>QEPC01009642.1:131944-148592 GCA_003113815.1 Sphenodon punctatus | reverse complement strand
GCCCCAGAGCGGCTCCTGCGGTCTGCCGGGGGTGCCTTCCTGGAGGTCCCCCGTGTTAAGCGGGGGGCCACGATGGAGAGGGCATTCTCGGTAGTGGGACCGCGGCTGTGGAACTCCCTTCCGGAGGAAGCTCGCCTGGCCCCTAGCCTACTAATATTCCGGCGAAACTGTAAGACCTGGCTGTTCGCCCAGGCCTTTGGGAGGGAGGGCGAGTAGGGTGGGGTTTTTATTCCCCCACCTAATTTTGGTTTTAGTCTACCCTGTATGAATTATTTTTATAATATTTATGGTTGTTTTAAATTGTTTTTATTGTGTTTTATAAAAATTTGTTGGAAGCCGCCCTGAGCTGCGTGGCAGGAGGGGCGGGGTAAATTTTTTATAAATAAATAAAAAAAATTCTATGCTGTACACAAATTGATGGTGCGACTGCACCTGGAATATTGTGTGCAGTTCTGGTCACCCCATCTCAAAAAAGACAAAGCTGAGCTAGAAAAGGTACAGAGAAGGGCAATGAGAATGACGGGTATGGAACGGTTCCTGTACAAAGAGAGGCTTGACAAACTGGGTCTCTTCAGCTTAGAGAAGACTGAGAAGGGACACGATAGGGGTTTATGAAATCTTGAGTGGTGTGGAACGAGTAGATAGGGAATAGTTGTTTACCCTCTCAAATAGTACTAGAACTAGGGGACATGCCATGAAACTAGCTGCCGGCAGATTTAAAACAAATAAAAGGAAGTACTTTTTCACTCCATGCATAATTAACTTATGGAATTTGTTGCCAGAGAACGTTGTCAAGGCCAGTAGTATAGCTGGGCTTAAAAAAGGACTGGATAGGTTCTTAGAGACTAGGTCCATTAATGGCTGTTAACCAAGTAGCTTATGAGATGAACTTCTTACTGTCGGGAGCTGGGCATGAACAACAGGGAATGGATTGCTGATTGTGACTGTTGGTTCTTCTCCCATGCAATCGAGATTGGCCGCTGTCGGAGGACAGGATGCTTGGCTTGATGGACCGTTGGTCTGACTTAGTATGGCACTACTTACGTTCTTTTCATTCTGAAGTTTGGAGTGAAGTGCCATTGGTATGCTGACGACACCCAGCTCTAGCTCCCTTTTTCATCCAACTCAGGTCCTGTAGTCTTGGTGCTTACCCAATGTCTGGCAGTTGTTGGGGATTGGATGAGGGTAAGCTGACTGAAACGGGATCTAAACAAGACTGAAGTGATGATGGTTGGTTGACCTTGTGACAAGGAACACTTTCAGACTTTCTCTCCCCCACCCCCATCCTGGGTGCATATTCTGGCTGCCGGGGGAATGCGCAGCCAGGATATGCGTGGGGATCGGCTGGTCTGAACTCCTCCCCCCCCCCCCAGCTTTGCTTGCAGACATGCGCAGGGATGCAGAGCTCAATTTCCTGCTCTGCATTCCTGTGCATGTCTGCCAGCAAAGCCACGTTGGGGCGGGGGTGGGTGGGCTTTCAGACCAGCTGATCCCCATGCATATCCTGGCTGTGCATTCCCCCCTGCAGCCAGAACATGCGTGGGGGGAGAAGGTCTGAAAGTGGCTTTAGAGGGGATTGGGACTCCTGTCATTGATGGGGTCTGGCCTCCTCCGGTTACTCAGTCTTGGAGTGTTTCTGGACCTCTTGCTGCCCCTGATTGCGGGTGGCCAGGAACACTCCCAACTCCATCTGGTGAGGAGGCTGTGGTTCTTTCCTTCTGATTCAGATCTGGCCACCGTCATCCATGCCCTGCTAACCTGAAGGCTGGATTACTGCAGTGCGCTCTACAAAAAGCCGCGCTGAGCCTTTTTGAGGGAAGGGTGGGATAAAAATCTAAATACATGGGGCAGTCCTTGGTGACCAGACACTGCAGCTGGTGCAGAACACGGCAGCCTGGCTTCTTTTGTAATGTGCTCACGGTGACCCATTACCAACTGTGCTTTACAGTCCGCACTGGCTACCTGTACCTTTCCGGGAACAATTCAAGGTGCTGGTTTTGGCTTTTAAAGCCCTAAATAACATAGGCCCCGCATACCTGAAAGACAGCCTTTTTTATCATGCTCCATGATGATCCATGTGGTTGGCCGGGAGCACGTTCTTGCAGGTTCCACCTGCCGATCTTGTTTGTATGACAAGGGCCCTCAGAGAGGCATTCTCAGTTGCTGCCTCAGTATTGTGGAACTCCCTTCCCCTGGAGGTCTCTATGAGCACAAGCCTGAGCATATTCCAGACACAGTGTAAAATCTTACTTTTTGGCAAAGCGTTTGGCAGGTGGGGATAGAGGTTGGGGTGGGTAGGCTTAGGGATTTTAATGTATTTTGTGTTTTAATATTGTAAACCGCTCTGAGCCTTTGGCAAGGGTAGGGTAAAAAATTGAATAAGTAAAAACCTGAGTCAGGCTTCTTAAAATGTTGCTAGTATTGACCGTGGTGAATGCCATTATAGGTGCCTTGAAGGGCAGGATTGAAGGTGCTGATGGGTTTGACCTTGATGAAGAATCACAACACAAATAGTACTAAAAGTATTTTCCTCCCAGAAATATTAAATATTATTCTATAATTTAAAATGCAATTGTATCCGGATACCTATGGGGACATTGTTTTTGTCTGGCTTAGAATGTGTCCAGATAATTGGTTCCATTCAGTAGTAATACATTGTGTTTGAGAGTTGTAGGGAACATAAAGCAAGTCATGGATTAAGGAAGGGTGTGAATAAGGGGATCTCTTGAACATTTCCAATACTTCTGTTACTTCCTATAGGCCTATATCCCAAACTGTATCCAGAACTTTCCCAGTACATGGGCTTGAGTCTGAATGAAGAAGAGATACAGAGAAACTTGGCAGTAGTACCTACTTCACAATCTCAAGGGGTAAGTACTGATAGAGTGAACTAAGGGTAAAGCCATACGAGATGGGGCCAGCTAGATCCCTTACCCACCCCAGGAAGGGCAAATGCAGCTACCATACTTGGGGCTGTTGTGGAGGAGCAGACCAAATTATCTGCTGCTGCATGGAAACTGGGCAGGCGGGCTGCCCTCACAAATCCAGCCACGGCCCGGGATGGCCCGGGAAGCCATCTGCACGGGCAGATGTCTGGCCCCGCCACACACACCACCCCTTGACTCTGCCACTATCCTGCCCCCTGCCATGGACATAGTTGCAGAGGAATGGCAAACTATGTCTGCAGTTCTGTGTTGCTGGTGGACCTTGCGAAGGGGTGGGGCTGCACAGTACTGGCCTGATGGGAGGTGGCATGTTATCCAACGTTAAACTGGGTGTGGCAGTGGTAGCCTGCAGTGCGTCATCAGCCTTCTTCAGTGGACACGTCATGTATCCTGTATATAGGCATATATGTTTGACCATCTGTGTTTCACTATATTGGAAATCAGAATTAGCCTCTCTGTATGGTGACTTCTTAAAAGAGCTGTCCTATAGTGACCTCTCTACTGAACTTTTGACCAGATACCGGAAAATCAGCCTGTATACTGGAATAGACGACGTAATCAAGTCTGTCTCTTAATGAAATTAACAGTTTCTGTTGATTAGAGTCAAAATATGTGATTCTTAGTCATGGCAGGAAGATTTCTTGTTTGTTTGAAGTTTACTCATTGTTAATCCTATCTATATGATAGCAACCTGTTTAGTATGTATCAACAGGCTTCTTACTATGTATTTTGAGAAAAACCCCTCCCTGTCAGCAGTTTTGACCTGACGTCATTTTTAGCTGACCTCCAAGCATCTTTCATTCTATAAGAAGAGAGAGGAAAGATGGATTTTTCAGAAAGCTTCCTTTCCTGAAGCTTCTCTCACTTCTTTCATCTGGCAGAATGGGGAAAGGACTGGGTAATATGTTATATCCTATATGATGCATTGAGTCAACCATAGCAATAATACTTAGAGCATATGTTATATCTTATAGATGTTAAGATCTTTGAACTTGTAACAGAGCTGTTCCTTGAACAGAAATGTCTTTCTAAATCATGTACTTTTAACTGACACTGTTTCTTTTGTACTATGTCTTTATTTGAACTTAAGTAAACTATTGCTTCATATTTTATAATATTCATAAGTCTCATAGCCTCATTTATATAAATGAATTGGTCTTTACTATATTTGCTGACCTGGCTGGCTTATTAGCAAAGTGTAAACTTGAATTCCACATATTGGAAAAGAGCGCCCTATATCCAGACCAGATCATGTCAGGCCTGGACCACTAAGCGCATTTTCCTTTTTGGGAAACTGAGGCACAACGCGACAATATTGCTTAGCAGCCGGCTGCCCACTATAGGGTGGAAGTGAGCCGGCCGCTGGTCTGACAGCGAGCTGCATCACAGGCTAATGTGGGGTAAGGTCACCTAATGTAGGTTAACATCTTGTGTTGCCTTACCCTAAGGCTGCAGACCTGAAATCAGTTGCTGCATAGTGTTCCATCAGAAGTCAAGAATCAATTCATTCCCAAAGTGCAACTGGAAAGAATAGGCTAACGGAGCCTTGATTTTGGGGATGTTACTAAAGGAGACGTAACACATCTGTGACATGTCTTCTGACATGTTTTATTGATATGTCTACACAAGGTTCTATTCAAGTAATTTATACATGACCTTTAATCATTAGCAGCTGGTAACAGCCTCTTCTGCTGTGAACTACATGGTGGCTCCAGTAACCGGAAATGATGTTGGAATTTTGAAAGCAGAAATTAAGCAAGGCATTCGTGAAATAATTTTGTGTAAAGATCAGGATGGAAAAATAGGGCTACGTCTTAAATCTGTAGACAATGTAAGTATATTGAGGTCTGCCTTGTATTGCCATACCTCAGTGTTTTACTAATGGAATGGTCTAGCCAGCTGTAGTAGAAATTATACCAGAGTTAAGGACTTGCTGATGTGTGCAGTTAACCCAGTGTATAGTAGTAATAATTTAACTATCATCCACTGCAGCCTTTTTGTCCCTCCCATATTTTTCAGGATGTTCTATTAGCTCAGAACTTTAGCTCACGTTTAAGTACTGTACATAAACAGAGTTCACATTTCAATATAGAGACTACTGAGGCGTTGAGAGGATCTCTTTGCAATGTTGGTGAGGAGAACAGGAAAAACACTTCTTAAATAGTGGAAGTGAAGCTCTAGGATAGGATCTCATTTATATTAGAATCTTCCCCACCAGTGGTAAACCAGGCTAGACTAAACAAGAGGCAGGCCCTTTTTGTAGTGGATTTGGGGAACTACAAAAACTTAAGCTCTCACTTAAATCCAGGCAATGGAAGATCAGACATTACATTCCTAATACTAAAATAAATGTGGTTGAGGCAGAACAAAGTAATTTTCAAATCAACTAAGCTTTAAGGCCATCTTTGTCATTAAAAAGCATGTTTTTTTAAACCAGTTTATCCACATGTAACTGCAGCTGGTGTAGAATGCGGCAGCTTGTCTCCTTTCAGGGGCGAGGTCGCGGGAGCACATGATACCTGTGCTCTGAAGTCTTTACTGGCTCCTAGCTTTCTGGGCACAATTTAAGGTGCTGTTTTTGACCTTTTAAAGCCCTGAATGGTCTGGGCCCCACTTACCTGAGAGACCGCCTATCCTTCCATGCCCCCACTGCGGCCCATGCGATCACCATCTGTCCGTCTAGTTCATACGGTGAGGGCTCGCAGGGAGGCGTTCTCAGTTGCTGCCCCAATGCTGTGGAACTCACTTCCTCCAGAGGTTTGTTTGAGCCCGAGCCTGGGCATCTTCCGGAGGTGGTGTAAGACCTTTCTCTTTGTTAGGGCATTTGGCAGGCAGGCATGAGGGGATAGCTGGGGAGGGTTTTGTGGGGTTGGGGAGGGATGAGTGGAAAGGCTGGGGTTTTGTGTTTTTATGCTGTTTTTATGTTTTGTGTTTTTTTGTAAGTTGCCCTGAGCCATCTGAGAATGGTGGAGTAAAAATTTAAATAAATAAAATGTTTGGCTATTTCTTAAAGTGCTGAATTACTGGGTATGTTAAATGCAGAATTGGTTACATTTGAGTATACGCTATATAACGGATGTTGGGAATTTGATTGATAAAGGACTTTATCATTGTGTATTTAGGGTGTCTTTATCCAGTTAGTTCAGGCTAACTCTCCAGCATCATTGGCTGGCCTGAGGTTTGGGGACCAAGTTCTGCAGATTAATGGTGAAAACTCTGCTGGATGGAGCTCTGATAAAGCCCATAAAGTTCTCAAGCAGGCATCTGGGGAGAGGATTTCGATGATTATCCGTGACAGGTAAAAGTTTTGACATGGTAACCTTCCTTTTCTTATCTAATCCTTCTCACTTCAACAATGAAGACTGGTGACGTTGATCAGGACTCGGTATATTTTAGAGACCAGTTCTGTAGAGTTCTGCCAGTACATGCCATTGTTTTTGAAATTAGCACTGTCTCTGCTAAGAACTAAGTTACTTTTGACCTAGGCATAAACATGACTGATTTGTGTGCTTTTGAAAAATGACTTGTTTTTTTAGTGACTTAAGTAATTACTGAGGTTTTAAAGTATACAACAGTATTTTCTCACTTCCTAGAATTGAATGTGTGGATTTTGTTGCCAGAACACATGGTTTATGAAGGCCAGTAGTGTAACTGGTTTTATAAAAGGATTAGATAAATTCTTAGAGGAACCAGGATAGGACAACCATTAATCAAGTTGGTTACGGGATGTTCCAGGTTATTTGGTTCACTGGAGAGAACTTTCACAGTGAAGTGATCCCCTCATTTTACAGAAAACCAAACTTGCTTTTGTGTTTAGTTTCATGAATTGGAAGGTAGCTGTTAGTTTTCAGGACAAGGCTGGGGTCATAGCTATGGCATTGCTGAGTGGATAACTGTTTTTCCAGATGGTGGATGAGATCAAACGCTCCTCTACCTTAAGAGAACTCTGAACAAGATTTTCACAGAGAAGTGCTATATATAAGTTCAGTAGCCATAGATTACTAGGAGTGTGGGGTGGTCTGAAAGAGGATCAAGCCACTCCGTTATAGTTTTCATTGGTCTAAAATGGTATAAGGATTTTTTTTAAATAATAATAATTTAAAAAATCTTCTGCATAGTAATATCAGGTCTGGGGTCCAGTGGTTCCAGGCTTGTCACATGGTTAGAACACATTTTTGTTCTGAAGCATAGAACAGGAACCACACCTGCATCATGTGGGAAAGCTAGATACCAACCAAGTCGGATGTGGAGAAAGAAGCAGAGGCAAAGGAAAAGATAAAACGTTTTTAAAAATATTGGATGATACAAATGCTTTATATTAAATACCATAAAAATTGCAAACTTATCTACAGATTTTTTTTGTAAGCTACATTAAAAGTGAAAGGATGATCACCACTTAGGGAAATTTCTAAGTTAGTTTCTTAATTTGAACTCTAACATCACTTAGATGGCATACCCTTGAAAAAGCAACATATAGTTCAATAACTGAAGACAGGAGAGAGGAGATAGAGGTTGATTTTTCTTAAGGGCTTTTTCTTGAACTTTGTCGACAACATAGCCAACAACATCTTTACAGGGAATTGTGATGATGGAGGAGGGGTAAACTGTCACTTGGAGCCAAATCAACTCTTTGGATGAAAATCCCTTCACCCTCCCAATATAATTTGACTGGAGAACCCAAACAACCAGTCACTTTCCCTTGCAGAATCCTCATTTTGGGTTCAGGTTTCTTAGTAAGATAATCACAGCCCCAGTCTTCAGCTGTAAAACATGTGGTGGCATACCAGAACCAATGTTGAAGAAATTTACAGGATAATTCCTAGCTACTGCTTCATCAGCAGACTGGACAGAGTCAGTGCTTTTGTAGGAAGCTAAGGCTTCAAGTAATTTTTAAATGATCCTGTTTTTTAAGACTAAAACATTCTTCGTTGGTCAAAGGAATTATAACTCTAGAAGCGTAGTGTCATGTGCAACTGTTAAGAGGTTCTTTAAAGGTCTTGTTTTATGTTTTAAATCAAACATTCCTCAGGATGAATACAGGCCTATATCTGGGAAAGTTTGGAAACCTATCACTAAGCAAAAGGCACAGAGTAAATGCTGCTGCTTCTGATGTTCTCATGTTACAGCGCAGCTTGAGGATTCTGAACTCAAGCCAAAGTGTATTGTGTCTGAAACGCATACTGACAGTGGAAGTCCTGGAGCCCTACTATAACTGATAGAACCTGTCTGAAGCCGCTCCCGAGCACAGTTACCTTGCCTCCAAAAGGCATTGGATTTCTAATCAAGACTTTCAAGAAGCTGCCACAGACCATACACAAACATTCATGGGAAAAGGAGATTGGGGAGTGTATACTTGCAGCCATCCTTAGAACCATAGCTAGTAGGTTGTTTAAAAACAAACCCACCACCCCTCTTGTACTGTGTGCCTACAGATCAAGCTCTTTCTGTCAATATTCTGAGATTTAGCCTCAGTAACAGAATTTCGGTTGCTGAATAACTATGTACGTTTAGCTCCTCCTACAGGAACCGTGGCTCCTTATTTGTCCTTGCTTACATCTTATAGAGAAAGGTATCATCTTTTCTCAGCCAGGGATAATGCTTTGCCAACTAAGTTACTAGAGGGCCATCTAGCTGCAGTCCCTTTTGGACTACGGCTTTGCCCATTTGACAACTCGGATATTGAAACAGTGGGGCACATTTTGATCTACTGTAGGCTCTACGACTCCTTGAGGGAGAGTTGGTTAGCTCAATTTTTGGAAAGTCTTTCAGGTAGAACTGCATTTGAGCTTGAAAAGTTCCTACTGGAAGACGCTTTGCCGGAGATTTCTGCCAGGGTAGCCAAGTTTCCTCTTCAGGCGTTTGTAATGAGAAGGAATTTCCTCCAATTCGGGGTGTCAACTGTGACGATTTAGACCTTTAATTTTAAGTTATTATATATTATAGGTTTTGTACTGTATTATAAGCCTTTGGTATCTTGGATAGCTGATTTTGATATGTTTCCTACATTTTGGTGGATTTGGGGCTGAGCAAAGTTTGCCTGATTGGGGTAATTGAGCTATGTAGTCTATGTTTCTAAGATAACTTTTATTATATTATATTATCCTTCTACGATGTATCATATGCTGTTTACTGATCTGATTTTATAGGAGTATATGCCTGGTGATGATTGTTTATGTACTTTTGATTTTGTATATGCCCAATGGGGTTCTTGTAAGTTTAATCTGTTCTAGGCAAAGACCTACGGTCACGCCAAATAAATAGTTTGAGATATTCTCACCGTCATACTTCATTCCTGGCTAATTTGGCTTCTTGCATGTTATGTAGATATGTTACTTTACTACTACTTTGCTTAACAGATTTGTACTACTTTAGTTAAAATAAAGTTTGGTGACTCTTCAGTCTAGTTTAGGTAAACAGCTACAGGATTGTGTGCGTGCACTTAAACTTGTTTCTGATTTAATTTGCTTCCCACCCCACACTGAACTAAATGTGTCTGTTCCAAAACTTGCACCATTTAACCTTACTTGGTTAAAAAGATGCATTATATTAAATCAGCGCTAAGTCTGTGTATAGACATAGCTTGGTCTCCAACAGGAGGCCAGTGATCTAATCATTATTACCATGTTACCATTTAGCATTTCAGTTTCCCTGTTTAAATTAACAGACAAGTCTATTTTAATAGGGACTGAAGAGTGCATTATGTACAGGGACCCATGTTCACTGCATTTTCCATTGGCAACAATGGGGAAAATGCAGTGAACACAGATCATGTGAAATCTATGTACGTTTTGTACAACAGGTAAAAGTCAGTGAAACAAGCAGCGTATTGAGTAGGAAAATAAGGCTAAAATGTCATGCTGCTCAGTTATGACACAAGCTATTTTAGTGTACATAATCAAATGGGTCTTCTAAAATACCGATATTTAAAAATGTAATCAAGACTGACTTCTGTGATAACAGTACTTGGTTTTTGTAGGTGAAATGTATCGTAAATATCAATAATATGTATATAGGATTCTTTCCAGTGTAACTAACCTATTCTGGTGGTGGTTGCTTACTATTTTGTATGAGTACTTACTAAAAGTAGTTCATGAGCATATATAATTTCTTACAGGCCTTTTGAGCGAACTATTACCATGCATAAGGACAGCACAGGACATGTTGGCTTCATATTCAAAAATGGAAAGATAACTTCAATAGTGAAGGACAGTTCTGCTGCCAGAAATGGACTACTTACAGATCACAACATTTGTGAAATTAATGGACAGAATGTAATTGGCTTGAAGGTAAGTGACAGGCTTTTTTGAGCTGGGGAGAGAAATGCCCAAATTATGCAAACTCTCTGCTATTTCTGGGACTGGGGCAGTAGTGGATTAAAGAAAGTAAAAGGCATCGGAATTTTTCCCCCCTTCTAGATTCCCTTAAATTCACAACCCAGGCAAAATGTGGTTACAAATGCTAGAAATATTGTTATTTCTACTATTTTCTTTTTTACTATTTTGATTTTTATTCCCATGGTTTTGGTTTATGTATTGTTTGCAGTGGCCTAATCGTCTAAGCAATAAAGATTATTATTACAAATGGTAAGAAGTCTTAAGATTCTAAAACATGTGTAAATACACTTTACTAATAACATGCAGAAACTTAAAGGTTCTGGTCATGAAAGCAGCTTTCCCACAGCAGTAACCTTCAGATAGTTTCTCTTAAAAACTGTAGTTGGGCAAACATTACTCGTTTTTATTTTTCCTCATTCCTTTACGTAAAGACATTGGAAGTGTTAATGTAGGTAGATCAATATAGCAACTTTGCTGTTAGATGGTTCACTGCTGACCTGAGCATAGAACCTGAATAACTTGCAACAAGTGGTTTGTATAGGTTTTCAGTGAGAACTAGATATGAAATGAGCAGTAAACTTAGTACCTGTGAATAATATCTGCATTACCAGAGTACCAATTGGATAGCCAGAAAGCCAGAAAGTCAGTTCTTCTGTTACTGATTTTTTGATTACCGATTGGTATGTTGGGTTGGAAAACGGAAAAATTGGGAACAGAAGTTGACTCTTTGGTACAGAAAATCAAAATAGGCATCAGAAGCTGAAAAGTCAGTAGCAGAAGTTGACATTGCAGGACATTGATTACCCAAATTGGGTCACAGTTGGTACCTGATGATGTTGGGGTCAGTTTGGGTACCTTAAATTCGTTGAGTGTGCCAGTTGTGGGTACTCATTTTGGCTCGTGACAATCTCAACCCAAATTAACATTGGGTGGTTCATGGAACCATTTTTCTTTTGGGGGTGGGGGTTACGTACATAAGCTACATCAAATAAAGCTGTCTTACTGAAAACTGCAATTGTAAGAGTTCAGTGGCAGACTTAGTTCATCAAATAAACACCGGTGCAGCATATGACTGTTCCTTCCAGAATTCAGAAACCTTGCTTCTGCTGAGAGATAGCCACTGCCCTTGGTCACAGCCTGGGCATTTCTCCAGTTTGCCCCCCCCCTTTTTTTTTCTTTACACAACTCTTCATTCCCTCTGCTTGCAGTTTTTTATTTTTTTTAACCTCTTGAGTAGAATTGCTCTTACTGTTCTTGTTACTCAAATCTGAAGCTGTACTCCAGAGGAAGGCTGACTTAACTTGATAAAGCCATAGTTTAATTTTAAAAGTTAAGGTAGAAGCTCTCATGACAGTGGAAAGCAACTGAGCAATAGGCCAGCCTTGAGCCTTACCTGCAGAACGTTAACCAGCGCCTCCTGGAGGTGGAACGAGAAGAGGCCTTGGGTGGATCTGCTTGATGCAGATATTGTCACTCCACAAAACCGGAAGAACAAGTAGGTTTATGTCTAAGGTGACACTTGTGGTTTGTGCCCTGACCCATTCGTAAGTGATCTGGCTAATAGTTTCTCATCTCCCTGTGCTCACAGCCCTGCTTCATTAAAGGTGCTACAAAAAAGTCAGTTGCTAGACTATTCACAGATTGAAGGAAGTTCAAAACAAAACTTTCAGCCTAGCTTTGTAGCAAGTTGTCTTGAGGATACAGGTCAGTCCTGTTCATTCTTGTTTTAACAGGACTCACAAATTGCAGACATACTGACAACAGCTGGGAATGTAGTGACCATCACCATCATGCCTGCCAGTATCTTTGAACACATAATCAAGAGGTAAGTAGAAAAACCTTAAATCATGGGTGGGGAAATCTCTTTCAGGGGCAACTTTGAAAATTAGTGCAAGCTTTGAGGGCTGCTTAGAAATTATGGGTGTGGGGGAGTGGAAAGGATGCACTTGGGAAGAAGAGGGTTCAGATCATGTATTTGTATCCTTGATGTGCCAAGGCCTATCCCTGTGTGCATGCCCTCTACTCTGCTCTCTTACATCGAGTTCAGTGTTTCAGATATTGATCTTTAATAGCAAAACTATTAATGGTGGTTCTAGGTGCCTATTTTGTAAATACAGCAGGATATGGGACTGTGTATATTGAATTCTAAAATATGCATTTAAGAATTATTTTGGTAACCTTTATTTCTATGGTAGAAATTCCACCAAGGTTTTTTGTCTGCTGCCCTTCCTACAAAGGCTCGGAGCAGCTCACAATAATAAAATTCAGTGGGGTTGTGGAGATGGTGGGAGTTCTAAGGGGAGAGTGGGAGGTTTTATTGACTAACTGCCTTCTCACAGTTTTGCACCACCTCTGGAAGAAGCTTCGGCTCAGGCTTGAGCAAACTTCCTGGGGAAGGAGTTTCACAAAACCAAGGCAGCAATGGAGAATGCCCTCCTGCACGCACTCCTCTCATTGCTTTAAAAAAGAAAATTGGGGCACTTAGCATTGAATTTTCTTTCTATGAAGCTCCCTGCTTGGCACTCCTCAGCATGGGTGTGTCCTGCTTCCAGGTACTCAGAAGGCAGACATCAAATATTCAAATTTGTGGGTGGATCAGATACGGGACACTCCCTACCTCTCCAATTTGAGTTCTTCTGAAGGTCTGGAAGAGAAGAGATAAGATCGGGCCCCTTGATGGGCCGGATTAGGATGCCTGGTTCCCTACTCCCTGCCGGCAGGCCCAGGGTGGGCCGGAGTGCCAAGCAGGGAGCTTTGTAGAAAGAAAATTCACCGGTAAGTGCCTCAATTTTCTTTTCTCCCTCAGTTCCCTGCTTGGCACTCCTCAGCGTGGTCTGTACCAAAGCCGACCCAGGGTGGAAGAAAAGAGAACCAGGGCCCTGGTTAGAGATCTGCTGAAGGACCCTCTGCCCAAAGGCGGCCTCCATCGAAGCCATTGTACGAATCTTGTCGTGTATAGCGAACGTGTGCACTAAGGGCCACTTGGCTGCCCTGAAGATCTCCTCGCAGGAGGCTCTGGCTGGCAAGGCCCATGACGTGGCCACAGAACGTAGTGAATGTCCTATAACCCCCGTCGGCGGGGACTCTTTTGTTATCCTGCACGCTTCCATGATACAGCTGCGAATCCAGTGAGCAATCGTGTCCTTTGATGCTGGTCGTCCCAGCTCTGCACCCCTGTATTTGGCAAACAGACTTGGGAGATCTAGAACCCCATACTCGTTCGGTGGATATAAACTTTCAACGTCCTGCGAACATCCAGTTTGTGCCAGACCTTCTCCTGATGGTGCCATGGGTTTGGGCAGAAGGTCGGCAACACAATCTCTTGAGCCCTGTGAAAAGCTGAATTGATCTTAAGGACGAAAGTCGGGTCCATGTGCAGAATCACCACGTCCTCGTGAAAAACGCACAGGTGTTGCTCTGTGGAGAGGGCCGCCAACTCTGAAATCCTTCTCGCTGATGTGACGGCCTCCAAGAAGGCCACTTTGATGAATAGCAACTACAGCGAGACTTGACTCAGCGGTTCGAAGGGGGGTTGAGTGATGGCCATGAGGACAGTGTTTAAGTTCCAGGAAGGAAAACTGTGTAGAGGCGGTGGGGCTATTGTGCGAGCAGCTTTGAGGAACCTTCCCACCTGCTTGCTCTTGGTAAAGCGGGCCCTGAACCCTGCCCCTAGTATTGCCCCGAGAGCAGACACCTGCCTAGGTAGGGGGAAGGGTCGAGCCCTTGCTCTAGACCATCCTGTAAGAACTCCAGCACTTAAGGTGTGGAGGGTGCATGGCTGTTTCCGCTTCTGGTCTGTCTCCATTGGAAGAAGCGCCTCCACGTGGCCACATAGATTCTGTTGGTAGAGAATGCCATGAGGGTTTTGATGACTCTCCGAGAAACCTTCCGCCCTTAGGGCCTCCCTTTCAGTAGCCAGGCCGTCAGCTGAAAGTACCCCGGGTCTTCGTGCATTTGTGGGCCCTGCCTAAGGAGGAATGGGAGGCTGTATCTGGAGTTCCATGAGGTCCAAAAATGACGGGCGTCTTGGCCAATACGGGCCGATTAGAATTACCTCGGCTCCGTGTCTCCTGATCATTTTTGCTACTCAACCCAATACCTGGATTGGAGGGAAGGCATATGCAAGACCCCGAGGCCATGGTTGCTGCAGAGCATCTATCGCCAGTGCCCCTGCGTGTCTGCGCCTTGCGAAGTAGGTGGGTACCTTGTGATTGTCCTTCTAGGCAAACAGGTAATGGTTGGAGTCCCCACCATCGTGCTAGCGAGCTGAACATGTCCTGGTGCAGCTCCCACTCTCCCGGGTCCAGAGTCTCCTGGCTGAGTCATTGTCCACTCCCCTGATGTGGACTGCCTTGATTGACCTGAGTCTGGGTCCTACCCATTGGAATGACCGTGTGCTTCCAGCTGCAGGGATTTCAACTTCGATCCCCCTTGGTGATTGACATATGCCATTGCTGTGGTATTGTCTGTCTGCACCAAAACAGGGTTGTCCCTCAGAACTCCATCAGTCGAACTCCATCAGTGCCAGGCGAATTGCTCAAAGAGGCTGATGCTGAGGGATGCTTCCTCCCGTGACCAACGGCCCTGTGCCTTCTTGGTGCCTGTAAGTGCACCCCATCCCCCAAGGCTGGCATCTGTCACCGTGATCCTATGTGGCACGATCAGGGGGACTCCCTGGCGAAAGCGAGATGCTGCTCCCCACCAGCTGAGCTGTCTGGCTAGAGGCCCCGGGATCCTGATGACCTTGTGTTTCAAAAGTCATGATCTCTCTTTGGTAGGGCCTGAGGAAGTTATGCAGTGGTCGAAGGTGAAGCCTGGCCCATCGAACTTGGTCTGTACAGGATATCCTCATGACCAGCAGCCTCGCCAGAGCCATTACAGATGCTTTGCGGTCTTGCAGTGTTCTGGATAGTGCATTGATCAGCCGGTCGCTGCGCTCCTCCTCTATTGAGACCCAGTTCGCTGCTGTGTTGATCACTCCCATATGTGGGAGAGTCCTGGTTGGAACGAGATGACTCTTGGGGAGATTGATCACAAACCCGAAGCTCTATAGGATTTGCATGGCACCTGCCGGTGCTGGATCGCCGCATGGCAGGACGCTGAGCGGATTAGTATGTCGTCCAGGTATGGGTAGGCGTGGACCCCCTTCTGGCGGAGTAGAGCTACAAGAGGGGCCAGTAGCTTGGTAAACGTACGGGGGGCCGCGGCCAGTCCAAAGGGCAAGGAGGTAAGATGCCAGTGCGCACCCCTGTAGTAGAATCTCAGCAGTTCTTTGTGCTGACGAGCAATGGGTATGTGTAGGTAGGCCTCCTTCAAGTCGATTGAGGAGAGCCATTCCCCTAGCTCCAGAGCCTGCAGTGTGTACCTGAGGGTCTCCATCCTAAATTTCTTGTACTTCGTGAACCCGTTCAGGAACCTGAGGTTGAGCACAGCTCACACCTCTGTTCTTCTTGGGGATGAGAAACAGCAGGGAGTACAGACCCCTGCCCCTTTCTGAAACTGGGACCATCTCGATTGCTCCTATGCCGGCGAGTCTTGCTATGGCTGACTCTATGGGTTGTCTCTTCACCGCATTGTTTGAAGCTGGGGACCCGACAGATCTGTTGGGCAGCCCTGTCTCCATTTCGGTGTGGTACCTCTCTTTGATTATGTTGTTCACCCACTTGTCCCATATGTGAGAGGCCCATACAGTGATGAACTGGGCTAGGCGCCCCCCGAGGAGGGGAGGATCCTCGGGGCGTGGTGTAGCTGTCCATTGGGAGGACTTTGGGCCTGGCTGTTTGCTGCTGGGCCTTGACCTGTTGTTGGTGGTGGCAGCCCACCCGAAGGACCACCAGCTGGACTTGCGGTATTTGTCTTTGGGATAGTACTGGCGGCCAGCTTCTCACATATCCGTGCCTATGACATTGGTGATGAAATGAGCCTGACTTACTTCTTTTTTTGTCTGTATTAGGCGGGAGGGCCTTTTTCTTCACCACCATTTCCTCCAGCATTTTGTCGAGGGTAGGGCCGAAGAGCTTGCCCCCCACAAACGGATCCAAGGTCAGGGTGGTCTTCGATGCCGGATCTGCTTTCCACGTACGCAGCCACAGTCACCGTCTAGCCGCCTCATTAGTAGCTGCCGCCTGTGAGCTGGCCCTCATCGAGGCTGTGGAGGCAGTTCTGTCCAGCCTGGATGCCTGTTCCTGCGGCTGTAGTTTGGAGTCCCTCGCTTCCTCCACCCAGGTCAAGATTGCCCTTGCGAAGGTGGTAATGGCCGTTTCGGCCCAAAGGGCATTTGACGTGATCTCAGAAAGGCTTCCACTGCTCTATCGGTCCTTAGGCAGAGGATCTCCCCATGGGGGGGCTGCCGAGTTTCTAGCAAGGGTG
>QEPC01009642.1:113278-124006 GCA_003113815.1 Sphenodon punctatus | reverse complement strand
ACGAAAACGGCAGATTTAAATAAAAACAAAAATGAAAAATGACATGGGCCCCTGGTGCACACCTCTACTAAAATATATTAACTCTTCTGTAAAGTTCCTACAACTTCCTTTAGGTGTTCGTACCAGCTATGTAGATTCTAGTGTTTGTAGATTACACTAGTGGTAGCCTCAGTTTTGGAAGCAAGTATGCACAAACTATACAAGTTGAGGCTATTCAGAAAAAAACCCAAAACCCACAGAGTAATGGCTACTGAAAATATTTTTAAGTACAGAAAAATAAGTTTAATTTATTCTCAGAGAGGATATTAAGACAACCATTTTGATAGACATCCATAATGCAATACAAACACATACAGTTGATATTTTAATAGTTTAAGAGCTTTTAATGAAGTCATGAACTAGAAAGTTCAACTAAAAGCTTTTTAATGAGTTGAACTTCAGCCATCATTATTATTGCACATGGAGAGAGAGTTTTAAAAAGTGTGGTTTAAAATACACTGAGGTGATTTGGCAAGGAAGAGGCACTTAATATTGTACTTTCCAGAACATGATTCTTCTGTCTTCTCCTCCTGTGATAATACTGCTGCACTGTTCATTCATCCACATACATGTCACAGCACCTGGAAAATCATTTTTTTTATTACAAGAAAAAAAAACACTGAGACACCCTTTGGAAAGGGTGTGAATAAGCCAGAGTCAATGGGGGGGAAATAATTTTGCTGGGGTAAGTCAACAGCTGTGTTGAATAAAATTCATCATTAAGTAACTTGTGCTAGTTGCACCTCATCACCATAAGGATGGCTAGCCGTGTCTAGAATAGCTCTTTAATACTACATATCAGCTTGTAGCCTTCACTTGAGTAAGGAACCTTTTCTGTCCCGGGGGCCACATTGAAAATTAGTACAAACTCCAAGGCCACATAGAGGTTGGGGCAGGGGTGCTTAACAGGTGAATTCAAGAAAAAGGATGCAGGCCCTCCTCTCTGCCTCGTTATCCTAAGCTCAGTTTTTCCAGTGCTCGTGGGTAGAGACTGGATCCAGGGGCCAGATCCAGGCACTAGAAAGGGGCCACAAAGACTTGCTGAGGGCTGCATTTGGCCCCTGGGTCCGAGGATCCCCCACCCCTGCTCTGCTGCTTGAACACTTATTTACTAAAACTAAGGCTACTTTTGACATTACATGGGTAGAGTGAGAACTTTGTGCAACCATTGCTCTGTAATTGTGGGGATTAGCACCTAAGAGAACACACTAATCCCCCTTTATCATGTGAGAATACACCACCACATCCCCCAAAGTAGCCTTTACAAGGACACATGTTCTCACATGATAAAAGAGAATTCGTGCATCCTCGTAAGCACGAATCCCTGCAATTAGAACCAAGTTCCCACCCTTACCATGCAACATCAGAGAGCAGCCTAAGGGCATTAAAGAGCATGGTAACCATGCTGAGAGTCCAAGTGTGCATGTTGCACTCGCCCAACTGCTGTGAGTACCAAACCTAGCAAATGGCCTGCAGTTTGCAAATGGGGCTGGAGGGGAGGAAATGCTCTAAGCTCTGTAGGGAGGCTAGGCACTGCCACTTGTCTGATGGGGAGGGGAAGACACTAGCAACTAAGGAAGTTGGGGCTCACGCTCTCATGAGCATGAAAACACACCCACTCTATTTGCCCTGCTCAGCTTGCTGGACTGGACTTGGTTTGTTCCAGGTCCACATTTCTGGCCTGGTCACCAAGCCTGCCAGGGTTTGAAATGGGCCCAAAACATGCATGGGGATCAGCACTGGCCCAGGTGGGCTAGAGCAGGCAAAACGGGCCAGCGTTGTGTGTGTTAGCACCCACAGTGGCCCTAACCACCTACTAGACCACGAAAACACCCACTCATGGTGGGTTATCATTAGTGTTGCATCTCAGCCCTTGGTTTTGTTTGGTATTTACCAAAGACTGATACATTCGACTTTGGTTTGCCACACCCTGTAGTTCTGAGGAACGGCTCCACAACTTTAGGACTCGGCCAGACGTCATCCGAGTGCAGGAAGGATTGGCAGAGGGTAGTAGGTGAAGGGAAGCGGGGGGTGGGGTGGGTGGGTGTAAGGGAAGTGGGTAGAGATGCCCAGGGAATGGAGGGGCTGCTCACCGAAAGCCACAGGGACCCAGGCATGCTACTCTAGTCTGGACTCTGCTGCTGTGCATTTAACTTTTGAGGGAGACTTGTCGAAGCATGCTTCTAAAGCTGTCTGGGAGCATGCTGGGAAGTGTAGTCCAGCTTGCTCCCAGACAGCATTAATTCTAATACCCTTAGTTAGCGCTTTTCCCTGCCCCCGTTCCCCAGCCACCACTGCCTACTTCCCTTTCTCGGCCCCCTGCTCCCTTCTGCCAGCGCGCCTCCCCTTTGACGAGCATTTGCTGAGGTTCCGAGTGCTGGCCTGAACACTTTGGACCGGTGCTCTGAACCTCAGAAACATGATTTAAAAAAAATAAAATATTTGGTACATCCCTAGTTATTGTTAATACCCCAAGTTAGAACTTTAAGGATACACTTAAGAGTACATTGCATGTTCATTATTCTACAGTTGCAGAATATGCTGTACTGTCAGGCTGTGCTCCCAAACCCAGGATTTATTTATTTTTAAGTCAATGTCATGTTTCCAAACCCCTTCCTTGAGGAATACCCTTTAAGAAAAAATTCTGAACACCATTTCAGTTCATATTTCCTTCTAGCAGAATCTTTCTTCCACAGGCTTCCAAAAAGGAGTGACCTGCTGCCTTCCTAGGCTGAAAGTAAAAGGCTCCTTCCAATAACACAGCAATGGATTTTCTATTGACTAACTTTGTAAACAATTCAGCTCCTGTTCCTATTTGATCCTTACTTACAGTCAGGGACCCATGTTCACTATGGTTTTCCTCATTGCCAGCAAATGGGAAAACGGTAACATGTTTCTCTGATTACACAGTGCAGTATGGCACTGAAACACCATCACAAGCCAGTGACTTCTTAGACATTTTAACTGTCATGATGGTCACTTTGGGAAGAAACCTTGCATGGAAATAGGACGTGATACTATACATTATACACACCTGTGTGTCCTTTGATTCTTTCTATTATTTTTCCTGCAAGAAGATCCCAAACCACTAATTCACCAGACTGGCATCCAGACAAGACATTATTTCCATCCCAATTGAAGCACCTGCAATAGTAATTCAGAACGGTTTATCCCCGGCTTAAGTTAAGTGCCATCATTTAACCACCACTTGTGTGTTTGCTAACTTAGCATGCGCCTATGCAAGCCACCACAACCTGTACCTAGTGCAGAGGCTAATGAGCTTTCATAAATTAAGCATCCATGCTTAAGTAACTGAGCAAACAGAAAGGAAATAAATAATAATTAAAAAAAGACTGACTATTGATAGCTTTAGCTGTGTCATACTCCGGGACCAGTGTTTACTGCAATTTGTACTGCTTCTAATGGTGTCCAAGTGTGCTCCATGGTTAAGGGAATGACCTTTAATTGCTTTCTAAAAGGGCTCCTTCATTGTTGCCAAGAAGAGAGGCGCCATGCTCTGCTTGTGAACAGCGTCCCCCTTGCTGCTCTCTGCTGAAAAGGAGGGACCACTTGAACGTAGCAGGCTGCACAGAAGCTGCCGTAGCCAGCCTCTCCACTGCTGAGGAAAGACACCTCGTTGGTGACCTGCATCCTGGCACTGTTTCTACGTACAGGGGAGAGTGTGGAATGAGGCGGGGAGGGGGTGTTGATGGGGAGGGGTCAGTCTCTGAGCAGGGAAGGGACGACAGTCTTTTTGCTGGGGTGTGTTTTCTCAGATGAGGTAGGACTATTTTGTGTACTGCTGTGGTAGCTTAGGGCAAATGAAGTGCGTTTATTGCTGGGAGACTGCATTCTGCGTAGTAAATTTGCATAACCACCACAATTATGCAAACCGCATGCTGAGTCATCATAAACTTGCAAAGGCTGCAGAATTTAGGATTCCTTGATGCAGTGAACACACGTCCCTGCACACACTATACCAGTCTAATTCTGAAGCAGACTAGTAGAAGTGTACAGTGGCAGAAGAGCAGGCCAGTATTTCAAGAAGAGAATAAATGACAGACTTCTGTAGCTTTAACACAACTGAAAGTTAAAAGCTGGGGTTGAATTACACAAGAGTTGCATCTGTTGCTTGTGGTAATTAATTTATTAGTCTCAGACTGCAATATGTCTCACCTCTTGTAAGGCCAGGCCGTGGCTATATTCAAAACCTGTATCTGGAGCCTCGCACTGATGATTATTTGTACTCTGGAAACCACCCATCATCTGGGGATTCTGCCACTGAAGCTTAAATCTACAGGCAATCAGGTCTTTGCTGTGGAACTCCCTCCCTCCAGATGCTGGTCTCCGTTCCTCCCCTCTTGCCTTTAAAAAGCACCTGAAGACATTCTCCAGGTGCTTTTAGGATCCAACACTGGCTCCTCTGAATAGGATTTTTTCCTCCCCCATTACTCTCCCCTTTTATTTTATTAAAAAAACAGATTTATATTTTACAATTGATTTTATTGTTTTTTATGCGGTCAAGCACTCCAAGTTCCATTCAGCAGGGCTGAGGGGTTCTATATACCGGATATACCTCTCAAGGGGCATTGGATACACATTCTCTACTTATTCCCAACAATATAATTTAAATGAACGTTTCTGCCAACCATTCTACCCTAGAGAAAGGAGCAACTCCCTCTCGGAAGCTGGGTTTACAACACTCTCAATTTCTCATTTTTACCTTTGTGGCTGCTCCGAGGCCATAGAGGAGATGAGCATTCCAGTCTGCACATCTATTACTTTAAAACAACCATCGGCTCCTGTGCTGAGCAAATGCCGGCTATCTATACAAAAATGTATGAAATTATTACTGAAAACACTCTCATACTCCGTTGTCAGCTTGGCATTCTGTCTCATGTTTATATCGGTCATAAAAAAGTGCTCTTTAAAAATTATTCCAATTATGTACCAGACAATGATGAGCAAGTCTTCAACTACAGAACCCCACCCCCTCACCCCAGCAGATTAGAGTAGGTGTAATACTACAAGGCACCAGGACATGATACCATTACGACCAGACGTTCCATGTAGGTTTCAGATCCACTGGTTTAAGATCTCTGCTGTCAGGTTAAACACAGTTTTGAAGTTTCTCAATATATATTAAAGAAATTTAACACAACATACCAGGACTAAAAGCAGCATCATACACGGTTCCAGAATGATATGCAAGTTGGTGCAACACAGTGGCAGTAGTAACATCCCAAATACTAATGGTTCCTTCTTTGGTTCCAGATACTAGCATTGTATGTGCAGCATTTAAGTTAATTGTGTTTACCTAGATAATTTAATACATGTTATTTTTTCATTCATCTTTCATATGCAATATTCTGGATAAAAATGCAAGTATTTATAAAGTAATCATTAGTTCCTATAAATACCCACGTTTTAAGGACATCTCCTAACTCTACATTCAGATTACTATAAAAATCTTTTCTTAGCCACTGTCAGCTGCATGTAAGTTGGAAAAGGGTCTACCCAAAGACTAATATTTCTTGTGAAAGCAGAAGCTTGAATAGATATTTAAAATGTTGCCTAGTTAAGGTGATTCTACCCTATATTAAATGCTTAGCCTAGAAAACTGCTACCCTGCTTCATTCAAACCACTAAGCATATCCTTGTGTTCTATTCAGGTATCTTAATCAGGTTTTTAAAAAGTGTACTCCTATCTGCACAGTAATGTCAACAAGGTTTACCAGGGTGCATCCTCTATTACTGAAGTAGTTAGCTCTGCTCCCATTGACTTGAATGATGAGATTTTGTGTGACCTTAAAATGCTAATGTATCCAGGACATAAGTTACCTTTCCAATTAAAGCTTTTAGTGTTTTCCCTCCTTCTCCACAAAAGGACCACCTATTACTATCCATCTACATACTAGTATCTGTCCATGCATTTATAATTAGATTGTTGAGGCTAACTACAGAGCATGCATTTACTACTGTAATAATTAATAAGCCATCACCATATGCAAGTTGACATTCTGATTTCCACATCCTCTGGCTAAAATCCTGTAAGCTATATATATATATTTCTGCAGGAGCCACAAATATTCCAAATAAGTTTCCTTTTACTGAAAGTCAAAACTAGGTCTTATTTGCATGTACATTCTTCCTCCTCTCAAATAGAAACTTCAGCCTTTTTAAAAATAAAGTAAAAAGAAAGTTATTTGGAATCGGCATCACTTTGTCCTAGGTCTAGATAATAGGCATTTTTGGAAATATTAAAAGAATGGAAGCCTTATAGCAAATTTTCATTTGTTTCCTCACACCAATACTTTTCAATTAAGATCTATTGCCAAAGTGACCTGTAGATTACATTTGATCACATGCACACATATGCATATTTCCATACTCACACTAACATCATGATCCAACTCGGCAAGCAATTCAAAGCGATGTCTTTTAGTGCTCAAGATTTCATCAGGAACGCAGTGCCACACCTAGAACAAACATTTCAGTTTGCTCAAACACCAGAACTATTCCTGTAAGCTTCTCTTAGACCAAGTCAGTCACTTCATATGTTAACTTAAAGCTACACTATGTAGAAGTTGTCACTTCCTTATTGACGTTAGATTTACAGTTTCTCCGCTCTTCCTCTGTCCCCTCCCTCACTCTCCCTCATTTCTCCTGCTCGCCTAACCGCCTTCGACCCTTCTCCCTCACTGCCCCCCATGCCTGGAACTCCCTCCCTGCCCACATCTGCCTTGCCTCCTCCCTCCGCTCCTTCAAATCCCTCCTCAAAACCCACCTTTTCCTTGCTGCCTTTCCCAATGCCTGCTAGTCTTTCCCCTTACTTCTTACTGTCGGCCCTCCTCTGCTGACTGCTGCCACCAACCTCTCTGTAAACCAAGCCAAAACATACGCACCTGAGACTTCGCATCTGCTGTCCCCTCTCCCCCCCTTTTTGTCTTTTAGATTGTAAGCCACAGGCAGGGATCACATCTAATTCTATGTTCTGTACAGCACCAGGCCACATGACTGGCGCTATATAAATGTTTATTATAATAATAATAATAATAATTAAAATTATGTACTTTGACAAGGTATTGGGAGCCCTCAAGTATGGGGTAGGCATGTTTAATGTTAACCAAAAACCAGCGTTTACTATGGACCATTAATGTAAGCAGCTTAGTGTAGCTATAAGCTAGCGTTCGCTTCCGAAGAACTGAAAAGTACAGAACAACAACAACAACAACAACAGGGTCAAAAATCTATAGTTTGCCATGCTTAGAGTGACCATCTTTGTTATGATAGTGGGAACACACTCTCTAGAGGCTACTGTTGTAGCTTTCCTGTTAAAGCAAACAGGAACAGTTGGTAGAAGACCAGCGACTAACCTTTATAGTGGAGTCCCAAGATGCAGAATATAAGCGGTCATTGTGCCAACAGATCTTACTAACAGCATCATCATGCCCCATTAGGCTGTCCTGCCGTCTTCCGAAGGCTATTGAATAAAAATAGCTAAATAGGAAAATATGCATTAGTTGAGAAGCTTCAGAGAGCAAATCTGGTTAATTTTAACAAGTGAAGGTCATTTGGATTTCTAATCTCTAAAGAGAAGTCTGCCTAAAACTGTAGGCAAACAGGGAACAGAGAATTTGAAACTAAAATCCTTCTCATGCTATCTAGCAATATTTTAATAAAACAATTACACCACTGTTTAATGAGATAAAATTAGATACACACATCTGATTGTCCCATGAAGATGTTATGACAGTGGTATCTCCTGGCAAGACTAAACAAGATGACAAAGCCTAGAACAAAAAGGGAAAAACAAGAACGTGCTCAGTTTTAAGTTGATTTTTTAAAATTACATATCACACCATGTTTTAATTGATTTCTATACTATATCTATATATTAATATTAAAACAAACACAAACTCAAGTCAGACACAAGCAGTATCTACATCCTATATATTTAACATAACATAGCCTAAACTGATTGTCGGTACAGCTAAGCACAGACTCCAAGCATGCGAATAAGCTTGAGGGGGAGGTGTGACTGGTGAGCTGCTACTGATATCACATTAAACACAGCGCAGATTAGCCAGTGTGAGTGAGTGCCAAGTATCTCAGGCTACACTCAACGTGTTTGTGTCCATGAAACTTCGTAAGTACTTTGATAATATTTATACATGGTGATCGTTTATTTATCTGACCATTTTGTTTTTAATCTCTATTTGTAATGTTCATTGAATAGGGAAATTTAAAGGTCATCTAATCCAACCCCCCAAAACTGTTTTGCATTGGCTAGGAATCTAATCTAGGACAACTGTTTGGAAGGCAGGTATGCTCACCACTATGTAAACACCACCACAAATAATTGCCTTAAATGTGTTGCGTCACTGGTGCCAAGGTTCACAGTCGATACCCTAAATCAGGGGTGGGGAACCTCCAGCCCACGGACCACTTCCGGCCCGTGAGGATTTTTCCTGTGGCCTGCCATCTTCTAAGCTCTTCCCCATTGCATGCGGCCCATCGCTCAGCTCGCTGTGGCCCGAGCGGGGTTTTGTGGGCCGCACAAAATAAGTCAGGCCTGAATAATCGGGCCTCCTTGGAGCGGTGAAGCAGCAACTGGGGCGGATCCAGAAGTGATGTGGATGGGGGGGCTGAAGTCTAAAGTTAGTATAGCTCTGCCCAGGTAAGCAGGCCCCACCTCCAGCCCCACCCTCTACCAAGTGAGCAACAGTGTCAGGCCAGTTTATCCCCCACCCCAAAGCCATGGGAAACCCCCCAAGCCACAGCTCCAACAGGGGAGGGGGACTCAGGAAGCAGTGGGTATGATAGCTGGGCTCCAGCTACCGCCTGAAAGTGGGCATCAAACACAGATGGTTAAATAACCCCTACCCCTAGTCTCACTACAGGAAAATACAAAGGGTATTTTCAGACGTTACACCACCACGGTGAATCCCCCTGTGGGGACCGTGGTGGCGTAACATCTGTTGGACAGAAAAAAGTGATTCCCGCCGAATGTTCACCCCCGGCGGGAATTGCTTTGACCACTCTTTTGGAGGTCCGGGCGGCCGGAGCCAGGGGTGAACATCCAGCGGGAATCACTTTTCGGCCCAACAGACGTGACGTTACCACGGTCAACCACGGCGGGATTCACGAGCCGTCCCGAGCTGTTTTAGGAGGGACGGGGTAAAAATCCAATAAATAAAAATAAATAAACATAAAACATCACACCTGCTCCCGGACCACGGTCCGGAATTGGCAGCCGTGCCTGCTGCTGATTCCGGGCCATGGCCAATACCCCGGGGTGTGTGTGTGTGCACGCGCGCGGTGGCCACATTGGCCGCTGTGCTCGCCCATCTCCCAGAGGGCGGGCAGCCTTGGGAGCATGGGGGGGCGGGGCTGTGCGGCAGCACGTTGTGCCGTGCAGCCCCGCTCCCTCCCCAATCCCCCTCCGGAATCACCCGGCTCATCTGTTGATGGGCTGTTCTGGTTCCGGAGGGGAATCAATACGCGATTCCGTTCTGGGGCCAATGGGTGCCCCAGCACGTCTGAAAACACCTAAAGTCTAGGAGGAAGTCCCCATTGTACCCCATGCCAAAGAGGGAAATAAATCAGGGAGGGGCAAATGCCCCCTTAAGCCCAAAGTAGATGAGGGGCAAATCCCCATTGTACCCCATGCAATAAATCAGGGAGGGGCAAATGCCCCCTTAAGCCCAAAGTAGATGAGGGGCAAATCCTCAGTGTGCAAAAGAGGGAAATAAAAGAGAGGGGGGAAATGCCCCCTTACAAGCCAATCAGGTAAGAAGCAAATCCCCACTGCACTCCATACCCAAAGAGAACTATGAAAGAGAGCTGGGCAAATTATGCCCCCTTGTAGGGGTGTTCATGTCATTTTCATTATAACAACAACATTGTTGTTTTCATTATAGTTATTGCAATATCAAAAATGACAAACAACAAAAATAGAAACGAAAATGACGTTTTGTTTTTGAAATAAAGGTAAACCTGAAAAACATATTTCTGGATGTGGCTTTTTTTTGTTTCTTATTCAATTCTGATTAAACATGTGGAGGGTGTACCCCCAATGGAGCGCACTATGTGTACCAATTTGTGAAACTATTAGGTACAGGAAACCGATTTTAGAAGCAGTTGAACGTTGTGATTTTCAGAAAAGCTCCATACACATTCATGGCTACAACTTCATCATCTTGCATCCAATTTGCATTACACGTGTGAATATTATGTCCCTCCATAAGCCTGACACTCCTGCCAATTTTCAGAAAGATTGGATAAAGGGTCCTGATGGTATAAGACATTAATTTGAAAATTAGGGGTGGGACTTCACCCAAAAAACCGGATACCAGTTCCCAAAAATCCGGTTTACCAGATTAGAACCGGTATACCTGTACTGGTATTTTCCCATTGATTTCAATGGGGAACTGTCCCCATTGAAATCAATGGGAAAAAAACAAACACTTTCCCTCTCCTGTCCAGACTGCGTGGGTGGAAGGGGGATCACCCCCCACCCACCCTGCCCAGCCTGGATTTTTAAAAAAATTTTTTTTAGCCAAAGTCCCTGCTAGTTCCCCGGAAGGCCTAGTCAAGCGCTGAAGCCAGCCAGCGCTGAAGCCGCCAGACCACCGTGCAGCCGCTGCCGCCTGGAGCGCAAAGGTAGGCGATCTCTGGGTGGGGGTG
>QEPC01009642.1:86018-103937 GCA_003113815.1 Sphenodon punctatus | reverse complement strand
CCACCATGTTTGAGGGCTCATTCCCTTAGAGGTCTCAGTGCCTCTAGAGCGGCATTCTGTGGCCTAGCGCCTCAGGGCTGCAACCTGGAGTTCCCGCCATACAATTTTAAAACATTATGCTCTTCATCTTTCCACTGAGCCAGACATTGCTCTGGGAGTGTCTATACTTTTAAAACCTAAAGAAAGGTTGTTTCTTATGGTATTGTAAAATAATAATAATAATAAATAAAATATACTGAATAATACATAAACTAAAATATAATAAATAAAAATAAATAATAAAATGTTTATATATATATATATATATATATATATATATTTATATGTGTGTGTATATAATAGAAATTGATCGGTAGAATGGACTTTATCAAGTTCTTACAATAAAATAAAGATTTTTGACTGAGAAATACTTCACTTTATTCTGTAAAGAAAATTCCCCCACCGCCTTGTTCTAGGCTTGGTACTCTCCCATTTGTGAGAATGGGAGGAGCCACTCGAAGAAGAACAGAAGGTTGCTACCTTGTAAACAAGGTTCTTCGAGATGGCTCTCAACATTCTCAGAAATGCCCACCCTTCCAGCCCCGCATGGAATTTTCTTCATACACACTCAGGGTTGGAAGGAACTGTTAGACGGGAGGATGCCTTATATAGGGTGGGGGCGTGGCTTTAAAACATGAGCTTGGTATATGCTGGTAAGAGAAGGGCGCACATGCGCAAACCCATTTGTGAGAATGTTCGGACATCTCGAAGAACCTTGTTTACAAGGTAGCAACCTTCTGTTCTCCAAACCCTGCATGAGGGTTTGCTGCCCATTTTTAAAATGTGCGTAATAGGGTTTTTTATTTTTCTTTACACGTATGCATACACACGTGCTGTGAAATTTGCCTTTAGGAAAATCTTTGCTGTTATTCCCTTGCGAGACTGGTCTTTGAATAATACTGCTCTCATACTGGAGAAAGATTCCTGGTAGCAGATATGGGTTGGCAGGAAATGGCAGCTCCATCCACTTGCTACACCCCAGCCAATCACCAAGCAGCGGAAACTGCTGCTAGACACAAGCTACAGGTATTTTTTCTTAACTCTCCAACAGTACAATTGTCAAGCTACTACGCCAGCGCTATATACCTTTGTTCCAACAGGGCTAGAACACATTAGGGATTCTTTGAAAGAAAGAACAGGGTTTGAGAAGCTAGTGCTTATACTCCTAGCTACATCAGAGATCGGCTCTTGGAGCCTCACACTGATGGGAAACTGCACTCAGAAACCACACACTGTTTGGGGATCATGCGGGCGGGCGACCGGGCCTTTTCAGTGGTGGGCCCCTCACTGTGGAACTCGCTCCCTCTGGAGGTTTGTCTTAGTTCCTCTCTCCTCTCCTTTAAGAAGCACCTGGAAACTCAATCATCAAGGTGCTTTTAGGATAAACTTCCAGTTCCCATTAATGTAGTCTGTCCTCCCCATTTAAAGCTGATTTTATATCATTTTTTAGGTTTGTAAACTGCTCCAAGTACCATTTAAAGGCAGGGGAATCCTATAATATTATTCAAGTATTCCAGGTATCTTGAGACTGCCACTTTTAAATGTGCTAATCTGTTGCCCCTATCTTTCTGCTACATTCCCACCTGGATGCTTCACTCCTCCTCTGCAGGCCCCCCTCCCTAAGCTGCCTGCTCCCTGAACCATCTTCACCTCTTCTCCCAAGCTTCCCCCTGCCCCAAGAACATCCTCCCAGAACACTCATTCTGCTTCCTCTGGCTCCCAGCCTTCAAATCCCTTCTGAAACTCACTTTTCCTCAGGTTTTCCCCAACTCCTTATCCCCACAGACTGTTCACTGAGGCGTCCTCTAGCTTACATGGAGTAATGGGATGAATGAAAGGGAAAGTAAAACACATGCACCTGTGCCTTCTCAGTTTCATGAATGTATCCCCATCTCCCCAACTTTGTCTTGTCTGGATTGTAAGCCCTTTGGGGCAGGGACTTGTCTATAATTAATATTCATTACCAAGTACACTGTTGGTGCTCTTATAAAATAATTTTACTATGCAGAAGGTCAGCTAGCTATTTGTTATTACACAGCTCCACACTTCAAGGAGCTAGTATTCATTACAAAAACTACAGATCCATACAATTCATCTGGTCTAGCCACCTAACCTTTTCTTAGACCCCAAATCAGACTTTTATTCCAACCTGCCAAACCTTAGAGCAGTACCGTTTCTGTGTTTGTTTAAAGTCAGCCCTTCCATCCATACACACATTAAAACTGGCTTGTGGTCAATGCTTAATTTATTAAAAAATGCATTGCCAGGGCCCAAGCCTGCCTCATAAGCCACACTCCCTGCCCCAGAACTTGACAGAACAGGAAAATGAACCCTGGTCTCCAGCTTGTAATCTAATCATTAGACTAACCTGCCTCTCTACAACGGAGTATAAAAACAGGAGTTCTTGTGACTGAATCTATATGATGGCCAGTGCAGGGGATGGGGCACAGAAACCAAGTAAACCATGCAGGGTTCTTCTGGCTCTCATTTCTAACCCTAAAATGGCCAATATCAGCCTTTCCGTGGGCTTTCGCATTTCTGGGTGCACTCTCCTAGTGGGGATATTTCCCAGGGCTCAGATTCCGCCCCCTCTTGAATTTAATTGTTAGGGCTGAGCCCTGGCAAGCCTACCCCCCCAAATTAAGCCTTGCTTGTGGAGCATTTAAACATGATCAAAATGTCCCAATCCATAAATGGGACAATAAAACTTTGGAGAACCGCTTGGAGGCGACTGATTTTACCAGCCCTTTAACTTTTGGAACATAAGCGGAGCCCACAGGCTCTTTAATTTGGGGATACATTCTACTGTCAGAATTGGAAACTTTTCAGAACAAGTACCTCAGAACTATACTAAGTGTCCCCATAAGCACTCCCTCGTGTATGGCTAGAGCAGACAGGTGTCCTTTCTACAGAGGTGAAGGCCTGCTTATCAACTTTCTCTTACTGACTGCGACTGCCCTGCAAGGGTTCGATTTATTTGCGGACACTTGTTTTTGCCCATGTCCAAAACAGTACAATAACCAAACATAGGTAAGTTGGTGAAAGTATCAAGTAAACCCAAATATAAGGAAGGGCATAAGCCAACCCAATCACAAATAATTAAGGATCAATACATTAAAAAAAATAAAAAAATTACAATTTAACAGAGCCAAGCAACCATACTTCAGAACCCTTATCATAAAATCCCCAGAAGCACTTCTCTGATATTGGAGCTGTTTCACCTGATATCAGAAGGGAAATACAATATTACATATAAACTGAATATAATCCCTTCTACACTTTTCAGCTTTACAAGCAAAGGTACTTAGATTAAGCAAAAAAGAGCAATCCTTTTGCTGCATAATCCACATTATCTCTTCCAATGGAGAAAATGCTCTAAATGAAGGCAACCATGACAAAAATTTCCTCCTAATTTCATCATATAAAGGGACACTCAAGTAGAAAATGAATAGTGTTTTCCACTACACTAACAGTGTGGACACAATCTCTTATCCCTTGGAATTCTTTTCCTCAGACCCTCGATCATAGCGGTTGGCGCAACCCTTAATTTTGGTTTCAAGTCTAACAACAAATACTTCTCCAATTCACCTTCTGCTTTCCAATGTATATATAAGGGAGCAAATTACTGAACAAATTACTGAAAAATCATTTTGTAACGCTACATCCTTCAGTCTAACATACAACTGATCTTTTTCCAAACGCGAGACGTCTTTGAGCCTCAGGATAATGGGTTTTGGTTATTGTCTAATAGTATAGCTGAAAAACCACCACCAGGGAGATTTCAATTCCTGGGAAAGTAATTTATCTTCTATTAGACACATTTTAGGGAATCTCAAAAGGAGAAAAAAAAAAATTTTAGGCCAAGAGGATACAGTCCTAATCGCAATCTTAACAGAAATAGACTGCATGCCTGTTTCCAGTCCAAGAAAGGCAGCAGGAAACAAAGGGGGTATACCCAGAAGATCTCAAAAATTTATTCTGGACCACTTTCATCCGATCCCCAGCAGCATGTCCCCAAATCTCAGAACCATATGCAAAAGCTGGACACTGATTTTTGAATAGGCCTTTATGACCTCTTGCAGAGACTTAACCCCAACTGAATAATGGAATTTTCTAATAGTACTAGTCGACTGTGCCACCTTAGTCTTAAGTGCATTGATATGAGACTTCCAGGATGTACCATCAGAGAAAAGGACACCAAGGTACTTGAATTGAGAGACACTTTCTATTCTAGTCCGATTCAGACACTATGACCGTTGTTTAGATCTCCTATTCCAAATAAGAATTTTTGTCTTTGAATGGTTTATCCATAAATTGTTATCACCACAAAGGTCCTCAAATCTCGAGTGCGCCCTGTCCTGGAAATATTATTAACAAACATTTATATAGCGCCAGCAGTGTACCTGGCACTTTACAAAGTAATAAAATAGACACGGTCCCTGCCCCTAGGGCTTACACTCTGAGATAATGACAGTGTCATCTGCATACAGAAGTATTGGTACAATGGTGGACAACAGATTCAGGGGATGAAAGTCGCCAAACATCTGGCCAATAAGGTCATTCATGAATAGATTAAATAAAAGGGGGTCAATATACATCCCTGCCCCACTCCCCTATTTGTCGTAAATCTAGGGGTAAGTTTCCCAACGTAATCCCCACCTCATTTGTGGCCAAGTATTTTTAGGATATTCCAACACCACCTTGAGAAGAGGGGAATGCACTCCCAATCATGCTAGTTTTACCCACAAAAGATTCCTGTTAATTGTATCAAAGGCCAAAGCCAAATCTACAAAGGCTATGTACAAAGTTGATTTCTTAACTGCCACGTATTCATGCCTAAGAAACTGCAGGGTATATATATATGGTCTAGGGCTGAATAGCCTGTTCTAAAGCCAGCCTGTGATATTATTTCTATCCACCCACTCTAGCAAATGACCAAGATGATGTCTTCCAAAGATCTTCGTGGAGACATTTATTAAACTAATTGGTCTATAAGATTCCAGCCTATCCCTAGGTCCCTTTTTGTATATAGGAACAATTATGCTACCACTTCCACGTTTCAGGCATCTTACAAGAGTCAATAAAAAGTTCAGGTTGGACTATCAGGTTCAGGGGCTTTATCATACACTTGAGTTGTTCCACTAGACACACCACTGTTTCATCTGTCACCCTAAAGGGGGAAAAGAGGTTCATCTGTTAAATCCTCCACCAGATCAGGTCTTGGCATGCAACTGTTAGCTATGTCAGATGATTATGTGCCCAGATTGCTGGATCGAGCAACAAAACCCTGAATCCATGTGGAGGGCAGGCTTGGTTAAAATGCTCATCAAGGCTGGTGTCTCCATTGAGTTTTTTCATGTGTTTCCGAAGGATCGGGCCAAAGATACGGTTAAAACCCGATTTAGAGACGTATATACCCAGACTGACCTGGCTACACTCTCAAGTTAGGATAGCACCCTGGTATTGCAAGTGTAAGACCTTGCATCAATGTGAACGCTATTTAAGTGTGGCAAGCAATTCCACAACCTGCAATGCGTTGACTTTACTGAGATTTCAGCTAATGCCCTTGGCGGTTCTGGAGGGCAGGTACAACCAAATCCCATATGATTTGAGGTTATGTCCTTATGGCTCAAGATGAGTGGAGGAACTCTCGTTATCTGTTTTATTGCCCATACTCAGAGGGAATATGCCAGAGTCTGATTATCCTTCTTTTAGCTGGAAAACTACAGTGGGATATTCAATTAAGGCTCTTTCCTTCTGGCGAATCCCCATGATCAAGTTATAGTTAAGGTGGCCAATTTAGCTCCTGCCTTGGCTGTGGAGAGACGAGCAGGTGTTACTAAGTGCAAATGTACCTACAATTTAAGTCCTAGGATGCAATATATTATTTGGTATTCTGTTTTTTTCGTAACCATTTTAAACTACTGTATTGTTCTTATTGACAGAATTGGAGCATGCTGCTTTTTGTGGTTTTTTGTATTCTATTTCCCTTTAATTGTTAGAACTCTTGTTTCATGTTTTTGTATGTTGGATACTGTTATGACCTATGGTCATACCAAATAAGTTATTTATTAGCGTTAGCATTATAAGCTCTGCTTGTGGTGTATTGGTGAAAAGTGGAACACTGACATTGAAAAGTTACCAGCATTCTAGGAAGATTCAGCAACTGTTTGATAACTCCAGAGATCTCTGTATAGAATTTTAGTTATGACATTTACATGGAAAGTGATCTACAGTTGCTTTTTAGAGGTATCTGCATTGAAAAAGGAGTCTCAAAAAAATGTCATGACTACAGACATTATGGCGGTTATAAGATCACAATTAAAGAACGGTCCTTTGAGCCTTTGGCAAGGAGTTGCACACTCTCAGTGTTTAAAGCATTCTACAGCAAGCCAGTGAGGTGTAGTGGATAAGGTGCTGGACTTGGACCTGGGAAACCAGGGTTCAAATCTCACCCTAGCCAATGAACTCACTGGGTGGCCATGGGCAAGTCACAGCTTCCTGGCCTCTAATCCCATCTGTAAAATGGGAGTGTGTGGGTCTTTCCCTGTGTGTTCTCCTTGTGCTTGGTCCATCTCAGACTGGAAGCCTACTCGATCAGTCTCTGAAAATCTGCAGCTATACAGTGCTGCGTACGCCTAGTACCACTATAGAAAGGATTATTAGTAAAACAGAACAAAGACACCCGAACTCCTCTGGAAAGAAAAAAAGTTATAATTAAGGCAAGCTATAATGGATCAGAATTTAAGGTTTCGTGCAACATCACTAATCTCTTAATTATGTAAATACTTCGCGCTAACTTAACAAGAGGATTCTGTTACTATAATACACACCTTGAGATGTAGTGAAAATCGAAGAGCGATTGAAAGAGACTGCTATTCCAGTAACTGCCCTATTGAAAAACAAGTTTGCAAATGAATTCATTAGGGCATTGACTTATAACTATCACAGTGACTGTCTACAGCAGGGAATGTTCAACATTTGGAGTGCTCACAGACATTCACTAAGCTGCTGGTTACTAGGATTGCTGACATGCATATGACGGGTCCATGGATGAGAACATGCGCTACTACTAAATTGTCAGTAATAATGCAAGTTTTCATGTGATCATGCCTCAGAGGACCTGTCTAGATAATGAAGAGAAACTGGCCCGCACCATGACCAGGGACCCCCATTCCACTGGATTTTCTTCATTGCTGCCAATGCTCATGTTCCTGCTTATGAATCCGTTCTGCACAAACTGAGTAATCTGTCTTGGATCCTTCAAAGCACAGCTAGTTTCAATGACATAGATGAGACTACTCATGCTTAAAAGTTATGTGGGTGGCATGGGGTTCCCAGGGTTGGGCAAGTCCTGGCATTTGTCTGCCCCAGGAATGAGAGGCTCAGCAGGAGCTGGCCCAGCTCCCAGGCTTGTTGGCAGCAAGGGGTTAATGGCTGCTGCCATGTCCTGTTGCTATGGTTGCCAGAGCTGCGTGCAGCTCCTAGCAACAGACAGGCCAGGGGGCTGGCCACCGTCTGTGTGTTCTTAACCTGGAGCAGGGGGAAATGAGTTTTCTGCCTGCACGCACGGTTCACCCGCGCACTAGGCTGTCTGTGAGGAGGCCGCCAAACCCATGGGGGCAAGTAGCTCTTCCTCGGGGCACTCATGCGGATATTCCAGAGCTGTAAGCCACTCCCCATCTGTTTGAAAACACCCATTGTGCTTGTTTAACCCTCAAAACAAATGAAAAACGCACTGTATTATAATCCGGAAATGGGATAGAAGACCCCAAATAAGTCACAACTCGGAAAAAAATAAATGTGATTGATCTGAAGAGGACTACAGTTCAACAAACAATTTTATTGAATTGTTTACAGTACAAAACCACCACCACCAAAAGGTATTTGGGGGCAACAGTACCCAAACTACAGTACTGGTTGAATTAAATGTTTGGTTAAATTCAATGGGGTGAATATGACACACCACCCCCCACCAGCCCCAATACCATAGATATATAAGTACTTTCATTTTCCTATTTATTACACTTGGGGGTCAAATTTACTCCCAATATTGTTTTAGTGAAAATCTCAATTAAAAAAAATAAAAAAATTACAACGGGTCAGCAAGGATGAACTAGCACAGGACAATTAACCCCATTTGAGAAATACATAAAGTATGAAGTGGAACAGGTTTGCTAAAAAAGTTATGAATATTACTGTACTCGTTTGGGGCCCAATTTACCTCCAAATCAGTCTAAGGGTTAAAGCCTAGGCTCCATGCACCCACCCTTTGCCTTGGTCTTTCAGCCCCAATCCTCTTCCTCTACAGGTTGGAGACAACAAGCAAAAGATTTCTGTTTTTGTCTTCAAAATTCAAGCCACTCAGTAATTCTTAAAGGATTTTCTTGAAATTTCCACATTTCACCCATCACCTTAGTGACCCTTCCTACCAAGTTTCACACCATTAAGACATACTACTCCAATGTTCCGCCTTAACTAATAGAGTGGGATATAAATCAAGAATAAAAACAGTATAACCTACGACTAGAAGAAAGAAAAATTGGGCTCTTACCATGTGAATTTTCCTTCTACGGGAGATCCTCCTGGATGGCCAGTAAGAGGTAGACTTCCTGATTTTCTGGAGCATGCTCAGAGGGATCTAGCCCCTAAACTTCAGTGTTTTCAAGCATTGATTCACACTGCTCAACCTATGCTGAACCAGAAAAACATCTAACTAGAGAAAAACTTTATCATCAACGTAAACTGTGATCGAAAACTCCTCGCTCTCACTCTCAATGGGGTGTGGTTCTAGGGTCGAAGCGGGCACTAAGGTAAGCGTCCGAGATCTAGGCACTTCAGAGTTACTCCTCACTCCGGGTGGGACTGGCTGTCCAGGAGGATCTCCCGTAGAAGGAAAATTCACAAGGTAAGAGCCCAATTTTCCCTTCTCTCAGGAGAGCCTCCTGGACAGCCAGTAAAACAGTAGGGACATTCCAAACTGGTGTCCCACTCCTGAAATATATGGGGGGGAAAACAGAGGGAGATATAAGAGGAGAGCGTCAGGCAGAGGTGATTAGGTATACCCCTTATAGCACCGTCTGTAGCACCCGTCTCCTGCAAGTCGCATCGGCTGATTCATGCAGCAGGATCTTGTAGTGCCTTGTAAAGTGCTCACTGAAGACCAGGTCGCTGCCCGACAGCTTTCCCCATAGGAGGCCAAATTTCTAAACGTCTGAGAGGGTGCTGCTCCTCTAAGGGAATGGGAGAATACCCCGGGGGGGGGGGGGATTTGACCTCTGCGATGCAGAGGACCATCCAGCGCACGATCATTGCTCCAGATGCCCTCATGCCTTTTTCTCGGAGGACTGTAGGATACGAACAGAGTAGACAACTTGCTGAAGGGAGCTGTTCTGTCCAGGTATACCCGCAGCGCTCTTGACATCGAGCTTGTGCCAGACTCGTTACTTGATGCCTGTGACAAAGGTCAGTTTGAGGGACAAGTAATAAAGGGAGACCTCTCTGAGAGGTTCAAAAGGTGCCTTGGTTAGGGCCCTCAGGACTAAATTCAGGTTCCATGTGGGAAATCTGTGAGCCGCTGGAGGGGAGACAACTCTCGATGCCTTCAGGAACCAGATAATATGGCAGTGTTTAGCTACCTTGCGTCCCTTGACCGTGCAGAGAACGTTATTCAAGGCTGCTACCTGTCTTTGGAGCGTGTTGGGCTTTAACCCCTTGTCTAGGCCTTCGTGGAGGAAATTTAAAATAACCCTAATGGGGGCCTTAGCTGGTCTAACGTCCCTGTTTTTACACCACCTGGCAAAGGTAGTCCAGGTACTCTGCTACATGCATTTCGTGGCAGGGCGCCTGGATTGAAGCATGGTTGTCCAGGACTTGCTGGGAGTAGCCCAACTTTTAGCGCCCTCCTTTCAGCTTCCACGCTGTTAGCTTCAGGGCTTCCGGGTTGTCGTGAAGGATAGGCCCCCGAGACAGGAGGCCTGGGACAGTCGGGAGTCTGAGGGGGGGGCTCCGAGTTCAGTTGTTGAACGTCCGCAAACCATGGCCGTCATGGCCATTGGGGGTTACCAGGATGGTGGTCGACTGCTCTGTCAAGATTTTCACTACAGTCCTGTCTATGAGGGGAAATGGTGGAAAGGCGTATGGAAGACCTAGAGGCCAGGTCAGGTTCAGCGCGCTGAATGATGCTGCTCGGCGATCCGGGAATCGGGGTATGAAGATCTCTGTTTGCATTGGTTGGTGAAGCAAACAGGTCAACTTCTGGTTGCCTAAAGGAGCCGACTATGGTCTGGAATGCTGCCAGGTGGAGAGCCCACTCTCCCGAGTCAAGCTTTTCCTGGCTTAGCCAATTGGCCTGAGTGTTCTTTTTTCCCAGTGATGTGAACTGCCTTGATGGACTTCAGGTTCTTTTCTGACCACTGGCGAAGAGATTCAGACTGAGAACCGACTTCTCAATCTGATTTATGATTGCTTTCGCCACCGTGTTGTCCGTGTACAGCAGGGCCTGTTTCCCTCGAAGGATCGGAGCTAGGTCTCATAGGACTAGATAAGTCACCCGTAGCTCCAGCAAGTTGATGTGATGCTTTCTCTCCCAAGGGAGCCACTTGCCTTGTGCAGGTTTGCCCTACGAGTGTGCTCCCCAGTCGAAGAGACTCACGTTGGTTGTCACGGCCGTCCTGTTGGGATCTGAGAGCGGGACACCCCATTTGAATCGGTTTGTCTTTGCCCACCAGTGGAAGGAGTTCTTTAGTGTGGTACTGGGACTGTGATCCACAGGTTTCTTCCCTGCATCAGGTGGTCCTGCCATGGGCATAGAAACCGCTGGAGTGGTATGGAGTGGAATCTGGACCAATGTAGGTTCCTAGGCAGGAGCTCATGGTGCCCAGCAGGCTGGCGAAGGACTTGAGTCTGGCCTTGTGGGATTTTGAAATTTGTCCGATCAGGTGTCGGAATTATTGTTTTTTTGCCTGTGTTGTGTAAGGATGATCTTGTAACTGAGGGTGTCCAATATTGCCCCCAGATGTTCCAAAGCTTGGGAGGGAGTCAGGTGGCTCTTTTTCAGGCTAATTAAGAAGCCATGTTTCTGCAGGTACTCGATGGACCTGCGGACATCTATCAACGCCTACTCGCAGGAGGGTGACAGAATGAGGATGATGTCGAGGTATGGGTGGATCTTGATGCCCCCTTTCCATAGGTTCGCAATGAGCGGGATCAGGACCCTCGTGAATGTCCTGGGTGAGGTGGCACGGCTGAAGGGCAGGGCTGTGTATTGCCAGTGCTGTTGGGAATACATGAACCTGAGCCACTGCCTGCGAGATGGGAGGATGGGGACGCGCAGGTATGCTTCTTTGAGATTGAGGGATCCACTGGCCTTGCGCAATTGCTATGCGGATAGATTGGAGGGTTTCCATCTTGAATCTTTGACGAACTGGTTTAGGATTTCTAGGTCGAGGACTGCATGCCATTGCTCTGACTTTTTTGGGACGAGGAACCACATGGAGTAGAGTCTGGACCTCTTTTCATGGGATGGTACAGGTTGTATGGCTCTGATGGTTTGGAGCCGGTTTATTTCTGTTTGCATTGCAGAGTGCTTGTCCGGATTGTTGGAGACGGGTGAGATACAATAGGAGTGTTGAGGGAAGTGGGAGAACTCGATTGCATATCCCTTCTGTATGGTTCAGAGGACCTATGTATCTGAAGTGGAGTCCAGCCATTTCTCCGCAAACAGTTGTAGCCTGCCTCCTAGGGTCGTACAGTACTGAGAAGGGAAGGCTCCACAGTCATGCGTCTTGGGATGTCCAGAGCCTTGCGTATGCTTGGCTCCGTTACCAACTCCCTTCTGTTAGTGCCATCTAGACTTGTATTTCTGCTGGTTTCCTCTGTGTGGATAGAAAGATCTTCTGGCGCCACCTGCTGGAGGGTAGCCTGTACTGCAGGGACAAAAAGGCTTTTTTGAGATCCCAAAGCTTCGCAGGGTTGGTCTTTTGGATTTATCTGCAGCGTCTGTGAGGACTTTATCCAGGCAGACGCTGAAGAGTTTAGCCCCCTAGAAAGGATCACCCACCAGGGTATTTTTGGCTGTGGTGTCTCCTTTCCAGGACCTGAGGCAGAGGTGGCGGTGGGCTGCTATGTTGGATGCCACCGCCGGTGATGCCCAACGGAGGATATCAGTGGATGAGACCGCTATAAAGGCATAGGCCAACTGTGTTTTGGTAGAGAGGATCCCTGCCCCATTTGATCCAAGTCATAAGGGTCCTTGAAAAGTAGGAGGTGACTGTGGCCATTTTTATGATTGAGGCTACTTCCGCAAAATTCCTTCCTAGGTTACACTCTATTCCTTTGTAAGTAGGGTCCTGGGGTAGCAGTCTTCCTCGGTTGGGAAAACAGAGTTTCTGGCAAGGGATGCTGCTGAGGCATCCACCTTAGGGATGGCGAGGAGGGCCTCCTTGCTTTTAGTGAGGGAGGAGAGGGATATTAGTGTTTTATTCATTTTGCAAGCCTTGTTGGGGGAGCTGCCATTCCTTTTGATAATGTTTTCATAGGCTTTATCTAAAGCCATCCCCCTGTCTCTGGCTCTAGTTCGTGGTATATATTCTCTCTCCTCCTTCGAGGAGTTGTGCTTGTCTTTCTTTTGTTGGAGGAGAAGAGCCTTTATGACCAGATCAAATATCTGGCCTCTGGATTTACTAGGGAACTGCCTATCTGGGTCAGATGAAGCTTCAACCCGTCTCCACTCTCTCTTCCTCCTCAAGGGAGGATTGACTGGTCTCTTCCTCCGAGGCATGGGCCTCTGACACTTCCTTTTCCTCCTCACTGGGTTGTGAGCGGAGCCTTCCCCCCCCCCCCCCCCCCTTACCCCTAGCTGAGGTCTCCTCTTCTTTGGAGGAGTGGGCGGATCAAACCTCCTCAGAAGCTGCCCCTGACAAGGCGGGGGAAACCAGGGGTCATGGGGACTTGCGTGATTTCTTGGCCAGGGGGAGCTTGCCTTTACCGGCACCCTTGGAGTGGCTCTTGTAGAGGCAGGCTTTCTTGGGCTTAGGAGGAGATTGTTTGCGTTTTAATTCCAAGAGGATTTTAATTGCTACCGCCTGTGGGAAAACAGGGCCAAGCTCTTACTCCCACATTTACAGGGGAGCAGCACTGAGTGATTATTTTAAGGCCCCACATCCTTCATGGAGGAACCAGGATCTGAACCTGGATTTTCTGATCCAAGTTTACCACCTAACCCACAAGGCCAACCGATTCCTCTCACCCCCTCTCGGAGGACCTCCATATGCGGGGCTGGGGAAGGGGCATGCGAGGGGCTTACTGTTGCTGTGAGCACTGCTGGGTCTGTGCCCGCTGCCACCATTCTCCTCATGGTGGCCCTCTGGTAGCTGCTTCTTTTGGTTTCGCTTTCCCCGCAGCAGCTTTTCTGAGCTGCCTGGGGGGGGAAGTGAGCTGCAGCCTTGCCTGATGCTGCACGCTGGGCTGGGAGCACCTGTGGCAGCCCACAGCCATTTCGGTTTGTCCCCTGGCTGTGTGGTGAGGAGAGCGGACTGGAAGACCCATGGCAGTGTGGTTTTGGTCCCAGGGGACCAATAGTCAGAACCCTTTAGGGAACGGCTAAGGGCCTCCACGCCAGTTGGAGAGGGGAGCACCCAGATCCAATCCTCCAAACCCCTCCTAAGGAAGGGGGTGAACAGGGAGAGGAATTCCTCCCTCCCTGGCACCAGGAGACTTTTCCTGAGGAGACTTGGGATGTTTTTCAATTTGTAGGCATTGAGGCAGCTGGCCTGCTTCCTACTGGTGTGGAGGTAGACAAAACTGGAGTTTAGGGGCTAGATCCCTCTGGGCATGCTCCAGAAAATCAGGAAGTCTGCCTCCTACTGGTAGTGGCGGGGATCTAACCCTACTGTTTTACTGGCCACCCAGGAGGTTTTCCTGAGAGCATTACATTTCTAAACCTTTTTACAGTTTGATCCCATTTTGAATGGTAATCCTGTGACTTCCAGATAGTAACTAAGACACGCAAAGTATATGAAGCATCAACAGTGGTGTGACCACACTTGTAGTTTCCCAACCTGTGGTTCCATACCCCACTACATGAAGTTACTGCAAGACGACCCATTAAAAATGGGTCACACAGGCATCCTATGGATGGTTCAGATCAATTGCAGTGGGCTGAACTCAATGACCCTTGGGGATATTTCCATCTCTATACTCTAAGGACTTACTCTTTGTGAATTTTTTGATGATCATCTAGCTTTAGTTTGGTAATGTTGTTCCATGCCAGGGTTATGCTTTCTTCTGTTAAATCCTCAAAAGATTCTTCACCTGGAGATACTGAAAATATGTTAACATGAAAGTTAACAGTCACAGACTAAAGTACAAGAGAGACTTTTTCAGGTAAGTTAGTGGATATAATTTCAATTGTTTCTAAGTGGAGAAAAAGGCATCCACAGGCCACACTTGTTTGTTATTCCATTATGGGAAAGAATGAATTATTTATTGGCAGGCCTCCTAGAACATGAACAGCCTCGACACAAATCACCTGACTCCTCCTCAGAGCTGCTTGCTTCATCTATGGTTCAATACAAGTTCAAGACCATAATTACTTGCAATGCAGGCTTGTCATATGAAATCTTCTGATCCATTAGGCATTAGCCAGACCTTTTTGAATAGCCTTGTGGTACAAACGGAGTCAGTTTTGTCTGGTTTTTAAATGCAAAGAAACAAACAGGAAACCTAATGCTTTATATTGGATGTCTTTATTTTAGCTGAAGCTAATTTTATTCCAGGCTTCTGCTTTGTCTCCATCTTTTAACCTACCATCCATCACCATAATACCCAAAGGCATTCCATTGTGTATTGTTCAAAAGTCAGAATCTACAAACTTGTAGCTTCATGGCTTATGGATTTCAGAAGAGTTTCATAAACTTTAAGGGAACTCACCATTGGCCAATCATTACTGAAACGGTCACCAAGTTATGAGAATTTATAAGACTATTTAGAGACATTAGGGGTGTCGGGAATTAAAAAGAAAAGTGACAGCATGATTTTAGAATTAGGCCTACATGAGTCACTTGGACTTGAAACCTGCAACCTGGATCTGCACTCTAAATTTAAAGAAAACTCAAAATAAAAAAGCCCAATTACTGACAGATACCAATCTTCTGTATTCCCCCCAATGTGGTTTTAAGTTCATTTCAAGAAAGCTGTCTGCAGAAAATGGCTCCCGTCAGTATCATATCAAATGATCTGGGGTCTTGCTCCTTCTAAGCAGGATATTATCAGCACCCCAAGAGCCATCACAGCTACAGGACATGTTACCAGGCAATCACAGACAAGTGAACTAGCTTTAGCATCTCATCCTATGGGCGGTTCCAGATTCTTCAAATCTCTCCTTAAAACTCACCTCTTTCGCTCTGCTCTGTCAGACTCTCTATCCTGCTGAGCCACTATTTCCTATACCTATGGTCTGTTTACCCTTATCCTTGCAACATGGACCTGCCTACTGTCATTCTCATCGTAACCAAGCCAAGTACGTGCACTTGAGACCTCGCATCTTCATGAATGTTAGACCCCTTGTCTCTCCCTCTGTTCCCCTTCCTAAGTCTCTCCCCCAGCTCCTGTCTCTCAGATTGTAAGCCCTAGGGGCAGGGACCGTGTCTATTTTATTACTTTGTAAAGTGCCAGGTACACTGCTGGTGCTATATAAATGTTTGTTAATAATAATAATAATAATAATAATAATAATAATAACTGGATTAAGAGGCATAAGGAGGAGACAGTGCAGAAGTTTGCTTTGATCACTGCATGAAGAGAGGAATTAAACAAGTAGCAGCATTGGTGTGGTGCAAGAATCACAAAAGTGACTTCTAAAAAAAATTAAGCACCTGATATGAATAATGAAAGTTGTAATTTGCATGTAATTCAGTAGATCATTGGGTTGCTGTATATAGGTCCACACACAAAAGCTTATGCCCCTTTCTTAGAACCCTGTTAAATGAATGTCCCTCACATTTTTATCATGACTTTCCACTAGGCTGCTTGTTCCTTCCCAGCAGTCTTCCCCCCACCTGGCCCCATTAGAACTCCCTCCTATTCAGCTCCAGCCCACTCACACCCACTACTCGACTTGCACTGTAGGTGGGGTAAACTTGCTCTCATCCAAACAGCTGAGTGGTAGTGAACAGGTGCACTCTACCCTATTATAGCACAGAACCATGGCCTGGCAGCCCTGCGTGGTACAACACTGCTCTGTCAGCAACACACTGGGATGGTACAATGCCCAGTCTGGGAGACCTCAACTTAATGCAGGATGTTTATTTGGAACCATGAAACCGAATGGGAGAATGATCCTAGCTCAGAAAAACCCCTATCCATAACACACTGAACAGACTTGTCAGCATAGATCACTCTAACTGTAGTCGCCTGTTCATGTCTCCTAGTTCAGTTTGCCATTTCCCTTGTCTAACAGGATCCTGCTAAACAAGAGATATAATTTTCTCCCAGAACAAGTAGTCAGCTATAGGAACAAATCAGTGATACAAGCAATAGCCATGACGACTTTTCTACTTTTACCTGGAAATTCAGTTGTAGAAACACTACGACTAGATGATCGAGACAAACCTTTGAACTTTGGTATTATTTTCCGGGGATGAGGAATTGTAAACAACTGTTTCGGTGTCTGTCCAAACTCCAAGATTTGCGTCAGCAGAGCTACTCTCTCATTTGGGTTCATAATACTTGGAGGAAGGAAAAAATAAATAAAATAGAAGTGTTTTGAGAACCGTATTCAACTGAAATACTTAAGACTGATAAAACTTACTAACAGCATGTACTGGCCTTAATACATCTCCACTATAGCAGCATATACCTCTGATCATACATTTAAAATGGACATTTTGATATGGGCAAAATACATTTCACACAATTGTTTCCTCAGTTTAGGAATTTGTTTTGGACTACTGAAGTTATTTTGATATTGGTAACTTGGTTAGTACCTATGCTAAAACATTTGCAGTATTTGTGGGCAGCATCCTTTGGAACCCAAAACAAGGAGTACTTGAATCAACAAGGCTACTGGAGGATTACTGAGAATTTTAAGCACGCAGCTCTGCCAAACATTCTTTATTGGGCTTTTAGTTACCTGTTGAGATCCACTCCTCCTTCGTAAGTTAGTGAATGAAACACTAGAAAGAAGCAAAGGAGTCACTTACGCAGTGTAGAAAGATATAGCCCGCACATTTGTTTAGCTCCCCACCCTACCCAGGGCGTGCAGGCGGCGGGATAGCTTGCTAATCACAGGTACTTTTTTCAGTGCCCCTCCCCAACCTGGGTTAGATCGGCTAGGGATTCCTGCCCCAGGCCAGGCAGCCACACGTCTTTTTTTTACCCTATGTTAGACTTTTATGCTATAATAAAGAGTTTGTTTTGAGTCATGTCATATATAGGCAAGGCTGAGCTAGGCCATGTAGTGAGGTACTTTTCAGAGTCTCATTTTTCAGCAAAAAGGGCTTGGAGGACAGCAACTTTCAATAAAACCATGAGCTTACAAACCCTGGGTTCATATCCATAAGAGATCATATCCAGGATCCATAATGACAGCTTTCAACATCATGTTGCTACTATGATCGTTTTCACATGGCGCTGCTGGGTGGGTGGGTGAAAGTGGGTGTGCTCCCTTTCCCACAGGCGCACACCCATCTCCACCCACGAAGCCTCCTCCGTTTTGTCAGATGGCTCTGTGGGTGGGTAATTGCTGGAAATGGGTGTGCGCCAGAAGCACGCATGCACCCCCACCCACCGCCCGTGGTGTTTCCACAGGCACACACCCATTCCACCCCCACATCGCCACAGTGTGCACATGGACCCCGCACATCCAGCGGGGGGGGGGGG
>QEPC01009642.1:50334-84780 GCA_003113815.1 Sphenodon punctatus | reverse complement strand
GGGGGGGGGGGGGGAGAGAAGGGAAGAGGGAGGCGAGAACGAGCAGACTAAATGAAAAAGAACTCCCCAGGAGTTATGAGTACATTGAAGGCAAACGGTCTGTAGCTCCAGATTAGTAAAGTAATCCTGAGTGTCATTACCTGACGCCCAAGGGGGAAGTTCTACACCTTCAACCATCTTTCCTCCCTGCCTCTTCCCCAGGTCCAGCTTCAGACTATTTATTAGAAAGTTGGGATCATTTTCATAGAATTCTGGAATCAACTGGAGGGGAACAAAAGTTGGGGGGGGCTGTGTTTCAGTATAAATATTGAAAGGATTATTAAACATGATTTATAATTGTAGCTGCACAACAAGCAAAACCAACCCTTATAATAAATCTCCAGAAAGATCTTCGAAAGAAGAATATTGTGTAGGTTCATATTAAAAAACATCACTTCAAATACATAAAGTTTAGATTCTAAATCCTGAATAATTTCTACAGCAACCCTGCACTTACGATCAGCTATCAGCTATTTGTAAGCCAGAAATGCTGCAATGGAAAAAAAAGAGAGGATTGCAATGACAGGGGGGTGGAATTCTCATCAATTCATTCTCCTGTGGTGGTGTTTGCAAATATTTTAAAATCAACAGATTTCTTGTTATCCTTTAAAGACAGTAAGGCTAATGAGAATACCAATAAGGCCTCACAAACAGTGATATTTGTGATGCTTTTAAAAAACAACTACTCTGAACAGGTTGCAATTTGAACTCTAGGAAGGTGGGACACACTGCAACAGCCACATCCAAATACTTCTAGCTAAGAGAGAACTTGGTACAATAAGTGTCATGTCCTGTGCTTGATATTGCCATTAAAAATAAAAGCATCCCAGCGGAAACCCAGACAAATACTCAATGAAGAGCTAAACCTCCTTCTGATAATCATGTTCCATAACATGGGACTGGACCAACTCCTTCTACAGCAGCAATCGAAGACATTAAACATTTTGGAAAGAAGGACACAAGCTCAGAGCCCAGTGAATCTGAAAGCAAGCCATATCTTGCTGTTTACCTCTTTGAAGTCTGTTGCACCATCCAAGCAGTTTTTCCAGGTCTCTGCAATACTAAGCAGAATACAACAGAAACGTTAAGAAAAATATTCTAAGACTATGTTCTATAGAGATGCATATTTAAAAAGGATTCTTTAAAAAAAAAAAAGAAGAAGAAACTTGCTGAGATTTTAAAACAAACCTGTTAAACATTCTGTCAGGATGATCAAATTTTCCATTTTGTAAGCAAAGCATGTACTCTGGCGCTGTGGGGATAAGAGCCCATATCAGTTTTAGCCAAATACTGTTTTTTCATAACCAATATGAAAAGTAGAGATGCAATACAAAATTCCTCTTACCTACTCTAAAAAGGTAGAACAGAACATAGCCTGGTGAGGAGTAGTGGCTGCCATACATAAATTTAGGCTCTGGCATTTCCCTATAACGCACCTGGAACATCAGAGAGGCAAATTGCTTCGTTAGAATATTGGGATTTATGTATTAGACAAACATGCTGTTTTATTTGAACATTTAATGCTATGGATTAAGCAGTCTTTTCCTCATTCAGCTTTAAAAAAAAACACTGTACACATTTTTCCCAAGACACTACAGTTTTGTTACAGCTTTCTTTCCTACAAGAATATACTAAATGAACAATCTTAGAATTTTAGTGCTGAAAGGGACCTCTGGAGTAATTTAGTCCAACCCCCTCACCATATACAGCATTGCTGACGGATGCTTGTCCAATCGGGTTTTGAAAACCTCCAAGGAAGGAGATTTCATTACTTCCCTGGGCAGCTTATTCCATTGCGCAGCAGTTCTCACATTTGCAAAGTTTTTCCTAATATTTAACTGAAGTCTACATTACTGCAATTCAAGTCCATTCTCTATTTTTCTTAGGATGCATTTCTGTTACACTTTAAATGTTAACATTAGCTCTAAAAGAAAACTTAGAAAAAACTTACTTTGGCTAATCCACAGACATTGGATTATGCAGTGTGCATTTTAATGCAAACCAATTGATTAAACTCACTGAGTTGGGGCTTCTCTTATTGTCATCTTTAAACATCAGACAGATGAACAGAGTTTTGATCTCTAGGTGCTACCACAATACAAATTAATGTCATTACAAGTAAAATAAGCCAAACTCTTAAAGACAAAGCTCATTTCTGATCACACTTGTACTTCGTGTTTCAGTAGCTGTTTGGGGGAAAAGGAAGCTGTAGCAAGACTGAACCACACCAAATATATCGCTGTTCATTCTAGAAAGGCTGCTTAGCTATGTAATTAAATAGGCATCTGTATTATATTCTACACATTTTTCTGAACTGTGCAAGTTTTCAATCCCATAGCACTGGAGACAACACCCTTTGAGACAGAGGTTATTTCACTGTATGTCTCAGATTGGAAAACAAGGACCTTTGAACTCTTCATACCAATAATCTTTCCAGCCTTTCCTTATTCATGGCACCTATTGGCTTACTAAGGTCTCGAAATGTTTCCGGCTTTGTCAAATCTAAAACAAAACAATTAAAAATAAATCAGTTTCTATGACTAAATAGAAAAATCCTTTTTAAACCATTCCTGCCCCCCACCCTGCCATACAAAAAAAAACCTTCTATCCCTCATGAGCAAGAACAAGCAGAACTTTCATAATTATTACTATCCAAGTTCCCAACTTCTGTTTTCCACTTGGGTAAAAACTCCACAGAAAGGTAAAGCTCTGAACTAGGGTTTTGCTAAACGTAATATGTTCTGCAACAGTGGCAACTGAATATACATCTCACATTGGTCAGTGAACCCCAGTGAACTAAAGCTATAAAAATAACTGGCATATTTCCCCCTCCATCCTTTAATTCTACATGGCTTCATTGTGTACGATTGAAACATTGTTTGAATTGAGGAATTTAAGTGGGAGCAGAGAGAGACTTAGTATTTACCCCTCCATCCTCCAAGCTACATGGCTTACAGCTAGTCAAGACACACTGGGCTCATTACATGATTGAAGCGGACAATGGTGAAGAGGGTGAGCTGCCAGCCACACAAGTTACCAACAGACCCTTTCTCAAGATGCCCATTTAAGACATTTATCTTGTCAATTACTGCCCTGACTTCAATCTCCCCAACTGTACATGTTTCTTTGTAAACGTATCAAGTTCGTATGAAACCCAAAAATAGATGGGTTAAATCAGTGGTTATGGCAATTCACATTTTTAGAAACAACAGTTTGCTTTAGACGCTGCTGTCTCCTAGATACTGTTGACCTGTTTGTAAAACCTTGTGGGGGCAAAAGGGAAGACCAGGCAAGCTCCAAGGGCTTAGCAAACATTAATGCATTATCACAATTTTGCAGATAGAGGCTCAGCCACAGTGTCTGGCTTGAGATAATACAGGGTGTGTGTGTGTGTGTTGGTGGTGTTTCTCTCTTTCCCCCCCCCCCCCCACCCTGCCCTTTGACAGTTCAGACTTGAGCCATAAATACTGTGGGCTTTTGTCTTCAACACTGTGCAGGAGTTTTGCGCTGTGTGGAGAACAAAGATTCATGTTTTACGTCACATACAGCCTATTAATTATAATTCTGTACAAGTTTTTTACCCAATTCTGAGCTAGTATAATCTGCTACGATCCAAGGAAATACAGGATACTGTGAGAGGTCATTGCAGCTTCGGTCAGCCAGATTGTTGAGATGGAGAAGGTACTGGTAGTTTGAAATATGCCCACGCTGCCACTGTAGCATGTAACTCTCTGCTGTGTGCTCTGTAATATGATTTTCTGAAGGGGAAAGAAAAAAAAAAAAAAAGATGGACAACACCATTGGTACAACTGGCTTCTCTATGCTAAATGATGGTTACTTAACAAGCACCTAAAATTTGTGTATGTAAGCTATTGTAGGAAAAAAATAGCGTCAATATAGTAGTTTTCCAGCAAATACATTCAGTCTTCATAACATGAAATGGAACAAGTGAACATTTTAAGAATGGTTTGAAAATAAAGGAAACCTTGGTTTCCCAAATGAAGTTTATGCACCATTACTCATTTTTAAAGGCATAAAGCAGCTTTTGTGTGTTAAGCAAGAAAAGCTTTCGCAGAGAAGTGTTATGATGGAAGGAAAAAAAGGCATCATAAACAAAGAAGAACCACACCATCCATAATATTAGAAGAACTTTCTTTACCAACCAAACCATTAAGATTCAGAACAGTTAGTCAGAGATGAAACTATATCAAGTTAACTTTTTCTGCTGAGGAGGAAATAGCCATTTGCTTACAAAACATGGTAACACCATAAAGTGAAGGTGGTATGGGGACAGAACCATTTAAACAGATATGGTAAAGATGAAATACTGACACCAGAAAGAGAAAGCCTATTGCTGAAAAATCTCTGCACCTGTGGAAAAACAAGTTTGCCAAAGAGATCCTGAACTGCATTAAGCTAAGTTACCAAATGCACTGGCAACAGAGAGCGTGGATAAGCAAGCAACACTCCTCTTAAGGAATCTGGAAAAGATAGTAAGAATTGACCAAAGGCTCCCTGAATGAGTCACCTCACCATTGCAATATTTGTCTAGCTGTGGTTCAACTAGGTGTAAGGAAATACACTCGGAAACAAATTTCTTTCCCTTCTACTTGATAGGTACACACCCCTTGGATACACACAGGATTTGTCACAGCCTCTGCAGTAACTCCTTATTAAAACACAGTGATGTTTAGCAGGGAACCCCTATTCTCAATACCTTCATTAGGCCTCCAAATCTAGATAGGACATATATTTGTAGAGTATTGACAGTGCTACGAATCCCCACACATTCTAGGAGTCCATTCTGATAAGCCAGTCTCATTCCCCTTCTAAAGCATGACCAACATCAGTTTTTTTTATTTTGTTTTTAAAAATAAAACGGATCAACAGAGAATGAAGAGAGGCACTTCCACGATTAAGGGAATCATCAAGAATAAAAGGACAGTTTCTTGTCCGTAACTCCAAGACCACATACAGCCTAAGCAAGCTTCTCTATCAAGCAATTCCCTTCACTCCTCAATGTTACTATCCGGCCATAAGGCCCTGGCGGTCCATATGAGCTCTCCTAGCACCAATAGGTAAAGATGAGAATTAGCAGCTATTTTTCCTATAGCCAATGCCAAGCCAAGCGGATCAATCACAGCAGCTGCAGGACTTTTGTCCTCACACATCTTCCATTCCAGGTCGGCATGGGCAGGGTACGTGTATGTGGTTCTCAGCTCCTCTAGGTTCTCCAACAGGTTGGAAAAGTTGCAGAACTTCTTCCTTGGAGGTTTGCAAAGTCCCATCTGCCTGGGATACTGTAGGAAGAGGATATCTTGCATTGGAACAGGGGACTGAACTAGAAAAACCTTGACGTCTCTTTCAACCATATAATTCCATGATTTTATGTAAGATGGGCTGCAAGAGCTGCGTTACTGGCAAACTAAGCCGATCACTCCAATGTGTTCAGAATATTATTTTTTTAAATAAAAAAAATGAGTTTAGATGTCCAGCCTCAGCCACATTACAAGGAATCCTCAAAGCCTAAAGTCAAGAAGTCTTTACACATCTCCTGAAGCCTTGGCAGCTGGCTCCCTAATAACCATTAGAAAAAATATCTTCAACCAAACACTTAAGTCTTCTTAAATACAATGTGCAAGGAACAAGTATTATGATGTATAATTTGGGAGACTATTCAAAAAGGTACACGTGTAGTGTACTCTGCTGAAGTAAATAAAGACTGCTTAAAGCCCACTAAGCCTTTCCATTGTCCAAGGGGGAGAGGGGAGAGTGTGTCCTCTAACAAAGGATTAGTAGAAGAAAAATCCACAAGTCTTAGTTTATATAGCTTGCTTAAGATGGGACTACCCTGGGATAAATGGTTTGTGGATCGGAGTCCTGGAGTGCCAATTTTCCACCCAATGAAGTCAGTGTCAAAACACTTGTTGACTTCAATGGTGGAGGAATATCCAGCCAGGATCCTGAAGAAAGCTGTATGCCAAAACTTGTACAACTTTAGGAGAACTAGGGGAAAAGTGCAAAAAGAGTAATTGAGAGAGAGTGTCTTCTTAGGCAGATTGTCCCCTCTGTAAAACTAAAAGCTTCTTATTTGGGTGTGTATAGTAATTAAACACAACTCTCAAAAGATAGCTCAAATACAGTGGGGAAATCAGAAATAGAGGTTACTTACCAGTAACTGTTTTTCGAGAGAGCTCCATGTATTCTCACTATTGGGGAATTCACTTCCTGCTCCGCAGGTACCGGAAAACCGCATCAGCAGTTTCCAGGCAGAAGATGTCCTGGAAAGATCTAGAACATGGTGAGGGCTCTGTCCCTCCGCCCCCTCCCGAGAAAAGCGTGGGCCCCAGATTGCACGAGTACATAAAAGGGGGCAGAGCCCTCACCACCTGAGTTCCTTCCAATGCCGTCCCAGGAAGACCTTATTAAGCTACCTCCGAGACAGAGGGGAAGGCTGGGCGGGTCGTGAGAATATGCAGAGCTCTCTCGAAAAACAGAGTTACTGGTAAGTAACCTCTATTTCTTCTTTGAGGATCTCTGCGATTCTCACTATTGGGAGAGCGAGTAGCAGTACGATGACCTACCTCAAGGAGGAGGGTGACGAGGAGGTCAAACAAAGAGACTGTAAAACTGCTCTACCGACGTTTGAGTCCAATCTGGCCGCCAGGTCCAAGGAATAGTGCTTGGTGAAAGTGTGCACTGAGGACCAAGTAGCAGCTTTGCAAATGTCCAGAATAGGCACCCCACAAAGATTAGTTAATGAGGAGGCAACGGCCCTAGTGGAGTGGGCTTGAAGGTGAGAGGGGGAAGACTTCCTCGTCCATTCATAGCACCTCTGGATGCAAAGGAGGATCCATTTAGACAGTCTTAGCGACGTAAGACGAACCCCGATGTGTTGGCCACCATATGAGATGAACAAAGCATCCGATGCTCTGATGGATCGAGTACAATTGACGTAGAAGGAGAGAGCTCGCTTGAGGTCGAGAGTATGAAGCGTCTGCTCTGCTCATGAAGAATGTGGCATCGGAAAAAGACAGGTAAGGAGATGGTCCGATTTAAAATGAAAGGGAGAGACAACCTTAGGGACGAACGAAGGGTCTGTCCTAAGGTCCACCTTATCACTGTGGAAACGAGTGTAGGGAGGAGATGCTCCAAGTGCGGAGAGTTCAGAAGCCCTTCTAGAAGAGGTGATGGCAAGCAAGAAGGCCGTCTTGAGCGAGAGATTCTCCAGGGAGAAGGTGGCCATAGGCTCAAAGGGAGGTTCCATGAGCTTGGTCAGGACGAGATTAGAGGTCCCACTGCAGGGCTGGCTGCGAAGTTGGCAGGAAGGAGTTAAGCAAGCCTCTCCAGAGGTCCTTGTGAGTGGGTGAGAGAAAAGAGTGTCGGCTCCCTCTGATTGTAGGCACGAGGAAAGAGCCGGTAGGTGTACTTTAAGAGAGGCGATGGAGAGTCCAGAGCCATGCAGATGTAACAAGTATCTGAATACATGGAGAGGGAAGTTAGGGGGCAAGGAAGAGAGGTGCACCAACCTGAAAAACGAGACCACTTTGCAGCATAGCAGGCGCGTGTAGCGGGTCGGCAGGAGTTCAGTAGGACTTCTGCAACTTCGGGGGGGGGGGGCGGCGTCCTGCATTAAGATTGGATTAACCAAGTGGAGAGATGGAGCGCCCGTAGGTCGTGGAAGACAGTGCCCTCTTGGCGAGAGAGGAGGTTGGGTAGCAGTGGGAGGAGTATGGAGTCCACTGCTAGATTCTGCAGTGTCTGAAACCACGGTTGACGGGGCCAGGAGGATCACGTGGGTGTGATCTACCTGAGCCTTGTGGAGAACCTTGTACAGCAGGGGGACAGAGGGAACACATATAGAAAGGGCCCACTCCAGGAGATGGCAAAGGTGTCGGAGCTCGACCCGCTTTGCAGCAAGATTTTTGAAGCTTTGCATTTTCTTGTGTTGCAAAAAGGTATACTGCAGGAGTGCCCCATGTACAGAAGATGTCGTTCAACACAGTGTCGTTGAGAGTCCACTTGTGTTGGTTGAAACGTCTGCAGCTGATCTGCGGGGATGTTGTCTTGGTCTGCAAGATGTATGGCCTGTAGGTGAATATTGTGCTTGATGCACCACCCCCAAATGGTCTGAGCCTCGAGGGAGAGGTGAGTGGATCTCGTGCCACCTTGTTTGTTGATGTACCACATCGCTGCAGTGTTGTCTGTGAGGATTAAGCCATTCTGACCTGCAATGTGGTTGACTAGAGCCTTGAGTGCCCAACAGATGGCCCTGAGCTCGGGCAAATTTATGTGCAGAAGACTCTCCTCTTGGGATCAGAGGCCATGAACCCTTGTGTGATTCATGTGAGCTCCCCATCCTGTGAGTGAAGCATCTGTAATGGACATCTCTACCTGGGGAGGATCGAAGGGCATGCCGATGAGGAGGCGAGATGAGTTGGTCCACCAAAGATCTGTGAGGACCGCTTGAGGGATGGTTATTTTCATGGAGAGGGGGTGGCGGGTAAGGGTGTAGACCCGTGCGAGCCACTGTATAGCGGTCGGAGATGTAGGTGGGCATGCGGTGTCACGGCTGTAGTTGCAGCCATAAGTCCTTGAAGGCGGAGAAAATAGTGGACAGGCCTGGTGTTTCGAGCTGACAGGGCTGAAACAGTGGATACAATGTCGTGAAACCTGTCTATAGGAAGGTAGGCTCTCGACTGTAGGGTGTCCAGCACAGCACCGATGAATTGGAGCCGTTGAGTAGGTACCAGCTGCGACTTGTTGTGGTTGATGATGAAGCCTAGAGCCTGTAAAAGAGAGAGTCTCGTGAAGGTGGGTTAGCAGGGTGTCTGCAGCGAGGAGCCAGTCGTCCAGGTATGGGAACACTTACTTTCATTGTCCTTAGATGAGCCACGACTACTGCAACGCATTTGGTGAACACCCTGGGGGCTGTAGAGAGGCCGAATGGGACGACCAAGTATTGAAAATGATGGTTCCCTACAAGAAAGCGTAAGTATCTGAGAGCAGCATTAATGGAAATAGGTGTCCTTAAGATCAAGAGAGGCCAACCAGTCTCCTTGTTGAAGGCCAAGATAGATAATAGGGAGAGAGATCATACGGAATTTAAAAACTTTCTAATGTACTTAAGACGGCGCAGGTCCAAAATTGGCCTAAAACCCTTGTCCTTCTTGGGGACTAGGAAGTAGCTGGAATAGAAGCCTGTATTTCGTTCGATAAGGGGGAACCTCTTCAATGGCCCCCCTTAGAAAGAAGCTCCTGTACCTCTAGTAGTATTTGAGTGTTTTGAGGGGGGGAAACCCAGGGAGTGGGGAATGGGGGGGGGGGGGGGGGGGGGGGGGGGGGGGGGGGGGGGGGGGGAAGTGTGAAACTGGATGGAGTAGCCACAAAAATTATTATCTCCCTGACCCAGCGATCAGAGGTAACAGTAGCCCACTGATCATAAAAGGGTCGGCGATGGTTGAGGAAAGTAGGGGGACGCTCAAACACTCCTTTGATCTCAGATATCCTAAAACCGCTGCTTGGGCGGAGGTCCAGCCGACGAGGTAGAGGAGGATCTGCCTTTATTCCTTTGTTTGGTAAATCTCCTATGAGGTTGGGCAGCAGGAGTCTGAGGCTGCTGGTATTGGGAAGAAATACCATCTGTTGGATTCGTAGGAGTAATGAGGGCGCTGTCTGGCCAGGTAAGGGGCAGAAGATTGATAAAACAGCCTCTTTCTAACAAAACGGATAACCCCTGTGGACCTAGCGGTCTGACACATTTCCTTGACCTTCAAAGTGTCATCTGTAGAGGCTGCAAAGAGTGCCTCTCCATCAAAGGGGAGGTCCTCAAATCGGGTCTTGTTTTTAGGGGCTAGGGTAGTAGATCGAAGCCAGGCATGGAGAGTAATGGCCAAGTCCATACCTCTAATGTGTGAGTCGGCAATGTGCATGTTAGCGGTGAGTTGGAATTGCACTATTTGCATGCCTTCTCGCTGGAGGGCCAGGATTTGAGCAGGATCGGAGGCTCTGCCCAATTGTGACCACAGCCAGTGCTGGTAACCGCAGAGCGCGGAGTCGTAGATGGTGAGGATCAGTATGCTCTCCCTCTAAGGTGAGATCCGCTTCCAAGGTTTCCTGCCTAGGCGATCTAGAGCGGGAGCAATGGTGCCACCGGAACCGTGTGTGCAGTAGACGGGGAGTGCCTGTGGCGATCCTCTGTCAACTGCAGTGCGGGTGGAGCTTGCTGGACCAACGGTACCGGTGGTTGAGGTACTGGACTCTGTGCCGTCGGCTGTGTCACTGGGAGCGGCTCTAAGAACACCATGTTCACCTCTAGAGTCTGGGTAATGGTTGCGTCGGCACTGAGTGACCTCTTCTTTTTATGGTGTTCTCCCTGTTGTTTAGAGCAGCGTTCCTTGGGAGCAGTGGTGCCGGTACCGTGTATGTCTGGTACAGGTAATGGTACAGAGGCTGCAGACACCGTCTCCGGAGCGTGGGAGTGAGCGGCCTTGGGGGGGGAGGGGAGGGGGAACCAACGGATCCATGGCGTTGTGGTGCCTGGACGAAAAGGACAGCAGCCCTTCTTCACCCCCCTGAAGGGCTCTCTTAGTAAGTAGCTCCTGCAGGCGCACAGCACGTGCCCTCTTAGTCGAAGAGGAGAGAAGAGTGCAGTGAGCAAGTCCTCGTGTTATGTCCTTCTCCCAGGCAGGAAAGGCAAAGCTCATGTCACTCACTGAGAGCATGGTGGGGCAGGAGGTGCACCGCTTGAAGCCCGGTTGCTTGAGCATACTTTGCCGGTCTGGGAGAGGTAGGTGGTAGGCCGGGGGGGGGGGAAGGGGGACCACGTGGGGTGGGGCAAGGTCTTCTGAATTCTTCTTTTCCTATTTCAGGAAGAAAACAAGACGAATTTACCAGAGAAGAGAGTCTCTCTCTGTGAGGTAAACTACTGACTGTGCTGAGAAGCACAGAGGTCTTCCAATCGCAACGCGGTTGGAAGGAACTGAGGCGGCGAGGGCTCCACCTCCTTTTATGTACTCCTGCTCTTGCAAGATCTGGAACCTGTGCTTTTCTCGGGAGGGGAGTGGGAGGAGGGACGGAGCCCTCACCATGTTCTAGATCTTTCCAGGACACCTTCTTCCTGGAAACTGCTGGCAGAAGGTTTTCCGGTACCTGCGGATTAGGAAGTGAATCCCCCAATAGTGAGAATCGTGGAGATCCTCGAAGAAGAACTAAAGATTAAGAGTTTTACATAAAATTTCAATAAGACGATCTGTAAAACTAAATGCTTTAATAGGCCAGAAATTCACAGACACTGCAGTACAAGCAACAGCAGTTTGCAAGAGGTCATGACTCTTTATACAACACACTAGTGGTGTGAAAGAAGGCAAATAGCTAGTCTTATGCATGCAGAGCACAGACTAGCCTTCTAGAAAAAGGTTTTCATTCATGAGGTTGCAAGGCAGCATATGTTTACAGTTCTTATGAATGAATAAGTGAAGGATTTACCAGGAATGAGGACTGAAATAGCAACATGGCCACAGTCTCCAGACATAGCACAGCAAAGATACCGATAAGCCTAAGAATATTTGTTTTAAAAAGTCTTGATTTAACCAAAAGAAAAGCCACATTTTAAACATGTTCTTTCTATTTAGTCAACACTCTATTGCCATGAGTGCAGCTGTAGTGTCACAGCATGTCCTATTTAAGTCTAAGGATTTTTTATACATATCAAGTTACATAGCCAAAAAACCCAGTTTCACTTATTTAGATTTGTATCCCACCCTTCCCTCAAAAAGGCTTACTGTAGAAGCAAACTGTTGCAAATTAAGTTTCAGGCAACAACTAGAGGCTATAAAAACATTTGATAGCCCGTGATGGGTCACCATGGAGTAATTTAGGCTGTCTGAAGACTTGTACCACATGGTTATCCATGTCCTGCTTCTCAGTGGCTTATCTGGAGGAAGAAGAGTTCAGATGTCACAAATAACTTCCTGCGGCAGGTTACCATAGGCACGCTTACCACTGCTTTCATAAGCCTTTAACTGCAACATCTTGAAAGCAACCTTAGCCTCTGCCACTCCAAGTGAAAAGCAAACAAATAAAGAGGATTTAGTAATGACCTACTTAACACTGCAAATCAAGACAAAAAACCCAGTATGATCTCCAGAAAAGTAGTGAGACATTTAATAAAATTCAAACCTAAGTATGTTGCAATATAGAAATAGAGTTCATCGCGATCTTGAGTATTGTAGAATTTCAAGTAGATGTCAGAACATGCGTCATTTTCCGTGCAAAATACTTCTAGACCCTTAAAAAGAAAAAAAGTTAATCTAAAGATTCATTGACAAGTTCTGCTATTCATAACACAGTAGGCTTCAGGTACTGATGTTCAAAACTTATCACTGTTCCAGTTTTAATGTCAGAATGAATTCAGCTGCCATTTCACCTAAGTAATGGCCAATACTCTGCATGCTATAAAAGTCACTAGGTAGTGGTTTTCATTCTGTTGGTCTTCCCCTTTTCACTCTCTCCACCCCTCCCTACTGCCATTAGTCAAAGCAATGAAACTTATGGTTGCCCACAAAAAGGGAATAATAATGATTCCATATAAAACAGAGAGAACCTATCTTGTACCACAACCTAATGGGAGCTTCAGAACAGAATGACAGATGCAGTATTCTTCTTGGGCTAAATGACAGGCAACAGGATTCTTGCTGGTAACTGCTGTCCCCCCCGCCCTCATCTCCCAGACCAACATAAAGGATGAACTAATCTGGGTCTGTTAGTAAAAGATACTAGCATACTGACTAGGAACATGGAATTGATCCTTCATAAAAAACGCATACCTAAGCTTTGCAAAATGCATATTAACTATCTGGAATGCCAGAGTAAGCCTGTGAGATCATCAGATTCTCAGCGTAACATACTTCTTGTAGTAATCTCAGTCAAATAGATCAGAGAAAAGCGTGCAAAGGTATATGTAGTTTATACACACAAAAGCATTGATTGCACAGTGCTGCTATATAAATCAATAATAATGAAGGTAAACTTCAGCTTACCAGTGGCATTAGGCCATGCCTTCTTTTATAGATGCGACGGACATTAAGCAGCATTATTTGAACCACAGGTTTCTGTAGAACAAAGATAGTCAGTACACACATGTTCTCAGTCAACAATTAGTATCAGAATAGATAACAGATTTTCTTGTGTGGGGGCATGCAGTACATATAAATAGGTTATTGAGAGAAGCCATCACTGTTCTATTTGTGGAACGTATGTGTAAAAGGAATGACTACTCTGCTATTCGCATCCACTTAGGTTAAAGGCAGTCTATGCAACAACCTCCCATTGATTTTAGATCATTCTCAAGTCAAATTCCAATGACACTAGCTACTTTAGCAGTGCTTGAATAAATAATATTTGCCATCGGTTCTAACGCTATGAATTTTAAAAGGATCAAGATCAGGATATTATCCGAATATGTTCAAGGCTCTAAAAGAGTTGGCTGGCTGAAAGCAAGCTGTTTGCTAGTTAGGAACACCACCTTGTGGACAAAAATGAAACCGCATTTCTTTCAGCCTCTAGATGGCAGCGACTCTGACTTTAGTACATTACAAACTCAGTGACCAGCTAGAGATTCAGTTTTTGAAAGAAACTAAGCCTTTGTGCTGACTAATGTGAAGAAGTAGACAAACATACTTCAGTGAGCATGTAACTAGTTCTAGCTGTTCTCTGCTGATTGACAGATGCAGGAATGCTTTACATGTTACCAGACTTTTCTAGTTATGGACCAGACAAACTACTTTCAGAGCCCCAGTATGTATGGCTGTCCTAAAATTGTAAGGCACATGGAAAGTCTACCGTTTTATTTAGAAGAACGTTACTGGGAATCTAGTCCAAGAGAAAAAGGACAACTGACTAACAGAACGTTAAATAGTTTGTCAAATAGAGATTAAGGACCGATTTTTTCATTCCAGTGGAAAAAGGTCAAAGAGTCAAGAAATGATTCCAAGAGCTGAAGTTGCTTTTATACAGAAAGTCAATGCAAACCAGAGAAAAACTCAAGTGCTGTTTTCGATAGCTGATACTGAAACTTAAAGCAAGAGGCTTTTGGAAAGCATGAAGGATATTCAAATAGTCTGAAATAGCATATTCTTTAACAGGCTACCTGTGGAGCATGTGTGGGCCGTGAAGTATGCTTAGAACAGCCTGCTCCTTGCTCCCACAAGGTAGTTAGGAGCGCAGACACTCCCACTCAACCCTACCGATTAGCAGCCAGTCAGAACCAAAACAGTAGCAGCGAGTGAATGCAATGGTGTCCTTGCTGCCTCTCACGCTTCCCCCCTGTACTAGGGTGGGCATACCTCCTCTTTAAAAAAGGATGTTTATGAAAACTACATGGTGCAGGGCTGCACTGGAACCAATGCAGCCCTGCAAAATGTATTTTTCATAAGTGTCATCTTTTAAAAGGGAGGTATGGCCACCCTACCCTGTACTGGCCAGCCTAGGACAAGACACTAGCAGTGAGAAGGAGTTTCCTCCACTCAGATTCCATGGATATGGAATGGGTAAAAAATAAAAAAAAATAAAAAAAATTAGATTTGCTGGCTTTTAGTTCTTTATTCAAATTTCTTCCCTGCCCTTCCCCTAAGGTTCAGAGCAGCTTACATCGTAGAAAGGCAATCAAAATACAATAAAACTTCATTTAAAAGCCTCATTAAAAACCCACCCTCACCCCCAAACCCTCCCACTCACCCTCTAACCCCGCCTGCCAAATTCTTTGAAAAAAGAGAAATGTTTTACACTGCTTCTGGAAAATGCTCAGGCTCAGACAAACTTCCAGGGGAAGGAGGTTCCCTAGGTGCAGTAGCCAAGAAGGCCGCTCCGTGGATCCTTGTCATACGAACAAGATTGGCAGGTAGTACCCGCAAGAGTGCACTCCTGGCTGACTGCAGGGGCCACAGTGGAGCATGGAAGGAAAGGTGGTCTCTAGGTATGTGGAACCGAGGCCGTTTAGGGATTTTAAAAAAGGTCAGAACCAGCAACTTGAGTTGTGCCTTAGAGTTACAGGAAACCAGTGCAGATTATAGAGCTCAGGTGTAATTGTATTTAAATGTATTTATTTGAATCTCATCTATCCCACACCCTCCTGCTCACAGAGCAGCTCACAACAGAAGCAATCTTTATAAAAACAATTAAAAATCAACTCAAAATTTAAGATTCATTAAACTATACTAAAGGGTGGAACCAAACCCACCTCCCCTAACCTACCACCCCCTACCCATCTCCCTCTCCAGAGGCCTGGCGGAACAGCCAGGTTTCACACGGTCTCCAGAAAGAGTCTGGGGCCAGGCAGGCCTCCATCAGGAGGGAATTCCATAGCCTAGGAGCAGCCAGCGAGAACACCCTCCCCATCGTCACAACCTGGGAAACCCAGGGGACTTAAGAGTTGGGAGTCCTCCACTGACTGCAGGGACTGCAGCACAGCCTGGGACCTGAGGCGGTCCCCCAGATAAGCGGGGCCCACGTTGTTTACGTCTTTATAGGTCATTACCAGCACCCTTAATTGGGCACAGAAGACAATAGGCAGCCATTGCAGAGAACGGAGCACTGGTGTAACGTGCTTGCGATGACCCCTCCCTGTTAGGAGACGGGCCACTGCATTCTGCACCAGCTGCAGCCTCCGGACCATCACCAAGGGTAGCCCAACGTAGAGTGCGTTACAATAGTCTAATCTAGAGGTAATAAAGGCATGGATGATGGTGGCCAGGTCAGAGTCGGAGACATACTGCCACAGCTGTCGCACCAGATATAACTGGCAAAAAGTGCTTCCTGCCACAGCCTCCACCTGGGAATCCAGGCAGAGCTATAATTGAGAAGCACCCCTAGACTATGGACCTGAGTGGCTAAAAGGGGGCAAACCCCGTCAATGACAGGAGCCACCACCCCCTCAGCCCTACCCACCATCACCTCTGTCTTGTCGGGATTCAGCCTCAGACGGCTCACCCTCATCCGATCCCCACAGGCGCCAAACACTGGGTAAGCACCAAGACTGCCAGGTCTGCTGAAAGAGAGAGGTAAAGTTGTGTATCATCGGCATACTGATGACAGCACACACCAGACCCTCTCACAACCTTGCCCAGAGGCTGCATATACAAGTTGAACAGGAGGGGACAGAATGGAACCCTGCGGGACTCCACATGTGAGGTCCCTGGGCAATGAAGTGCACTCCCAAAGAACCACCCACTGAGTTCTCCCAGCCAGGAATGAGAGAACCATTCAAGAACAATTCCGTCCACCCTGGTCCGGTCCCACAGACAGGCCACCAACATCTCATGGTAAGCAGTACCAAAGTCTGCCGACAGATCTAATAAGATTAAGAGAGACAATTCGCCCTGATATAATTCGTGGCGCAGGTCATTGACCAAAGCCACAAGCATAGTCTTGGTGCCAAACCCAGGGCGAAAGCCAGACTGTGAATGATCAAGAAAACTGACCCGATCCAGATGCCCCTGAAGCTGCTGAGCCACCACCCATTCAATAACTTTCCCTAGAAAGGGAAGGTTAGAGACTAGCCAATAGCTGGCAGGGGAGTCAATGTCAGGAGATGGTTTCTTGAGCAGAGGTCGGACCACCACCTCGTTAAGGTGGTTCGGCACTCTGTCCTCCTTAAAAGGAGGCATTGACAACCACCACCACCAACGGCCCTCATGTCTTCCGGCAGGCCTTAACCAGCCAGGATGGGCATGGATCTAATTCTCAACAAGTGGCTCTAACCGCCCCAAGGACATCCGCTGCATCAGTGGGCGATAACCACTGACATGGATCCCATGAAATCAGACAAGACAGGGCCTCTACTACATCAGGTTCACCCATTGTTATAAATGCAGCATCGAAGTTGTGGTGAATCCGGGCAATTTTATCCACGAAAAAGTCAAACAGGTCACAGCGAGCACTGGAAGATTCCAGTTCTAGGTAGGAGGGAAGCTGGACCGACCAGCTTCTGCACCACCCAGAAAAACTCAGTTGGATGTGACTTTGCGGATGCTATGATGGCAGCGAAGACCTCTTTCTTTGCTGCCTGCACAGCTACAGCATAGGCTTTTAAACTAGCTCTATCTGGCAATCGAAATCAGTCAGCTTCAGCACAAGTACGGCACCACCGTCACCCCAACCATCATCCTTCCTGCTTCATCTGTCGCAGATCTTCTGTAAACCAAGGGGACCTGCATCGTTGACATTCCGGAAGCGGATGCCTTGGGGCTGTTCAGTCAGTGGCCTTATGTCAGCAAGGTATTCCAAAAAGCTACAAGGTAATTGAGCAAGCAGTCATCGAGATTGGAAGGTAGTTCCCTTAGAGCATTCCAGAACCTCTGGTTCCATAAGTCTCTGGGGACAAACCAACCAAACTGGTTCAGGACCTCTCCGGGGGGAAGACATGCGCCAGGAGACTGGCCCAGAGGAGATAATGATCCATCCACGACAAGAGCATTGTTAAAACATCCACCACCACCGGATCCCCCGCCTCAAGGCCAGTGCAGAATATCAGGTCACTGATATTATGTCCTCCATCATGTGTCAGGCCCACAACCCTCTGAGATAGTCCCATGGTTGTCATGATGGCCATGAACTCACATTCCGCTCCCCAAAGATTAGTCCTGGGGGATTTCAACATCCACGCTGACGCCAAAGCTGCAAGGCCACTTCTGACACCAATTCAGTTAGAGAATGTAGGGATGCTGACATACAGGTAGGTATATCAGCAGCAGCCCCAAACGGTCTCTAGCCAAAAATCAGTCACTAGATGGATGCCTTCCATGTCCGAAGTAGTCTGCACTGGATACCTCCTCACGGACCAGGTGTCCTTAAAAATAATGGTTACACTGCCTCCCTGCCCCTCTGGCCTAGGCGGATGCTGTACAGAATATCCAACTGGAACAAGGTCAGCCAAAGTTGGCCCCAACTCGGTGTCCAGCCAAATCTCTGTAATACACGTGAGGTCAGTTGATTGATCCTGAATCAACTCCCAGATTGTTGTAGATTTATTAACAACCGACCTTGCGTTAATCAGCAGCAGTCCCAGACCTGGGGCCTCCCATTCTTGATCACTGCATTGCCCCCTTGAGAGCTCCATTTTGCTCCTTAGTTAAATAAAATTTCCTGCGAGGTCAACCTCTGAGTTGCTTTTTATTTTTCTCTCTGATATACACCAGGCGTTTACATACAAGGTCATGATTTTCCTAGTTAAAGCTTTTGCTAAAAGGAAAGCGTTTTTGGAATTTAAATCTTAATTATGAGGAGACCGGTTTTGACTTCGTTGGACCTGTTATAAGCTTATGCTATTATTTGTCTATCAAAAGTTGATATCTGCTAGTGTATTGGTTTAAAGAACAGTAAAGAGTGTTTTGAGCAAATAGTAACCTATTATATTTTGTTTTTATTTTATGTTTTACTTACATCATTTGGCAATGACTATGTGTCACGCTATAAATAAACTGAACTGAACTGCCTGCCCGGGAGCCTGAGAGACCGACAGGCATCAAGTACCTGTCCCTTCTCACTGTTTTTACCAGCCTCCCAGAGGGACCACAGTAGCCCCAGCCCACCACGACCCCAATGGTTGCAGAACACCCCCCAGTCTGCCACCTCCATGGCTGTCCCGCCTGGCCCACAAGGGAGATCCCCACCCCTCTTCATTCTCTCTCACGGGAAAAAAATCCCCCCCCTCAGGTCATACCCCCCCCCCCCTCACACCAGAGGGACAGTCCCGACCCTTCCCAACCTAGTCGTCCCCCCCTCCCCCTTACATTAGAGGGAGCCATACCCCTCACTTCCACCCTAACCCACGTCCTCCTCCCAAAATAACCCCAACAACTCTGCCCTACTAGTCAGTCATCCCAATATTGCACTTTCCTTTCCTTAAGGAAATTTCAGCCTCCACCGCCCACCCCCCCGGCCCCACCTAACGGCCCTTTCGCCCTTAGGTGTGCAGCCTGCAGCAGTGCTGGATTTGCTTCTGCTTAACACCCTCCTGCAAGAAGTTCTCCCAAGAGGGGGGAGCCCCTGACCCTGCCCTCTCAGGGAGATGGAAGTCCTAGGTGTCAGGGGTCTATTCCCCACTTGGGCAAACCCTACCTGGCTCCCAGCCCCCGACAACACCAGCCTGGGGGTCCCGACAGCAGCAGCAGCTGTCTCTGATGGCAGGCTTGCTGCCACTTAACCTCCTCCCGCCAGAAGAAAGGGGAGCCCCTGACCCTTCTCTTCTTGGGAAGGAAGTACCCAGTAATATGCTCACAGCAACCCACCCCCAAAAAGGAAGCAGGCCACTGCGTTCTGCACCAGCTGCAGCTTTCAGAAAGTCACCAAGGGCAGCCCCACGTAGAGCGCATTGCAGTAGTCTAGCCTTGAGATGATGAAAGCATGGATGACTGTGACCAAACTGGAATCAGAAAGAGATGCAATCTCTTTACCAGATAAGAGTTGGTCAAACGCACTCCTGGTTGCTTCCACAACCTAATGTTTCAGGTGCAGTAAAGGGTCCAGAAACACTCCAAGGCTACAAACCTGGGTAACCAGAGGGGGCTGGACCCCTTCAATAACAGGGGTGCCAATGCCTGCCAAGACACTAGATCAGTCAATCATCCCCACTTCAGTCTTATCTGTATTCATTCACCTCAAAGATGGACAAGATCCATCAGGACATTGCCTCCCACCCACCTCCTCCTCCTGTACCTCCCCCTCCCCCATCACATTCTTCCCTCCTGCCTCTCTTGAGGAAATCTCCACTCTGCTCTCTTCATCCACCCCCTCCACCTGCCCCCTTGACCCCATCCCCTCCCACCTCCTGACATCTATTGCTCTCACTGCCCCCCCCCTTTCTACACATCATCAATCTCTCCCTTTCCACAGGCTCCTTCCCCTCTGCCTTTAAGCATGCCACTGTCTCCCCCATCCTCAAAAAGCCCACCCTGGACCCATCTGACCCCTCTAGTTACTGGCCAGTCTCCCTCCTTCCCTTTGCCTCAAAGCTCCTGGAACGTGTCGTCTACTCCTGCTGCCTGGACCTCTTCTCTGCCAACTTCTCCCTGGACCCTCTACAATCCGGCTTCCGCCCACTCCACTCTACTGAAACTGCCCTGGCCAAGATCACCAATGACCTACTTGTCGCCAAATCTAAGCACCACTACTCCATCCTTGTCCTCCTTGACCTCTCTGCTGTCTTTGATACTGTCGACCACTCACACCTATTGGACTCGCTTTACTCTCTGAGCTTCTGTGGCTCTGTCCTTGACTGGTTCTCCTCCTACCTCTCTGACCGCTCCTTTAAAGTCTCGCTCCCCGAGTCAAACTCCTCCTCCCTCCCCCTCTCGGTTGGGGTCCTCCAAGGCTCTGTCCTTGGCCCTCTCCGCTTCTCTAGTTACACCCTGTCCCTTGGCAAAATTATTGTCTCCCACGGGTTCCAATATCATCTCTCCGCTGATGACACCCAACTCTATCTCTCTACCCCCTCTTCTGTCCACTCACGCCTCGTCAACTGCCTCGCCGACATCTCCGCCTGGATGTCCCGACGTCAACTCATGCTCAACATGGCCAAGACCGAACTCCTCATTTTTCCTCCCTCCACCTCTAGCCTGTCCATCTGCATTGATGGAGTCACTGGTGGACAATACTAACAAACTGATCCAAACAAGCAGGACAAGGTTAAGCTTCCACAGTCCCAAACTAACTTTGTAGTTGAAATAGCAGCACCCAGGTTGTGGTGAATATGACCAATTTTAGGTGAAGCTATGCAGGATCAGGCATTATATCTACCCGTACACCACATAAGGAAGTTTGCATGCCCTCAAGTCTAGGACTCTTACTATTTATCATTTATACAGTGCTTTCACTTATCCACCTCACCCAACCACCACCCTGTAAGGTAGTTCATTATTATTACCATTTTACAGATGGGCAGCCAAGGCTGAGAGAGACAGTGGTTTCCACCCAGCAAATTTGTGGCTAAAATGGCATTTAAATTATCTCTTCCAGGTCCTAGTCCAACACTTTATCTACTAGGCTACACTGGCTCTTGAAGGCATATATTAGTTGAAGAACTCTGATCTAGAAAATAAGGCATTTATATCCCAACCACCACCAGGATGGAAAGATTTTACTGCTGGCTACTTACAGGATAACCATTCAAAGGTTGAAAATACAGGTTTGCATCAGTGATGCATACATGCCCTGGATTAATCACCAGTGGGGTGACCATTTCAGCCTTGCATTCCATATGCAATGTTTCAGAAACATTCTGGAACCTATGGAAGCAAAAGATAAAAATTTTACACTGCACCGATTCCTACTCAAGTGAAGCAATTTCTGAATCTGCCGTTTCTATCTGAACTTCACCACATGCCTCAGCTCTCTGAAAACAGAAGTTCCTCCTGAGACAAATGCTATCCCCCACTATTCCTAAATAAAACCCATGCTACTCATGCCCGCCCCCGCCCCAGATTGTAAGCTCTAGGGCAGGAACTGTGTCTATTCTATTACTTTGTAAAGCACCAGGTACATTGCCTGTGCTATATAAATGCTTACTAATAATAAATGATAGCTATCAAAATCTATAAACAGCTTAATGCATTGGCACCTCCACACAGAATGCTACATCCTGAATGCTTTTTGAAGAAATGGCACCTTGAATTGTGCCTGGGAAGCTATAGGAACTCCCACATAAAGTTAGAACAGTTGGAAGGGCAACAGATAAGAAGGTAGAGATTCAGCTTCTACTAGGAATGTTGCACTATGTGCAAAACGGTTCTGAGGATGTATGAAACCTAGAAGAAAGGATCTCTACATTGGAGCAAGCTGTTCTGTGGTAAGCAAGCATTTAGTAGACTTTACTAAAGGAAACTGGGTGCTTTTGGACAAGGCAGTGGCTTTAGTGCAGTTTAACCTGGGTGCTACCATCATGTTGAAAGGCACCCACCAGATGTTTCCCCGGGCTGGGTCCCAACCATGGTTGAGGGTTAGCCTGGGCTGTGACACAGGGAAATTCCAGAGTCACACCCCAGGCTAGCTGCCACAATGGTCGGGATCCAACGGCCTGACCTGGAGTAAAGCGGGCTTTCACCTCTGAAATTCCACTTTACTTGGACCCTGGCCAGAGTCCCACGGATTCCAGGTGCCATGGCGGCAGTCATTGGCTGCCATGGCTGCCCATCAGACGGGGCGGGCTGTTGCGTGCAGCAAGTGGTCCTGGTAGGCGCACATCTGTACATCTGGGCCAGATCCTAACCAGAATTGATGGCACCCACCACCACCTAGGTAAGTCTGTGGCAGCGGTGGGCACTGTCGCATCTGAAAACACCCTTTCACGCTAAAGGGTGAAAGGGCCCCAAGCCTTTTGATATTTCGGCGGAACTGTAAGACCTGGCTGTTTGCCCAGGCCCAGGCCTTTGGGAGGGAGGGGAGGGGGGGTGATTTTTAATCCCCCACCTATATATCTATATATTTATTTATACCACCCTGTCTTATTAATACGTTTTATATTTTATATTTGTATTTTAAATGTTTTAAATTGTTTTATTGTTGTTAACCGCCCCGAGCTGCTGTGCAGGATGGGGCGGTATAAAAATCTATTAAATAAATAAATAAAGCAGCTGAACTTGTAATACATTTTTTAATTAGAAACATACCTGTTTTTATCAAATGATGCTCGTGCCAAACGTGACTGTAATATTGCAGTTATCTAATTTTAAAGATACAGATGATATGATTTAATACAATGCTTTAAAACTAACCACCAAGTAGACATTAATACTTAGCACAGATAGTCCTTAAACTTTTACCATGGCAACCTGATCTCCCAGTTTCTCCAGGTGCGAGGCCCTGTACAGCTATTGAAAGAAAAGAGTGAATCAGTTAAAAAGGAATCGCATAAAAAACCCTCAACTAGCACTATAATAATTCATAACTACTGTTCAGGTCTGAAGACAGTCAAACATATGATCTGGAGAAGTACATGTGTAGAGAAAGTAACGTTTGTCATGCTGGTCCCAAATACAGGCAACTGAGACAAAGTAGTAAGGGGATATCTTTTATTAGACCAACTATAGTTGGAGGTATGTAAGCTTTAGAAGCTTCCCGGGTCCTTATATCACTTTACTGCTTGGTCTCTTTCCTGGAGATGAACGGCACATGCAACACAAAAGAGAAACATGAGAAAACATTGGAGTAGCGCACTCCTATATGGGTATTTCTAACATAAAAACAGAACATTTGCCTAAGAGTAACTATTTGCATAATGGATTACAGATTATACCTGTCATATTAATAGACAGATTATTTAATGTCAAAGTTTGCTATACTAGCATGCTGAATTTGCACCTGGAGTAACGTCTGTACAACATCCTCCACCTTTCCAGGAACGTCCAGTTGAAAGAAGTATTCTGTTTTACCCTAACAAAAAGAGCATTTAAAATTAGACAGGGGGCTAAGCACCACCTCTCTCAAACGCAAACTCAAGAACATGTTTTCTAGCCAAAAACGCATCTCACACACACACTAGCAGCATTCACAACGTATTTTGCGTATGAAATGCAAGTTATGCTGTATATTTACATTCCAGTTTCTTCATACAAGGGAAACTTGCTATGTGGTATTTGGAAAGTTATGCTGCATTTGAAACACTTTGAAGTTTAGATTAGTTGTAGCATTAAATAACTCTTCTGAAGATAAAAATAAAAAGTGGACCTTGGTAGAACGGATCTCTCTGCTAATGGCACTGTCCTCATGTGGTTCGGTATCCCTTAGCATTGCTCCTTCACTGCAACATGACTCGCATTCACACTAAACGTTAATGCCAGTACAAAAGTCTGAGGGTCACATTGCTTGTGACATACTTTCAGTGCTATCGTAAAACGTTCAACAAAGAAAATAACCTTAGCTAAAGACAGTGAGCTCAATCCCATCCCACATGTATCACATGTGCATGGTTTCCACAAGGCACAGTGTGCCCTCAGCGTGGATCTGCACGGTTTGTACATGGCTGCGCACACGCACGCAATCCACACAAGATGGGATTGAGCTCATTGTAGTTACTTGGATGCAGTTATAGAAGTGAGGAAGCAAAGTAGAATGCTCAATTGGGTCTCTTACCTGGGAATTGGGATTCTAGTTGATGAATAGGGAGTTAAGTCGGACTCAGGGTAATGTCAGGCTTCATCCACTAGGAGACAGCACTAAACTGTAAGCATCGTATTGGGAAGCTCTCTCTCCTCGTGCTCCAGTTGTATCAAGATGAAGAGTAAACCTAAATGAGTTGAAGAAACAGAGAACCTCCCTCTCTATGAACCTGAACGCCCCTATGAAAGGAAGGATTCTGAACTTAACCTTATTTCCTTAAGAAAAAGAACTACTAATGCTACACCCTATTTCCATGCCCTCTGAAAGGGAGGGCTGACTTAGCTCCCTATTCATCAACTAGAATCCCAATTCCCAGGTAAGAGACCCAACTGGGCATTCTAGTGGATGAAGTCTGGTAAGTCGGACTCAGGGAGGTAAAAAGCAGTAGAGTTGGCTGTTGGGAGGGGGCAGAAAAAGGGTCACAGTTTCCTGCACTGGCTACTGCTGGAGGCCTCCTTGCAGGACCCGGCATCCAAAGGCCGCTTCTGCAGAATCCAAGGTCTATTTTATAATGCTTAGTAAACATATGCATTGTCTTCCAGGAAGCAGTCCTACAAATCTTGGCATAGGAAGCCCTGTGACGGAATGTCCAAGAGGCACCACCGCCCTGGTCAAGTGAGGCAGAATTCTGGCCGTGTCGGAACACCCTTGGCCCTATAAGCCTCTCATATGCAACTCGCTACCCAGTTAGAGATAGCCGCCTTGGAAGTCTTTTTGCTTCTCATTCTGGACCTATAGTTAACGAATAGGGCTGAAGACTGTCTAAACTGCTTAGTCCTATCCAAGTAAAATTTTAGCACTCTTCTCACATCCAAAGAATGCCATACTCTTTCTAGAGGATGACTTGGTTTGGGACAGAACAATGGAAGAGCCAACTCCTGTTCCCTGTGGAATGATGCATCCACCTTAGGAAGGAAGGCTGGGTCCAATCTTAAAGAGACTGATTCCTTTCTGAACCTGCAAAGGTCCGAATCCATGGAGAGGGTCCCGAGCTCCGATACTCTACGGGCTGACGTAATAGCTACTAGAAAAAGCACTTTAATTGTCAGGAAATAGAGAGAAACCTCCCTCAGAGGTTCAAACGGGACACCTGTGAGCGCCGTAAGGACTAAGTTCAAATTCCATGATGGGAACTGGTGTACTATGGGCGGTGCCAGCTGCCTGGCTCCTTTCAAAAATCTCTTAAGATGAGGATGGAAGGAAAATCTGAGTCTCTAGACAGAGTGCTATCTATTGCTGCTAGCTGGTGGGCTACAGTGTTTGATCTCAGACCTTTGTCTAGTCCACATTGCATGAAGCCCAGGACATCTCCCACTAACCGAGAGTGGACCGGAATGTTATTGGCTCCACACCAGGTCTTGATCTACCAGAGCTCCTGCAAGGTGGTCGTCTGGTGGACTCCCTTCTTGATGCCAGCATTGTTTTTACCACCGAGACCGGGTATCCTAACCCTGCAAGTGTCTTGGATTCAAGTGCCACGCAGTCAGCTTGAGCTTGCTGGGGTCCTCATGAAATATCGGCCCTGCATCAAGAGATCGTCGATTAGTGGTAGGTTCCAGAAAACTCCTTTCGACAGATGAAGGAGCTCTGTGAACCAGGGCCTGATCTGGCCTTGAGGATTGTTTGTTGGATCAGGGGAATTGGAGGAAAGGCGCATAGCATTCCTGTTGGCCATTTCTGGGAGAGGGCGTCTACGGCCACCGCTTTCGGGCACTGGTGTCTCATGAAGAATTTTGGAAGCTTCACATTGAGCGGGGATGCAAAGAGGTCGAGGGATGGTTCCCCGAACCTGACTATCAGTTGCCGGAACTTCGATGGGTTTAGTGACCATTCTCCCAGTTGTATATTTTCACGGTCAAGCCAGTCGACTTCCACATTCACTACGCCCCAGATGTGTTGGGCTGACAGGGATAGGATTGAGTTCTTGGACCACCTGAAAAGCCTGACAGCCTCCCTGTGTAGAGAGGCTGCTTTCGATCCTCCTTGGTGATTTATGTAGGCCACTGCGGTGATGTTGTCCGATAGGACCTGAACGTGTCGACCCTGTATTTGTGCCTTGAAGGTCATTAGAGCTCTGTGAATCGCCGACAATTCCAGCCAGTTGATATTGTTCTTTTGTTCGGCTTTCGACCAACGTCCCTGTACCGCCTTTCGTTCGAGAATGGCACCCCAGCCTGTGAGGCAAGCATCCGTGGTTAGGACGATCTTGTCTGGGGGATCCAGCTTCACCCCCATGGTGAAGTGGTTGGTGTCCATCCACTATTGTAGCGATCTGATTGTTGATTGGTCCAGATGGATGATATCCTCTTGTTGGTGGCCGGTTGCATCTGGAATGGCCTCAGCAGAGCCTGGAGCGGTCTGGCATGAAACCTGCTCCATTGCAGGTGGCTGAAACATGACACCATGAGCCCTGAGCCCTAACAGTCATGCCAATTTGTGAATGGGTACTTTTGGGAGACTCGGTACTTCCAGGATTTGGCTCCTGATATTGTTTTGTCTCTCCGGAGGGATGAATAGTCTCCAAAGTGCGGTGTCCATGAGTATTCTCAAGTGTTCCAAACGCTGGGTTGGAAAAAGATTACTTTTGCCGTGATTGATGACATACCCATGCTCCTGTAGATAGGCCACCGTCTGGTCGACGTGGGCCTTGCAAACGTCCCTGTTGTTGGCTTTGACGAGAAGGTCATCTAAGTACGGGAACACGGCTATACCCTGGAGTTGGAGATTGGCGATAAGGCGAATGAACCTTTGTGAAGGTCCACGGGGCCGTGGCCAGTCCAAACAGGAGTGCTCAAAATTGCCAATGTCGATGGTTGTAGAAGAATCTCAGCCACTTCCTGTGGGCCGGATGGATCAGGACGTGTAGATATGCATCCTTCAAGTCTACTGATGCCAACCAGCTCCCGGACTGTAGGGCTAGGGTTATTGACGCCAGTGTCTGTATCCGGAATTTCTGCATCTTGAGATGATTAAGTATTTCAGGTCTAGGACCACTCACCATGAACTCTCCTTCTTCTGAACCAGAAATATGGAGTACAAACCTGATCCCTGATCCCCAGCTAGTACTCGTTCTATGGCCCCCATTTTCACCAGTCGCTGAATTTCTCCTTCCACTGTTGTGTGTTTTGTGCTTATGGTTGACTTTTGGGAGATGCGCATGAACTCCCTTGGTCTTTTTTGGAGTTCTATAGGATAGCCTCACTACGTCAAGTACTCACCGATCTGCGGTCGCCGTCTTCCACATGTGTGTGAATTGCTGAAGACACCCGCCTACTGGAATGGCCCCCGAATCGGAGTTAGTTGATCAGTCAGGTGCGCTGAAGGAGGAGGATCACCTGGCTTGTGAAGTGCCTGCCATTGGTTTGGCTGATCTGAATCCTCTTCCCTTACCTCCTCTAGGTCTGAAGGAGGGGAAATGCCATTGTCTGGTGAAGGTCAACTTTCGTCGGGTAGCATAGCGATTGAAGGGTTGAAAAAAGGCTCTCTGGGTCTGACACTGCTGTAGCGAGTGTTCCTTGTCTTTGGTAGAGACCTCCGCCAGGGCCTTGTTGAGGGCTGACCCAAAGAGTTCGGGGTCTTTATATCTTCTGTGGACCAGCAGGTTCTTTGCGTGGTTATCCGCCTTCCAGGATCGAAGCCATAGCCTTAGTCGGGCGGCTACATTCGCTGCCATCCCCTTAGCAGCCCATGTTAGTGAGTCCATGGCGGCATCTGCTAGAAAGGCAGTCGCCATTGTAATGTTAGTAGCCATTTTAGCACACATGGCGGCACTCACCCCTGGGTGTTTACTTAGCTTGAACCACTTGAGCACTGCTCTGGAAACGTAGGATGCTGTGGTGGCGATTCGGAGTAGTTGGGAAAGGGCCTCATAACTGCATCTGAGTCCTACCTCTATGCCCTTGTCTGTTAGATCTTTGGGGAGGAGATCCCCTTCCGTTAAAAAGACAGACTGCCTGGCCAGGGAGGAGGCCGCTGCGTCCACCCTAGGCGTGGTGAATAGGGTGTCACAGCTTTTGTGGAAGGCATAAAGTGTTTGCTGCACTTTGGAGAGCTCAGAGTGTCTGGTAGGCACCTTCTACTGCTCTCTAATAATCTTTTCGAATGTCTTGTCTATCTGCAGCCCCTTTCCCCTGCCATCCAGCTTGGAGATTTCTCTCGGACTCCGACTCAGACAGAGATTATGACTCAGAGGCCTTTTTATCCTGTACCCTGGGGGTAATGCGCAACACCCTTGAGGCCCTTCTCAAGAGTTTTGGGTCCAAGCCCAAGGGAAGCTCCCTCCCCATCTCCTTCGCCTCTACTGGCTGCTCTGTGCCCTGGGAGGAATCATGTAGTAGAGAGATCAGACTGGGAAGAAACTCTCTCATCCCCAGATGAGCTCCTGCTAGCTGCTCGCTTGCAGGCTCTCCACTTGCTGCTTTTGTGTGCAGGGGGAAGGGATGCATCCGATTCGGATTCTGAGTAGCCCTCGTCTAGGGGAGATCCTGAGCCAGCAGAGTCCTCAGAAGAGGAGCCCATTAGCTCCCTTACGGATTCTTTGCGCTTTCTTGCTCCTGTGGCCTCTTGTTTCCCTTTTCCCGCCATTCTGGATTGCCCTTTGGCTGGGGCTCTATGGGGGACCTGTGCCTCTTGCAGCCTCGCCGAGGGCCTGGCTGTAGCCTCTCTAGTCCCTGAATGGCTTGGATCATGCAATCCAGCATCTCCATTTGGAGACGCTGGGCTGGGTCTAGCTCTGCGGCCGGTGGGATGCTGAGGACTGTTCCCCTTCCCTCGGATCCGGAGTCAGCCTGTGACTGTTCCTGGACCTCCTGCATCGAGTCAGAAGCCTCGGCTGCTCGTGCTGCCCCCCGCCTGACCATCTCTGCCCGCTGCTGGCGTGGGGCCTGGTCGGGCCGTATGCCTAGTTTTGGCTGTTTCTGCCATCTTGTCTGATCCCCCGGTCCATACCCAGAGGTCGGCCCTGGCATCAAAAAGTGGTGGGTCTCAATCTGCGTGCCTGGGAGCCCCATGGCGCTCCAAAGACTGTTTGCTGCGGTTTTTGTGGGAAAGATTCCTGGGCTCACCCTTATTGCGCTTAAGGGAAGTGGAGCCCACACACGACACTGCTCCTAGGTGCGAGGCAGACACTAAAACTCGAGCACGAGGAGAGCTTCCCAATACGATGCTTACAGTTTAGTGCTGCCTCCTAGTGGATGAAGCAGGACATTACCCCGAGTCCGACTTACTGGACTTCATCCACTAGAATGGTAAGAGTATGGGTGTCTTCACACTGGCAGCTGCCCTGCCTCGCCCCCGCGAGGCAGGGCACATGGAGCTGAGGCAGGGCAGTCCTGCCCACAGTGCTCCAGAACATCCAGGAGCACCGCCAGCAGAGTGGGCAGCTGAACCTTGGCGCACCAGCTGGAAGAAGGTCTGCGGTCCATCTGCTTGATGGATGTGGCCACTGCATTCCTACTCTTGGCTGGGGTTGCCCCAGCAACACCAGAGTTGCAGATGATCCACCTGCAACTCTATGCTGTGGAGAAGGAGGTGGATCATGGGCCACGGCAGCCACTGGGTCCATTTAAAAAATGGATCTAGCCAGGGCTGCAAGCAGGAAGATGCGGGAGGGGGGTACACCCCCAGAACTCCGCATCCATGTAAAAACACCCAATGTAATAAAAATAGGGCTTGGTTTTCTATAATGCCCTTTATGTCATATTAGGGGACGTTAAAGAGGATCTTTTTGACAACCTCAACACACAATATAAAGTATGTCAAATTCCTGTTCTCTTTTAGAACTAGTAGGACGATGCGAGAACAGTATATTTAGAGACACTGGGATAGAGAGATGGGGAAATGAAATAGCACAGTCTAGATGTTTGGAAAGCTGATAAACTGGGTTGACAGATACAGGTCACAGAACAGAGAACAATCCACGAGAGGAGAAACGACATCTCTGATGAAGTAGAAAGTGCTTTGGTTCTCTTATACCCCTCCCCTTATCATGTCTTTTACTATGGTGAAAGTGGGAAATTGCAGAAAAAGTTGGAAGGAGAAAGAGCAGAACATCATATTTCTGTTGCATGCTTCGTAAGAGCCCTATTAGGACAAGTTTCACGAAAGGGTGCTGGGAGATCAAGTAGTCACTGAATAGATAAAAACCAGAGACCTGCTGAGTGGGCTTATTTAGAACAGTCATGTTGATTTCCTCTTCAAATTCCTCCCTTGACCCCCTTCAATTGGGCTTCTGCCCTCTTCACTCGATTGAGACTGCCCTTGCCAAAAATCACCAACGATCTCCTAAGCCAAGTCTAATGGCCTCTACTCCCTTCTTGATCTCTCTGCTACCTTTGACCCTGTTGACCATGGCCGCCTCCTGGATTCGCTATGCTCCCTTGGTTTCTGGACTCTGTTCTCAACTGGTTCTCTTCATCTCTCTCGAAGCTTTCCTTCAACATTTCTCTTGCTGGTACTCTCCTCTCCCTTGCTTCCCCTTTCTGTGGGAGTTGGAAGGCTCTGTCCTGGGTCCTCTTCTCCCTTTACACTCTTTCTCTGGGTAAACTCATGGAAACTCACAGCATCACCTGTAAGCTAATGACATGCAACTCTGTCTCTCCAGTCCCACGCTCTGTCCCTCCACCCAGTTTCGCTGCCAACTCAAGCAAAATATGGACAAAACTGAATGCCTCATCTTCTCCCCAAAACATTCATCTTTGACTCCTCTTTCTCCTTTATGCCTCAGATCCAGGCTGCTGTCAAATCCGGTCACGTCACAGTGTATAATATTGCTAAAATTCAGCCCTGCCTTACTGTTTCCACTGCAAAAAGGACAGTCCATGCTCTAGTCATCTTTCACCTTGACTACTGTAACTTCCTCCTTACTGGTCTCCTCTGATCTCACCTCCCTCACCACCATTCAATGCACCATCATTCAGCACAAGCTCCTGGTCTTTGCCTTCAAGGCCTTGCTCCCCAATAACTCTCTGCTCTTGTATCTCTTCACATTCCTGCCTAGGAGTTTTACTCGCCTGCTTGCTGCCCCCTTGCTCCCCTAAACATCTTTGCCCCATCTCTCTTATTGCCCCACATGCCTGGAACTTCTTCCCTGGATACATTTGTTCTGGTCCCTCCCTCCCAACTTCAAAATCCCCCCTGAAAACCTAAATTTTCCATCAGGCCTTTCTAGTTCCTCCCTAGTGAAACTGTGTCCTCTTCCACCCCCCCATCCCTCACTCAGAATCTCTTCCCTGTAACTAAGTTACTAACTAATTTAGTTCCCTGTAGCTAAGTTAAGCATGTGCACCTGCAACTTCTCAGCCTCATGAATGTATCCTTGTCTTTCCTGATGTTCACTTCTAACTTGTCTCCCCCTCACTTGTCTCTCAGATTGTAACCCCCTTGGGGTAGGGATATGTCTATAACCATTGATTGTACAGTGCCAGGTACAATAAACCTGCTAGTGCTATGAACAGAAACAAAAAACCTTTACATTGATATTTAAAGCTTGGAGCATGCACCCAGCTAAATAATTATTTTTTCCAGATCCTTAAGTGGAAGGAGAAGAGTTGAGACCCAGAAGTTATGGAATAACTAAATTTAATACATAGCACTATAGCTGCATCTCTCAAGGCATTAGTCAGAGGATTTAACCAATGGGTTGATGATTGCACAGAGATTCATGCTAATTAATCCTCAAATGTGTAAGAGAAGAGAAATGGGAGGAATCTGATCAATGCATAAAAAGTATTCATATGAAATGCAACAAAACCAGGAGATTCTGCCCATTTTCCAAATCTCAACTACCTTTCTTTGGTATTTAGAGAAACTCTAATAATTATTTCCTTTTCATGCTTGTTCCAGTGGAAACGTCTTTGGCCTTTTTCTTGTCAATAATAAGATCAGGTTGCTGCTGTGCTAACCTCTACCCAGACATGTTACTGGCAGAACTGGCTACATGATATTCCCTAAGCTTCAAAAGGTAATTCTGTTTTATGAATAGGGTTTGTTCCTTTGTAGAAGGAGGGGTGGCAGGGACGACAGCCTTAAAGTACTGCGAGGGGAGTAAAATAATGAGCATTGCCAATATCATGAGAGGAGCAAAGGGCTTAAGTTCCCTAGCATCCCTGCCAAAGTGTAAGTGCTTTCTTATTCCATTGTAGTTTGCAACATGCCAAGGTCTTATTAACATCAGTTGGGCAACAGTCTCTCTGCCATTTGTAAAAGCCTTAATTTGTAGTCTATTAGATTGTAGAAGCTAGCCTCTTACATATAGAGGAAAGAGAAATCTTTAGCAATTGAAAAGCAGGGGGGTGGGGTGCTTTACCACAGCAGAAGGGAACATGGGAGAGGAGGGAGAAGCCAGGAGGGAGGAGTGGTGACATGGGTTTGGTTTTTTTTGTAAATTATCTCCCTCAATACGAGGGGGAGGGTCCATGTGCCCGCAGCACAGCTCTATCCCACAGCACCCACAGAGGTAGTGTGGGAAGCAACTTAAACGGGTGGCTCCCAGCATGGCTACTATGGCCACAGAGGCTGCTGCAATGCACTTCTCTTGTCACAGACCGGGGGGGGGACACGGGTGGAGCATGCTAGGCTGACCTTTGCAAGTGACATGTCCCGGGAATGAGTACTGGGGAACCCAAGCTCCCCAGAACTCTTGGCCAGGGCTTGTGATGTACAAAAGCTACTTCTTCCACCCACAGCACCTATGAGTGACAGACCTGTCTGCTGGCATGGTTGGCTGCTGCCGTTTGTATGGGCAGGGGCTCCGTGGCCACCCACTGCCATGCACCCGTTTAGTTTGCCCCACACAGAGCACTCTGGATTCCCAACAGTGCTCTGAGTGGCCATGAGTGGGCGTCCAGCATCTGGCTGCTCCACCTTCAGATAAGCGGTCGGATCCATGGCTCCTGGGTGGCCGAGTGGGGTAGCATTTTGTTTGAAAACACCATGGCTAAGCTGACCCATACTTCATTACAGTCAAGAGCAAACAAGTTAAAACTTATTCTGAATTGCACTTTAGCTCATTTACAATTCCTGGTTTAAAATCCTAAATCAAGAAGCTTCTGTATCCATACAAAGCAGGTTTCATACTCGTGTCATAACAGTAGGAGACTCCTGAAAAGACACATGCATGTAAAATAAAAAAGCCAGACACCATTTATTATCCAATACACAAGACTTCTCATTACTTTGAATTTGTTCCCATATGCCTCAAATAGCAATAAGTTAATAACTTTTCAGAAAACTCTTAAATCTGTGAAAAGGATAAAAAAGGTCTACTTACCCTTTCAGTTTTATAGGGTGTAATAATGTTTTGCTCTTTAATAAGAAAAGCCTGAGAAAGGATAAAAAGACCAGTTATTCAGAATATGGTTTTGATAATTTTCAGAGCATTCTGTTGTCCAGGATTGGAATGTGGTTAAAACATGGGGGCATAGGGAGCTACGTACATTTAATTTAGGGAAGCCAACTAATAAATGAGAGTGGGGATAAAAGGATTGCCATAGCAGATCATACAAGTGACCTTTCTGGTTTGTTATCCTAGAGAAAAAAGCAGGTAGCATTAGACACTGCAGAGGAAGGCACAATAAATCCAAACACAATTATGGAATAGCCTACATATAATGGAACCTTCATTTAAATCCCATTCCCACCCCCTTAAATCTATGGTACCACTGCACCTGGAGTACTATGTGCAGTTCTGGTTGCCCCATCTCAAAGAAGACATAGTAGAACTAGAAAAGGTACAGAGAATGGCAATGAAAATGATCAAGGGTATGGAAAGGCTCCCGTACGAAGAGAGGCTTAATAAATTAGGACTCTTCAGTTTGGAGAAGAGATAGAGGGGATATAGCAAAAGTTCATAAAATCATGAGTGGTGCGGAACATGTAAAGAGGGAGTGGTTATTTACCCTCACTAATAGTACTAGAACATGGGGACACTCCATGAACTGGAAGCAGATTTAAAACAAATAAGTATTTTCTTCACTCAGCACACAATTAACTTGTGAAGTTTACTGCCAAAGGAAGTGGTCAAGGCCAGTAGATTAGCTAGTTTTAAAAGGGGGTTGGATAAGTTCTTGGATAGGTCCATTAATGTGTTTTAGCTAAGTAGGTTTTGGGAATGCAAACTCTTCCTGTTGGGGGCTCAAACAACAACAGGGAACGGACCTGTTGGGTACTTCTCCCAAGAGACAGATTGGCCACTATCAGAGACAGGATGCTGGCCTTGGAGCAATTCATGTATGAAAGTAGAAGACAACTGAATTATTA
>QEPC01009642.1:8362-37454 GCA_003113815.1 Sphenodon punctatus | reverse complement strand
CCCTCCAGTTTTTCAAGAGGCCACGCAGGAGAGGGCATTCTCGATGGATGCACTACAACTGTACCCCTTCTGGTAGGGGCCCGGTTGGCCCCAGATCTTCCCTCCTTTCAGAGAAGTTGTAAGACCTGGCTATTCCACCAGGCATTTGGTGGGGGAGATGGGTAATGGTGGGGACTGGGTATTGGGGGTGGGATGTGTTATTTTTTCCTCCTTTTAGGTTTTAATTCTGATGTTTTTAGTGATCGTAAGTCGCCCCGAGCAGTCTGTGGCAGGAGGGGCAGGGTAACAAATTTTCAAAATAAAATAAAAAATAAATAACTTCCCTCCCGTTGCCCAAAAAGCCTGATTGGGGGCTTCTTACCGCACCTTTGAAGATGAGGCTCCATGTCCCCCACTAATCAGCTGCCAGGTGGGAAGCAGAGCACCCAGCCTACACTAAATTACTGTCCTAGTCTGACAGCTGTCTCTCACCTTCTGCTGGCGGGTGTTGAAGAATCAACCTGAGGTCGGTTGCTATCAGCAGACCCATGAGTGTCACCACATATTAGGCATCACATGTGGACCTCCCAGCTACAGACAACCATATGCCTTGCTACCCACCCTTTGACACTGGGTGGATAGCATGTGGAAACACACTGAAATCGCATGGTGCGATAAGCTAGCAGAATCAAAATCTGAAGATATTGCTAAGAACTACACAGGGTCAGTTTTAATCCACCTTTTAAGTGTGTAGATCAATTGTTGCTATGAGATTTGGTCCTAAACTAAGAAGTCATTATTTTATTACTATTCTCTCTTGCGTGCGTGGTGCTTTCTGCCATTTTATCCACTGTCCCCTCTCATTAGATTAGATTTAGAATTGCCGGTTACAGTTCCAGGAGAATTCTCATTTGTAAATTCAACTAGTTTCCATTTCTGTACATAGAAGCCAGACACAAATTTTTAGCTGCAAAGCCCTTAGTAGCCAAATTAGCATCTTACTCAAGTTATAATTGGCCGATGCATTTCTCTAGCACAGTACTGTATTGCCACCAGCACATTCAGAACCAGTCAATCATATACCTCCTCTTGCAATGAAAGTTTTCTTAAGTACCGTAATTTATCAAAAGATTGGCAGACAATACAGAAAGATTTGATTTTGCTAGTATCTCATTATAGGAAATTGTTGCAACAACTTTAAGCCTTTCTGAAAAGAGCATCCATTGCTTTTCAGTTATCCATATGGGCACAGTTGTGGTCTGATTTTACAGAGGCATTATATGCCCACAAATGACTGAAGTTAATGTGAGCTGCAGAAGGTTGGGATTGCTCAGAAATGCACACACAAAAATACAACCGCAGTGAGTAATCGGGAAACACAAATGAGGCATAAGGGGAAGAAGAAAAAAAGACAATATGGGCATAGCCTGACACTCCTGAGTGGGTTGTTGGCAGCAGGGACTGAACTGGGGACTTTCATTCCATCTGCAGGAGCCTCTGCCCTCTGAGCTAAAAGACCTAACTTGTCAGCTGTGTAGAGTAGCAGGCTCATGAATCTGTGGGTAGCCTGGCACCACCATATCACTAGAAAGGGCCACCATGCCACACTATCTGTGCTGCACTGGTAAATCACCTGAAGTTTTAAGAAGTCTGATAGGATTTAATCTGCCACTTAACAGAAGATATAAAAATTAAAGGAAAGCTTCAATTTTAACCATTCTATCTTCTTCCTAAACTGCCAGTAAAGCATACCAACTCAATGCATATACCGATATAACATATCCAGTACAGGGTTTTTTTCTGTGCCAGAATTATCCTACTAGTTCATCCATGTCAAGTTGATCAACAAGGCTGTTTTTTAGGGTGCGGCAGTCTGGAAAGCTTCCCTGAGTTCCATAGGCTGGAGGCATAGTATAGGACACTGTCATTCTGGAGGGAACAGAGCCCCTACTACAGGGTAATGCTACCACCCTGCAGAACCACCACCTGGAAGCCCTGATGTAGACTGTCGCCACCACCACTCCAGGTGGTGCAGAAAGGAGCATGGCCAGGAGCCCCCACTGCCCCTCTGGAAGGGAGCATAGCAGAGACACTCCACTGCAGGCCAGTCACTGCCACTGAGGCCTGTAGCAAGGACTCCCACCCAGGGCTACCTCATTCAGAGTCCTGACAGCAACCTGCAGCAAAGGCTCCCTGGCACCTTCTTGCTCTCCAGGCATCTGCAGCAGGGGGCCCTTGCCCCAGCAACATATACATCACTGCTTCTGCCACTCAGGCCCCACTCCCTTGCCCAAGTCCTGAAAATTGCAAGATTGGCCTTGATCAGTCAAACTGTGTAAAGGAATCTCAAATTAACGTATTGATATTGAGACAAACAACTTCTACTCTAACAAATATTAATTTTATCCATGCTATAAACATTTACAGACATGCTGTTTAGCAACCAGGCAGCTGGCTAAAGGGGCTATATCTATGCTCCTTTCTGAAGGAGTCTGCTGTAATCTAGAAGGGTCAGCAAAACTTTGGAAACGGTTGAAATTTTGGGTTCTTAGGAAAGGACAGATGATAAATAGCTGGATCAGGACATTAAAGTTTTTAAAAAGTTGACTTCAAACTCCAAGATAGTAGGAAGGTGCCCATGGATTGGAAGTTTACAGGGAGGGGGAGACCTCAGAAGGGCTGACAGCTATGCAACAAGAGAGTCAGTTCTGAAGAAACAGCAGCAACCTATCCCAATGGGAAGGGAAACTGAAAGATATACAAGAGACAGCAATAACTTCTTAAAGACCTAAAAGGCAAAAGGCAAAGCTACAGAAAGTTGGGAGAAGGAAGCATAAATAAAGATAATGTATGATAATAGTACAAGAAGGCAGGAACAAGATAAAGGCAAAAGCACAAGATGACCAAAGGCAAGTGAGAAACATGAAAAGCAAGAAAAAGGAATTCTGCAAGTGTATTAGTAACAAGAGAAAGACATTGGAAAGTGTAAATTCATTATGCAAGAGATGGAGAACTAGTAACAGAGGATACAAAGAAGGCCGAGATATTCAATGCCAGTTGTTAGGGAGCTAACCTTATAAGGGTTGTGAAAAGAAGAACTCTTCATACCGACTCATGCTGAAGTCACTCCTAGCAGGCTGCAATAAGGTTAACACTTTGGCCACGGTCCTGAAGCCACTTACTCCAAAAGACTCCCACTAAAGTCTGGTGTTTCTCTGGAGCAAGCAGTTCCAGGATTGCAGCCATTACATAAAAATACTTTTTCTTGCATTGTGTATCAGAAAATATCTTGAGGCATGCTGTAACTTGACATACAGCCTCATAACGAAAGCTTCACGTGTAAGTACTTAATAATGAACCTTTTTCTAACAACCTAGTACTAACCCAGCTTGCTTCTGCTTGAGCAGCTTTCACATCAAATCACTTTTTTCATGTACTGTACTAATAAATTCATAAAGAGACTTATGCGGCATATATCAAAGAGGAGGTGTAGAAAGAAAACAGAAAGCCATGAAATCTCTGGACAGTAAGATATCAAAAATATGGCAGATGAAGAAGGAATGAGAATCAACCAGACACACAGGTTGTGATCCAGAAACCACTTAGGGTAAAAACAGACATGACAGCAGCCTCTGTGGCCCGCTATGGACAGGACCTCACCTCCACACCTGTGCAGGTGCCACCACATGCTGGCCCAGGATTGCCCCAGGCTGTGTCAGCAGCTAGCTGGGGCTCTGACCTCAGAAAAGATCCAAAAAGTCACAGCCTGGGATAAGAACTGCCAGGCAGGGCTGAAGTAAAGCACAGCAAGCTATCCCATTTATTCTGGAGCCATCAACCTGGCCCAGGGCCACCATGGCCAACTGTCATGGCTGGCCATCATTGGTTGCCCATCATGGCGGGGGGGGGCAAGACGTTGAGTGCAGCGTGGTGGTGGGGACGGTCCGCCACCCGTTCGTGCTTCTCCCCACCCTCCCTGGTCACAGTCTTGTTTGGCAGTCCAACCCGGCCCAGACTGCGTCCGCCATGGTTTTCCTCCCAGGCCGGGTTAGGTTGCCGCCCCACCACCACTGCATGTTTTTACCCTTACTCTGGAGCAAGCAGTTTATGGACTGTGGCCAGAAACTTTAAAATGCCACAATACACCACCCTGCTAGGCACATCAGGAGCAGCAAGTCTGCCAGAGAGTCAGGAAGGTCATAAGTCTATCAAGGTGTAAAAGCAGCTCTGAAGGAAGACCAGGACACTGTGGAAAAGCTAAATGAATGATTTGCATTTGTCTTCCCTACAGAATATGTTGGAGGAACAGATACCACATCACTTCTTATAAAAAATAAATAATCATTTTATTTTTTTTAATATAGCACACCCCTGTCATGACACTCTGAACACTTCACATATAGCAAGTGAATATTTATTTATGCAGTAAGTCTAAGGTACTTTCTTAAATTCATGTGTAAGTAAGTGGGCTTTTAGAGAAGTTTGAATTAAACCAGAGTAACCAAGACAACTGAAGTAACTTTAATACAGAATTGCAGAACTCTTGTTCTGTAACATTAAATTAAGCATCTGTACCAGTGTATTGGAAGATAGCTAGTATAATACTGATTTTTCAGAAGAGCTCCAGAGGCAATCCTGGAAAAATACAGGCAAGAGAGCCTAACTTCAGTACCAGGCAAATTGGTATTAAAGAACAGAATTATAAACACAGATAAACATGTTATTTTGGGATGAGTCAATAGCTTTTGTAACAGGAAGTTATGCCAACAGTCTATTAGAATTCTTGAGGGGTGTCAGCTAGCATTGGATCATGCTTATCCACATCAACATAGGGTGCTTTTAAGTCAAGCACGCCCCCCCCCCCCATTATACATGTTGCAGGGCATCCGTAGGACACCACTGCAGCACTACAACACGTATAGTGGGTGGATTTGGGGGGGGGGGGGGGCGGAAGGCGTTTGTCTAAAAGCACCCATAGTGTGCTGGTATTGTCAGAAAAAAGCCTTTGTCAAGGCTAAGTAATTAAGAACAACTTGTAAGGAAGATGGAATAACTGCCAAGTTTTCACAATGAAAAGCAGAAAGTGGCAGAGGGTCCCAAGGATGTTTATTAGGATGTGTGTTATCCAAGATATTCAATGATGACCTGGAGTCAGTGTGTGTAATGGCTAAGTGCGCAGTACTTGCACCGGGGGGTGGGGGGACAGGACACCCTAGTTTTATTCTCACCTTAACCAGAAACTCACTAGGCAACCTTGGGCGTTGTGTTATTCTCTCAGCCTAACGTACTTCACAGGGTTGTTGTGAGGATTAAGAGTTGTGTTAAGTTGTTGTATGTAAAGCACTCCAAGTGCCCTGGCAGGTGGACGCTATATTATATATATATTATGTATATATATTATATATATACACACACACACACAATACTGAGTTCTAGTTAATATGCATCCCCCATAACATTGCCACTGAAGNTAAGTGCGCAGTACTTGCACCGGGGGGTGGGGGGACAGGACACCCTAGTTTTATTCTCACCTTAACCAGAAACTCACTAGGCAACCTTGGGCGTCGTGTTATTCTCTCAGCCTAACGTACTTCACAGGGTTGTTGTGAGGATTAAGAGTTGTGTTAAGTTGTTGCATGTAAAGCACTCCAAGTGCCCTGGCAGGTGGACGCTATATTAAAAATTAATTTTTATTATAATAAAGCAGGTCAGAAGTGAAATTTGCAGTTAATGCAAAATTAGCCATCTCAAGATAGGTTCAGACCAGACTGTAGAGAATTACTGAAGGGACTCGCAAAAACTGGTGACCAGGCAATAAAATGGCAGGTGAAATTAAATGTTAGTAAGTGACTATATATATACAATACTGAGTTCTAATTAATATGCATCCCCCATAACATTGCCACTGAAGCCACATGGGTTAGCTTTCCTACGTGATGAAACCCATGCTTCACCTGATGTGCCTCCTCAAGCTTTTCCCAGAGGCAAATTAGGCACATTTCATCATGTGGGAAAGCACCCTTAGATCACTATCCTTAAACCACTTACTCTGAAGTGGTCCCACTGACTTTAGGGGTCCTCCTCCAAAGTAAGTGGTTTGAAGAGTAAGGCATTAGAGATGGGGACTATTGCCTGCCTCAGATTTTCAGTTTTTACAGTTTGTCTCAAATTCTGTAAACTGCTTCACATGGCATCTGTACATAGTGCCAATTAAAGTAACAGACAACTGCCTGTGCTTCTCAAATCTTTGCCTGAAGTTTCAAGACCTTACTAAAATGCTCAAAATGGTTCGAAAGATCAAAATATACTGGCATAGTCTCTAAAATGTACTACAAAAAGAGTGCAACTCATTTATAGTTCTATTGACAAAAGCTTCCCTCATGAGTAGCACGAGTCTCTAGCAGATAAAATGCATTCTAGCCATTGCATCATGCCAACTGCTAGCATGCACATTATCTACTGTAGAATCACACTGTTTTGATTCTGGATATTTTGTGCAGAGGATAAGAAAAGGTTTTCTGGGCACGGTGGAAAGCCACCAAAACGGTTAGGCTCAGAATCTACTTAGGCTGCTAATACCCCACACAGAACACTAACGATAAGTAAGTAGTTAAGCTTACTGGACAGGAAGCAAAGTAGCATGTGACATTCAGGACTAGTACAGACCTCGTTACATGAGCCTCTGTATCAAGTATCACAGCAACTCCACTTGTACACAGTATGATAGACATGGTATGAAAATCCAAAATCATAAAAGAAATCTAGTTAACAGCAGAGACCACCACATCATTGTATTTGTACATTTTTAAACTAAGACCAGCATAAGATAAGTTTATCTTTTAGAAATGTATATATCAAATAAAAACACTGCATAACACACAATGTAATGTTATAGTTAGAGACTGTTGCATCAACAGACGAAGCATTAAGGCAGGTGTTCTTAAAAAAAGCCAGTGCCCCTTTAAAAAAAAAAAAAAAAAAACAGACTAGGAAAGGGGAAAAACACTTTTTGCAACAGATTCAAACTCTCACCCTGTCAGTAAGGGATGAAATATTTTCAAGCCATATCTGAGCTCTTGAAGGATGAGATTTTTTTTCCCCTAAGCAAAAAGCCAAGCAGGTAGCACACAGTTTAAGAGAAAGCAGAGTATATACAAAAAAGCACAAACAATATATGAAGCTAGTAGTTGTCTTTCCCCCCCACTCCCTTCAGTACCAGTTCTTTAAGGAGGCAACATCTTATTTAACTGTTAATGGTGTGGAAAGGGCAAGGTGGATTAAAAAATGATATCCACCAATATTAGTAAAAATCATGGTAGTTGAATTAAGATAGATGATTAGACCATAAAAATAAGATTAAGTTTCAAAGGCTGGTAGCAAAAAGATAACCACTCCATCACAGACATCCAGTCCAGGTGGCTGAACTTCTAGGAAATACTAATGTTAACCAATCTATGAATTATTAAGATACACTTCAGTTTGCCCCTGAGCCTTCTCTTTACCTTTTTCACCCATCAGGTTTCTAAATGACTGCTACATCTCTTTTCCCCTGGTCTCCATCATGCTTTTTGCAATTTTCCATTCAGCACATAAAGACACAGTCTTCTAAAAAAAAAAGGGTGGGGTGGGGGGAGTGGACCAGAATTAATTAAGATTCTTTATTGCACTGTTTTCCACCCAAATAACTGGTTTGACCCCATCAGAGGCTTAAGGATTTACTCCCTTCTAGATAGTAGTGTTTTCTTGCATATCATACCATCTGTGAAACCCTGTATTACACTCCCCCCTTGCCCTACGGCTGCATCCTAAACTATCACAAAAAGCACCAGAGGGACATAAAATTGGTGCTTTTAGGCATCAAAGGCAAGCTAGATATAAACATTTTATTCAACAGAAGAAGAATCCAGCAAAGATTTACATTATTTGTTATTTCACTCTGGCTCATATTCCATCCAAGATCTGGTTCACTAGTCATTCCGTCTGTCTCATCATCATGTGGTGTTCAAGTCCAGAGTGACCAGTGCTATGAAACCAACAGCTGCCTAGAAGCAGTAGTTACACCAAGAACTGCATTTGCAAAATGTTCACGTGACCAGTTTACTACTCTTCCTCCCTAGAGCTACTGGCACTATGGTTACTCAGATGGAAAGCTATCAGTGTAGTGCTGCTTCTAAAAGCACTCCAGCTGGAAAGACAGGAGTCCATTCACAGAGGCACATTTAAGTGAAACACTCCAGTAGCTCTAATCATCCTGCAACATTTCATTTGATACACAAGCATTTCAAAACGCTGGAGTAGAGCTCCTGCTTCTCCTATCCCAATCCAGCCAAGATTTATATTTGGCCAACTTTACATACTATGGTATGTTTCTAACCTTGAGATGCATCTCTTAAGTGCACTCTGTGGGTAATACCACTAAAATAGATGGGACTATGTACAGGTAAGCTTTTCCACCCCTCAAAAGGTGCCTGCAGGCTCCAGGCTATAAGGATTGCTTGGAAGAGGAGAGTAAAGCATGTGCTTAGTTAAGATACATTATTGCAGGATGTTTTTATTTATAAAATTATTTATTTATAAAAACATGACACAGCAGCTCCTGGTGGCTTACAACAACATCGATGTGGGGTTGAACCTAATTGCAGACATGCTTGTAGAGGCTTAGGTCCTAATTCTACAGAGAATGTCACAGCTACCTAAAAAAACAAAACTATGCAGAGTACATTGAAGGTCTGGACAGTTAGGCCATTTTGTCCATGAATAAAAGCGTTTCGGAGATATCTATTCCCCCATACAGAAACACAAATTAAGGGTAACTGGGCGTCAGAAACAGACCTGGGAGAACTCTATTTTAGACCCCCGTCTGCCTTTAAATTCAGAGCTGCTACAATATGTATGACTGCACTGTGCTTCCCCCCGGTGGCAACGAAGAGCTTTAAACAGCTGTGATTCACAGATAACAGGGCTAGCTGGCTATTGTTTTGATGTCGAAAAAGTCAGCTACGTTTTTCAGTTTCACTTTTAAAAACAGCTTCCTCATTACTGCGAATGCACCCATTTCTCCCACCTGCTCGTGTGACGGTCATTAGAACTAGGCAGCCGGATGCGGTTTGTTTTACAAGTCAGATGGGCCCGGATTACGGGGGAGGGTGAAATCCCTTTATTAACCAGCTATTGAAATAGAGGGAGAGTTTTATTTTACACCCCTCTCCCATCACTGCAGGTGACGCGGGGGGAGAATGCCAGCTCCTTGCAAAAATGCACCCCTCAGACTTCTCCCATGGAGGATGGGAGATCTGCCCTGCATGGGGGAAGAGCCGCCCTGCCTCCCCACGGGGCCGAAGTCCCGTCTGTCCCGGGCCCCACGCTGTCTCTGCGGCATCACCGCCTTCAAGGCGCCCCACGCCTCGTGGGGCCCGGCCCGGCTCGGCTGGGGGCGGCCACCCACCTCTCCTTGGAGTAGAGCTGCTGTTCCTGCCGCCGCTTCCGGATGAAAGCCATGGAGCCAGCCCGGCCGCGCCTCCACGCCGCCGGAGCCTCTGAGGGGCGGGTAGATAGAAGAACCAACCGGCCAAAGCCTCTCACTCACCACCAGGGGCTCGCAGCCACCATCGCCGCCGCTTGGGCATTTATACCGCAGAGGCAGCTTCCTGCAGCTGCCAGGGACCCCGCGCCTCCTGCTCCGCATCCGGCAGGCAGCCGGGGCCTACCCCGCTAGGCTCTGCTGGATCCGGCTGTGCCCCCTCCCCAGCTCCCTGCTGCGTTCCAGAATCCTCATCGGTGCGCCCCCCCCCCATCCTGCTGGGATCGCGCTTTCCCCTTCCCTCCTGGTCCTCAGCTCTCTGCCCCCTGCTGGGATCCAGAATCCTCAGGACCCTGTCCCTCTGCTGAGATGTGACTCTACCCCGTCCCCTCTTCCGAAGCCCCACATCCACTGCTAAGATCCCTTTGCTAAGATCAGACGCTGTCCCTTCTTCCCCCTTAGAAGGTCCCAGACCCTGCCTTTGCTAAGATCCGATTGGTACATCCACATCCCCAAAGCACACCACAGCTCTACCTTTGTTGAGCCTGCTGTGCTCCCCTGCCTCCAATGCACCCTGAACCCCCGGGGATCCTTTTGCTAAGATCCCCCCCTCTAGGTACTCAGGCTACTACTACTACTAATCATTTCAATAGTGCTATGAGTCCTATTCAGCCCTGTACAGATGCACATAACATCAAGGTCATCCCTAATCCAAGGAGTTTACAATCTACTTAAGACACAGACAATTAAAAACAAGGGGCATTATATGAATCATGGACTACAGCATGCAGTCTATTCAGTAGTTAATTTATTCCAACTGAGATGCTTTAATTAAAATCTACAAATTATGTATCTCGTCTCGGTTGATGAATTAAAGGTGATCCCCAAAGAAGTGGGCCTTTAGGGCAGCCTTGAATATGGATAGGGACACACCGCCTCAGGAAGATTGTTCCAGGAATACAGTGCAGCAAGGTGAAAGGTTGGGAGTTGGCAATGGAGGAGAAGGGCACAGATAAGAGCATCTTGCCCAATGCATGGAGGTCATGAGAATGTATGTAGGGGGAGATAAGAGAGGGGAGGTAGCGAGGGGCTGCAGAATGAAGACATTTATAGGTGAGCAGAAGTTTGAATTGTATGCGGAAGCAGGTAGGGAGCCAGTGTAGTGACTTTCAGATTACCAAGGGAATGGGTGTAGAGGGAAAAGAAGAGAGGGCCCAGGACAGAACCCTAGGGCACACTAACTGATAATGAGATGGCAATGGAGGAGGATCCACCAAAGGATCCACTAAATGTGCAATGGGAGAGGTAAGACTCTCCTAACTCCTGCTGATACCTACCATCCAGTACAATCTGTTACCTGAGGTCTGTGTATTCATATCCTCACCACATGGACCAGCCTGCTGTCATTCTCGATGTAAGCAAACCAAGCACATGCACCTGAGACCTTGCATCTTTGTGAATGTTACACCCCTTGACTCTCACTTTGTTGCCCTTCCTTCATCTCCCCCACCCCATCTCTCAGATTGTAAGTCCTAGGGCAAGGACCATATCTATTCCATCACTTTGTAAAGTGCTAGGTACATTGCTGGCGCTATATAAATGCTTGCTAGTAATAATAATAGTAAGAGGGGAACCAGATAGGATGGAGTCCCAGAATCCGAAGTGTCAAGGAGCAGATGGTGGTCAACAGTGTCAAAAGCAGCAGATAGTTAAGGAGGATGAGAATAGAGAAATGGCCCCTGGCTTTGGCCATGAAGAGGTCACTGGAGACTTTGACAAGGTCTGTCTCGGTGGAGTGAAGAGGGCAGAAGCCAGATCAAGGAGAGGGTCAAGAATGGCTTGAGTCACAAGAAAGTCAAGGCTGTGGACATGTTCATGCTCAAGCAGTTGCGAGGCAAAGGGAAGGAGGGAGATGGGATGATAGCTAGTAGGGCAAGTAGAGCCCAGTGAAGGTTTTTTGAGGAGTGGTGTGACCACAGCATGTTTGAAGACGGCAGGAACGGTTGCAATGGAAAGTGATAGATTGATGATGTGACAGGCGGAGGGGATGAATGCAGAGGAGACGGAGCTGAGGAGGTGTATGGGATTTGGGTCAGAGGAACAAGTGCAAGTGGTAAGTATGGAGAAGGTGAGCAATTTCCTCTTCTGTTAACTACGGAGAAAAGAGTGGCTGGCAAGGGAGAAGGGAAAGGAAAGGGAGAAGAAAAGTAGGGAGGCTTAACAAAGCACTCAAGGCAGACTTGTGAATCTTGACGTGGAAGAAGTTAGCTAAAGCGTGGGCAGAGACTGAAGAGGCGGTGGGAGGAGGAGGCATTTTGAGGAGGGCGGTGAGTGGCAAAGAGATGGCACCAGTTGGAGGCACATGAGTCAGTCAGCGATACATAGTAGACCTAATGCTTAGTAAGGACAATCCTCAGTTGAAGGAAGTGAGCATGAATTTGAAGTGCAGAAACTCAGCATGGGAGTGGGATTTTAGCCAGAGACACTGCAGAGCAGGCAAAAGAGCATAGGAAGCGAACTTGGGGGGGCGGGAGGGGGGTGAGCCAAGATTGGGTTTATTAACAAGATAACTATTAATCAAATCCCACTCCCACATGTTTGATGAAGTGGGCCCGCTGGCCCTTTAAGTAAGCCTGCTTTGACACAAAGACTCCACCCACAGGGGAGTATAAGGGGGCTGCAGGCCTAGAAACCAGGTGGGCTGGAAGCTGAGCAGAGCAGTCCTGGGCTCCCGTTATAGGGCTGAAACAAGAAGCCCTTTTGTTCTCTTGAGATCTCTCACAAAATTTGAGGCTGGGGCCCAAAAACTTGCTGAGATCTCATGAATTATCTCGCAAAAAAAAATTCATTGCACATGTGCAAGATGGCTGCCAGGTCCATTCTGCGCAGGCATAGCCCTTTTCCAAAATGGCATCAACAGCATTGGCACCATTTTGGAGAAGGGCTGTGCATGTGCAGAATGGCCCCATGGCCATTTTGCACCAAGTGCAGTGATTTTTAAAAAATCTGCCTCCTCTTTGCGTTCCCCTGAAGAGAAGCAGAGCGCCACGGGACCCAGCGGCTGGAGCTGCCAGGTGAGTACATGATGGGTGTACTCACCTGGGCCCCTTTTTTGTTTTTTAAGGGCAGGGAGGGCTGTCTTGGGATTCTCACTCTTCTTGGTGGGAATCCAGGCAGTTTCTTGACTCATTCTCATTTGAAAGAATAATCCGAGAACCCTGATTCTCACCAAGTAAAGTGAGAATTGAGTTTCAGCCCTACTCTGGAAGGCATCACATTCTGCCCTGGCCAAGGTACTGAAACCTGCGGCCAAGTGGTGGGTTTGACAGCCTGGGGCAGGGCTTTTCATGGAGTAGGGGAGAACCGAGGCTGAACCAGGCTGGAACCTGTGGAAGGTGCAGTAGCAAGAGAAGGAAGGTGCAGCAAGGTGGCAGTCAAGGGTAGAAAGGAAAACCTGGAGGCTGGAGTACCCTGAGGAAAGGGGATGAGCAGACTGAGGTGGACACCAAGGGCCTCTTGAGGACTGATTGGATTAAACTTTGTGTGTGGAGTGTGAGGATACACCTGTTGTAGAAAGGGAGATTGTCAAGAGGCGAAATAAAAGCCATTGATTGAGTACTGGCTTGGACAGAGGGCATAGCTCCGCTTACCTGTCAGGCAACCAAGAGGGCCTTCATAGCACGTCTAATAGGATGGGGGATGGGAAGGGCAGGGCAAGAGAAATCAAAGCAGAAGAGAGTACAGTGTTGTAACAGGAAAGTGCCTCATCAACAGACTCCAATGAGGTTGTGGGGACAGGAGAGATAAAACCATAGCGAGAAGGATGAAGGAGTCAATAGCTTGGTTATTTCTAAAGACTTTGGGTATTTTCAGACGTTACGAGATCACCCCCATGCCTGGAACTCCCTCCCTGTCCACATCCGCCTTGCACCCTCCCTTCATACCTTCAAATCTCTCCTTAAAACTCACCTCTTTTGCTCTGCTCTGTCTGACTCTTTATCCTGCTGAGCCACTATTCCTATACCTACGATCGGTTTACCCTTATCCTTGCAACATGGACCTGCCTGCTGTCATTCTCATCGTAACCAAGCCAAGTACGTGCACTTGAGACCTCGCATCTTCATGAATGTTAGACCCCTTGTCTCTCCCTCTGTTCCCCTTCCTAAGTCTCTCCCCCAGCTCCTGTCTCTCAGATTGTAAGCCCTAGGGGCAGGGACCGTGTCTATTTTATTACTTTGTAAAATGCCAGGTACACTGCTGGCGCTATATAAATGTTTGTTAATAATAATAATAAACAGTGAACCACGGTGAATACACACCTGTGGTCAATGTGTCTCGCACATCTGTTTGGCGGACGCCAGATGTTCGCCACGGTCAATCTGCACATGGGGTCAATTTGAACCACGCTTCCCGGGCTAGCCAGGGGAATGTCCCGGGAAGCGTGATCAAAAAGATCCCCAGCGGGGACCAACAAAAAGTAACGTCTGACCGCGTGCCACGGCCCGGGATCACCGGCGGGATCCCGGGCCTTGGCGACTCCGGCCCGATGCGGCGGCCGCATTGGCCCCGCCGCCCGCCCGTCTCCCCGGAGGGCGGGCGGTGGGGTGTGTGGAGGGAGCGGGGCCGTGTGGCCCCACGTTGCGCCGCGCAGCCCTGCCCCCTCCCAGATTCCCCGCCAGGATCCCCCCGGCACATCTGATATGGCGTGACGGGGTGACCCCGGCGGGGAATGAATGGGTTGTTTTCGGTACAGGGCCAAGCGGCCCCGTAACGTCTGAAAAAACCCATTGGTAGCGGCTGGTCAAGGCTGTGGGGAAGAGTGGTTAAGTGTAAAAATTGGTAGCTGACTGTCAGAGGGGAAGACTGGGAGAGAGCAGTTGGATGAAAAGACCAGATCAAGGCAGCGTCCATGCTAATGAGTAGGAGAGGTAGAGCATAGTTGGAGGCCAAATGAGACTAGGGCAAGATGTTTGGAGGCATGAGAGTCAGAGGAGTCACCAACATGGAAGTTAAAGTCCACAAAAATACAGGCAAGGAAGAAGGAAAACCAAGAATTAAAGTCTGTGATGATCTGGAAGGAGACCTAGCAGAGGTTCTATAAATGAGACCTACCCAGACAGGTAGAAGGGTGAACAGATGAATGGAGTGGACCTCAGAAGAGTGAGAGGGAGGAGGTAGAAGGGGTTGAAACCTGCAGGAATGGGAGAGAAGCAGCCTAGTGCCGCCACCACAGCCTACAGAGTGTGGTGTGTGGAGAAAAGATAACCTCCATGACAGAGAGTGACAGCTGAAGCAGAGTTTTCAGGTGAAAGTAAGGTCTCAGAGCAAGAAGATGGAGGGAGAAAGATAAAGAGGTCATGAATGAAAACATGTCTGTTAGCGATAGAGCATTCCATAGGGAGCAGTAAAAAGGGAGTGTCATGGGAGAGAGAAGGGGGATAAGGATAATGTTGGAGGGGCTCTGGGCAGATGCACATGGATGAAGAAAAAAAGCGTCTTAAGAGTCCAGGATTAGGATGGATATCTCCAGCTGTGAGGAGGAGGAGGTGGCATCTACAGAGGAAAACATAAGTAGTGCTGTACTGCATCAGACCAATTTTCCATCAAGCCCAGCATCCTTTCTCCAGCAGTGGCCAATCTCTGTCTCTTGAGAGAAGTACCCAACAGGTCACAATGGGCAGTCCTTTCCCTGTTGTTCCAGTTCCCAACAGCAAGAGGTTACGTCCCCAAAACCTGCTTGGCTAATAGCCATTAATGGACTTAACCTCCAAGAACTTATTATTATTAGTAAGCATTTATATACCACCAGCAATCTACCTGGCACTTTACAAAGTAATGGAATATACACGGTCCCTGCCCTAGGGTTTACAATCTGAGAGACAGGGAGGGGGAAGGGGAACAGAGGGAGAGACAAGGGTTGTAACATTCACGAAGATGCGAGTCCCATGTGCACGTGCTTGGCTATATCAAGAATGACAGCAGGCTGGTCCGTGTGGTGAGGATATGAGTACATAGTCTTCAGGTAACAGATTGTACTGGATGGAGGGTGTAGTAATGTGGCAAGAATAAAGTTAACAAGGCAGTCATTAGTATTATGGGATGGAGATACCACAGGAAGCCCCACCCCCACCCTCATGGTTCTAGTTTAGTTTTCAGTTTACCTGAGGACTTAGAAAAGATAGTCAAGCACTGCCCCCACTGTCAAGTACATCAACAACCCCCAGCACGGGCACCTTTGCACCCGTGGGAATGGCCAGGACAACCCTGGTTTAGCTTGCACTTAGATTTTGCGGGACCCTATTTGGGAAAGATGTTTCTGATACTCATAGATGCTCATTCAAAGTGGTTGGAAGTACAGACTATGAATTCCATCACTTCTGAGAAAACCTGTGACCAACTTCGGAAGATTTTTGCCACACATGGACTGCCTGTAGTAGTGGTCACAGATAATGCGCCAACCTTCACAAGTCAGGAATTTAAAGAATTCCTCTGCAAGAATGGAATTCAACACATCCAGATGTCACCATACCACCCAGCTTCAAATGGCCTTGCAGAAAGGGCTGTGCGGACCTTCAAAGAAGGGATGAGGAAAATGTCCACAGGGAGTTTAGAAACAAAGTTGGCTCGATTCCTCTTAAAATATCGAACCATACCTCAAACCACGACAGGCACAAGTCCCGCCCAGTTATTGATGAGAAGGAGGATAAGAACCCACTTGGATCTGCTGTATCCCAACTTGGAGGAAGGAGTAAAAAGAAAGCAAGTCCTGCAAAATCATAGCCATGACTATCACGCCAGAGAGAGAGTTTTGGGATCCCAGGCTCTAGTCTACACCAGAAGTTTTAGTAGTCAGCATCCTACTTGGATTCCAGGACAGATCCAAGACCAAATGGGACCATTATCATTTAACGTTGGGGTCAGTGGGGGCCGAGTGGTTCGGCGACATCAAGATCATGTCCACATAAGAACCAACACACCTATGGCACCCAAGCAGTTGCCTGAGAGGACTGACCCCTTACCAGAACTGGAGTCCACGGGAGGGGCTGAGAGCGGGGAAACCTGTGATCAGCAATCACCTCCATGATCTCCCCAGCTGGAAGTCCCAGAGCTGCGAGAGGGACAGACAAACCCGAGGCCCAGGGAAGAGCCGGTTTCAGAGGAGGGACATTATTCAACTAGAGAATGGAAGACTCCTCGCTATTTGGAAGATTATGTCCGGGTGGTTAATTAAACGGGGAGGAATGTAGTAATGTGGCAAGGATAGAGTTAACGAGGCAGTCATTAGTATTATGGGATGGAGATACCACAGGAAGCCCCACCCCCGCCCTTATGGTTCTAGTTTAGTTTCAGTTTACCTTGTGTGCGGTATGCTGATTCCAAAATAAAGAAGTCTGCTGTATGAGGCCTAGAAAACTGAGTAAGTCTTTGCATAAAAGGAGAGAAACCTGAGGGTATCAGCAGACATTAGGTAAGGGGAGCGAGGAGTTGGGGAGGGCAGAGCGGAAGAGGTGGGTCTTGAGGAGGAATCTGAAGGTACAAAGGGAGGGGGCGAGGTGGATGTGGGCAGGGAGGGAGTTCCAGGCATTGGGGGCAGCTAAGGAGAAGGGATGAAGGTGGTTAGGGGAGCAGGGGAGGCATGGGAGGGTGAGAGAGGGGACAGAGGAGGAGCAGAGTTCACGAACTGGAGTATGGAGAGAAATTAATGCAAAGAGGTAGGGGGGAGCAAGGTTGTGAAGAGCTTTATAGCTGAAGACTAGGAGCTTGTGCAGGAGTCTTTCAGGAAGGGGGAGTCAGTAAAGAGGGGAAAAGGGGCTGCACATGGTCAAAGCGACAGGCAAGGTGGTTGACCCTGGCAGCAGAGTTTTGGACGGAGCTAAGGGGAGAAAGGTGAGAGCGAGGGAGGCCAGTGAAAAGGAGGTTACAGTAATCGAGGCGAGAAATGACCAGGGCGTGAACAAGGGTTTTGGCAGAGGAGACAGAGAGAAAAGGGCGAATCTTAGCAATGTTATGGAGGGAGAAGTGACAGGATTTGGTAACAGAGTTGATGTAGGGTTTAAAAGGAAGGGGTGAGTCAAAGATGAAGCCTAAGCTACGGGCTGGGGGACGGGAAGGTTGGTGACCCCATCGATAAGGATCGAGAGGGAGAGGAAGGATGAGGGGGGAAGATAAGGAGTTCAGTTTTAGCCAATCCGTTTTTAAAACTAGCTAAACTATTGGCCTTGACCACTTCCTCTCTGGCAATAAATTCTACAAGTTAATTGAGAAAAAAATACTTTCTTTTATTTGTTTTAAACCTGCTACCAGTTAATTTCATCTCAGTCATCTCTTCTTCAAGCTAAACAGCCCCAACCTACTACTAATTTCTGTAGCACTACTCAGAGTATGCAGTGCTTTGTAGTCACAGATTTTGGAAACTGGTCCCTGCCTAGTGGGCTTACAATCTAAGATGAACAAGGGTGAGGGAAACCACGTAGAGAGACAGACAGACACCCACATACATTCCCATTTTTACATAAGGGGAATGGAGGCTTAGACTTGTCCAAAGCCACCCCAGTGAGTGCATTGGCTAGAGCAAGATTCAAACCCTGGCTTCCCAGAAGTAAGTCCAGCACCTTAACCACTACACCTAGCAAGCTTCTCCCCATATGGGAGTGATTCCATACCCATCATTTTTGTTGTAAGGTTCTACTATGTCTTTTTTGAGATGGTGCGACTAGAACTACACACAATATTCCAGCTGCAGTTGTACCGTAGAGTTATATAGAGGGATTATGATATTTTCAGTTTTATTCTCTATCCCTTTCAGAATGATTCCTAACATTCTGTTTGGTTTTTTGTCCGCCACCACACACTGAGCTGAGGATTTCAATGTATTGTCCACAATGACTCTAAGATCCTTTTTCTGAGTGGTAACTCCCAATTTAGAACCCAGCATTGTATACATGTAGTTATTTTATACATTGTATGCAAAGGGTTATTTTATATAATTATATTTTGGTTATTTTTCCCTATGTGCATAATTTTGCACTTGTCCACATTAAATTTCATCTGCCATTTAGATGCCCAGTCACCCTCTCTCACAAGATCCTCCTGTGATTCTTCAGTCTGCTTGGGTTTTAATTACCTTGCATAATTTTGTGTCATCTGTTAATTTGTTCACCTCACTCTTTACTCCCTTCTTCAGATCATTAATGAATATATTGAACATCACCAGTCCCAGTACAGTTCCCTGGGGCACTCCACTAGTTGCTTCTCGCCACTGTGAAAACTGACCATTTAGCCTTAGGGTAATTTCAGATGTGACGCCACAACAGTCAACCACACTGGATCACAGTGGATCCAGCGTGGTGCCTGTGATGGGTGGCACATCTGCTTGAGCTCCACCAGATGTTCACCACGCTGAATTCCTGGCAGGGTTCAAAGCTAACCACGGTTCTGGGGGTGAGGTTGGCCATGTATGTTACCTTGCCCCATTCCTGAGCGTGGTCTGGACCGTGGTACGGGATCAGGTGCCCGCCCGTCTCCATGAGGGTGGGCAGATGTGGAAGTGTGGAGGGCGGGGCAGTGTGGTTGCACCGCATGGCCTTGCCCCCTGCAAGATTCCCCTACATGATGAAGCCAGGACGTCTAAAAGACGGCCGGCTTCATCACTGACCGGGATCCGTCTCGGATCAGGTTTTAGCGTGTTGGCCCTGGAGGCCCAGTATGTCTGAAATTACCCTTACTCTTTGTTTTATATCTTTTCACCAGTTGCCGATCCACAATAGGACACTGTGGGAATAGCACACTGTCTCTTTAAGAGAACAGTACTGGCAACTGAAACTTATAGAGCACATGTGGTTGTTACACAGAACTGGCTTGAGACTGGTTGCAGCCAGACAGAGCCGCTGGCTTCAGGCAAAGAGGCCTGCAGCACTTGCTGGAGCATTTTTATAAATATAATAAATAAGATTACTTATGTTGACAATGACGAATGGTCACGTCCGAATGAATTGAATTGAATTGATTACTTATCCAGAAGGTGTACTTCTTGATCAGCACATATCATCACATGGTACCAGAGTGGTATACAAAGAAAGAGAGAGAGAAGATAAGAAACTGTTGAAAAGATGGAGTACTCCCCCAAGGAGCTGAAACTTTCAGGTAAAGCTGCTGAATCATGGGAAAAAAATAAACAAAGTTTTGACATATACATGCAAGCAACAGGATATGCAGCAAAGAAAGATGAGCAGAAAATAGCTATATTCCTAAATATAGCAGGAACTGTGGCTGTTGGTGTCTTTAATAGCTTGCAGCTAAGCCAGGATGAGAGAAAAAGCTATGTGACTGTGTTACAGAAGTTTGCAGAATATTGCATACCAAAAACAAGTGAGGCCTTTGAGAGATACAAGTTTCACAAAAGAGGGTGAATCCTTTGAGGAATTCCTAACAGATCTGAAACTGATGAGCCAGGACTGCAACTTTGAGCAGCTAACTGAGTCCATTATAAGGGACCAGATTGTAATAGGAATTGGAGATTTGAAACTACATAAAATACATTTGGCAGATGTGGATCTGACCTTAGATAAAGCAGCAAGAGTGTGCCAGGCAGAAGTTACTCTCCACACTTTGCAAATAATGGAAGGAAAATCAGAAACAGTTATAGTAGATCAAGTAAACAGTAACCACCAGGACAAGCAAGGAGAAAGCAGGAAGCAAGCAAGGAGAGCAGGAAGATTCACAGCTAGCCCAAGGGATGAGGGTACAAGTGAAAGAGCACTTCAGTGCAAGAAATGTGGAATCAAGCGCACTAGGAAAACAGTGTAAGGAATGCAAGCAATATAACCATTTTACCAGTCTGCAACCAGTAGTGTTGCCACCTATGCAAATTTTGAAGGAACACTTATGAAAAATACATGTTGCAGGGCCTGCCTAAGGTGTCAACGCAGGCCCTGCAACATGTATTTTCATAAGTGTTCCTTCAAAATTTGCATAGGTGGCAATCCTAGCAACCAGGAGCAGCAAGCACAGAGGAGACAAACCATGCAAACTGATTCAGTATACCATGACAGCACCGATGAAAGTACGGAGTAGGAATTCTCAGTGGGTACTGTGACTGCAGAGACAGGAGATGACTGGACCGTTGCACTGGAAACTAATGGAAGGGTCATCAACTATAAAATGGATACAGATGCACAGGTAAATGTGCTTCCAGAATTAATTTTAATAAGTTAAAACAAAAACCAAACTGGATCAAGGGTAAAAATGTAAAACCAAGAGCTTATAATGGGGAGATGATTCCCACCTAAAGGAGTATGTGAACTAGAGGTAAAAGTTAAGGATCAAATTGAGCTGATGACTTTTGCAATAGCTATGGGGAACACTATGCCAATTCTGGGCCTAAAAACCTGCCAGCATTTGGGTTTAATTAAGAGAGTATATATGGTAACAAATACAAAGGACACACTAATAGAAGACCAATATTCTGATGTCTTAAGGGCATTGGTAAATGAATATAAAATTGAGTTGCCAGAACCCAATCGTCCTGTCATCCATGCCCCAAGAAAGGTTTCCCCTAGCCATAAAAAGGAGACTAAAAAAAGAGCTAAACCGATTGGTGGCATTAAAAATAATTGACAAAGTAGAAGAACCCACTGAATGGGTACATTCATTAGTCATCATAGAAAAGAAAGATGGGAAACTAAGATTATGCTTAGATCCAAAGGAAGTCAACAAATACATCAAAAGACAGCACTATCCATTGCCTACGAGAGAGGTCATATTCAGTGAAATGGCTGGTGCTAAATATTTTTCAATTCTGGATGTGTCCTTGGGATTTTGGCAGGTTCCTTTAGATGAAAAAAGCTCAAGGCTCTGCACTTTTAATACACCCTTTGGGAGATATTGCTTTTGCAGGCTCCCATTTGACCTAAAATCAGCTTCTGAAATCTTTCACAGTACAGTGATGACATCCTGGTATGGGGAAAAAACAAAGAGGAACATGATCAGAGGCTAAAGAAAGCCCTAGACAAGGAAAGGGTAGCAGGGCTGAAACTTAATAAACAGAAATGCAAATTTAGAGTTAAAGAAATCACCTACTTGGGAGAACAAATATCAGAAAATGGGGTGCAAATAGATCCTAAGAGAATAAGGGCAATCTCAAACATGCCACCCTCATGAGATAAGGAAGGGGTACAAAGGTTCATAGGAATGGTCACCCATGTAGGCAGGTCTATAGAAAACCTTGCAGAGCACACCAGCAGCCTAAGAGCGCTAATAAAAAAAAGAATACTCAACGGACATGGGATGCTAACACGGACAGAGAATTTACAAAGTTAAAAAAGCTTATTGAAACAGCCCCAGTTCTCAGGTGTTTTGACAGCAAAAGAGAAACCAAATTGTCCACAGATGCCTAAAAAGAGGGCATTGGGACAACCCCATTACAAACGTATGGTGATCACTGGAGCCCAGTGGCATATGCATCCAAAGCCCTCACAGAAACAAAATACCTATATGCACAGATGTTGGGTGATTTCAGACGTTACGAGATCACAGTGAACCACGGTGAATACCCACCTGTGGTCACTGTGCCTCAAACGTCTGTTTGGCAGCCGCCAGATGTTCGCCATGGTCAATACCCACATGGGGTCATTTTCAACCACGGGCTGAATTTCCCGGGAAGAAATTCCCCGGGGGAATTTCCCGGGAAGCGTGATGAAAGTGATCCCCAGCGGGGACCAAAAAACCCTCACGTCTGGTCGGGCGCCACTGCCCGGGATCACCGGCGGGATCCCGGGCGGTGGTGAATTCAGCCAGACGCTGTGGCCGCATTGGCCCCGCCGCCCGCCCCTCTCCCCAGAGGGCAGGGAACGTGGAGGGGGCGGGGGCGTGCGGCCGCACGTTGCGCCACACGGCCGCACGTTGCACCGCGCAGCCCCGCCCCCTCCCAGATTCCCCGCCGGGATCCCCCGGTACGTCTGATACGGCGTGATGGGGTCATCCCGGCGGGGGATGATTTGGTTGTTTTCGGTACGGGGCCAATTGGCCCCGTAACGTCTGAAAACACCCAGAGAAGGAGGCTTTAGCCCTGGTGTATGGGTTCAAAAAATGTCAAGTTTTTAAATATGGAAGGCCGGTTGTGGCAGAAACTGACCACAAACCTCTGGTCACCATTAGCAAGAAACAGGTTAGCTGATATACCTCCCAGACTCCAGAGACTTTTTTTTCCAGTTGCAATTATATGATTTGAGATTAGAATATAAGCCAGGTAAATAACTGGTGATTGCGGACACTTTGTCCAGGGCAGTTGACAACACTGTTGATGATGCTGAACTGGAATCTGACACTGTGCATGTCAACAGGATAAAAAAAACATTACCCTGTATCAGATGAGATGTGGCAAAACTTTGTTGTAGTTACAGCATAGGACAGCAAACTGCAGAAGGTTATAAAAGCCATCACCACTGGATGGCCTAGCCATTACATACCAGGCCCGTATTTTCAGTTTAAAGCAGAGCTCTCAGTGATAGATGGTGTTTTGTTCAAGGATCACAGGTTGGTAGTATCTAAAGCGCTGCAAGCAGATATGATTAAAAGGATACATGAGGGTCACCTGGGCATTGAAAAATGCAAAAGGAGGGCCAGGGAGGTAATGTATTGGCCACTTAAGAATAGTGAAATCGAAAATGCTGTGCAAAAATGTGACACATGCCAGAAATACCAGCCTAAGACTAAGAAGGAAACAGTGTGGATAGACAATGAAATGCAAGAGGCATGGCATACAGTGGGTATTGATTTGTTTACACTGGCTGGCAAAGATTATCTGTTGGCTTTAGATTATTTTTCTCACTACCCTGAAGTGGCTTTGTTAGACAATATCACTGCACAGCAGATCATACTGCACCTTACAGCAATCTTTGCCAGACATGGAATTCCACATGTGGTTATGTCTGACAATGGCCCCCAGTTGTAAGGGCACAAATTTTAAAAATTTGCAGGGGACTATGGGTTTTGGCATGTTACATCGAGCCCAAGATACCCTCAGTCTAATGGGCTTGTGGGAAATGGTGTTAAGATAATAAAAAGATTATTAAAGAAAGCCATTGGGTGAAAACAGACATGATGCTAACCATCCTTTAACCACACTTGGTGGTCATTTATGCATGTTTCAGGGCTGCATAGGACACCAATACAGCCCTGAAACATGCATAAATAACCACCAAGGGTGGTTAAAAGGTGCTTAGCGTCATGTCTGTTTTCACCCATTGATATGGGTGACCCATAATTAGCTCTTCTGACTTACAAGTCAACTCCTCTGGCACATGGCCTGTCACCTGCTCAGATTTTATTTAACAGACAGCTGAGAACCCAGCTACCCAAACTGATGGTAACAAATCACAGGGTATTTTCAGACATTACGTGATCACGGTCAACCACAGTGAATCCCCACATGGTGATCGTGATCACGGAATGTCTGTTGGGGGGAACGGAAGTTCCCCCCCAGATGTTCACTCCCGTGAATCACAGAGTGGAATCACATTCACCACGAAATGGCGGTCCCGGAGGGACCGACCCCATTTGCGTGGTGAATGAGATTCCCCCCCATGATGAAGGGGACCGTAACGTCTGTCCCCAGACAATGGCCTGGAATCCGTGGCAGGATTCCGGGCCATGATCAATGCGGGTGGGCACTGCAGCCGCATTGGCCGCGGCGCCCACCCGTCTCCTGGAGGGAGGGCGACTGGGGCAGCGTGGGGAGGGCGGGGCTATGCGGCCGCACATTGCGCCATGCAGTCCCGCCCCCCCAGATTCCCTGCCGGGATCGGCCACCGCATCTATTTGCTCGTTACGCGGTGGCCCTGGCGGGGAATCAATGGGGTGATTCCGTGCCGGGGCCAATCGGCCCCATCACATCTGAAAAAACCCACAAGAATGACACTGATTTGCACAAGCATAAACAAAAGATCAAAGCTCAGCAAAAGTTGTACTATGATAAAGGGTCACGGGCACTGCCGGAGCTGAAGCCCAATGATACAGTTTGCATTTATAATGGTGAAAGCTGGAATCAGAAAGCATGAGTTGCTTGTAGGGTTGCTCCACAATGTAATGACTCAAGGTGGACACTCTTTTTGACGTAACAGGAGACACTTGCAATGCATTCCTGAACAAGGGGAGGAGAATAGGATGAGAGAACAACTAGAAACTACACACAAGCTGACTCAGGAAAGTGTCTCAGAGGAGATAACAGAGGCGCTAAAAGAACAAACACCTGCTCCAGTCATGGAGGAGGCTGAAGTAGCATCATACAGATCAAACAGACTATGCTGAGCACCAGAAAGACATATAGAACAAAGTTAATCTGTAATTTCTTTGCTTTGAAGTTAGATGTTTTTTAAAAAGGGAGAGGTGGGAATAGTACACTGTCTCTTTAAGAGAATAGTACTGGCAACTGAAACTTATAGAGCACATGTGGTTGTTACACAGAACTGGCTGAGACTGGTTGCGACCAGAAAGAGCCACTGGCTTCAGGCAAAGAGGCCTGCAGCATTTGCTGGAGCATTTATTATAAATATAAGAAATATTATTTACTTATCCAGAAGGTGTACTTCTTGATCAGCACAAATTATCACAGACACTGCCTCTTATCCCATGACTCTTTAATTTCCTCAAGAGTCTCTCATGAGAGGCCTTATCAAACGCTTTCTGAAAGTCCAGATATACAACATAAACTGGCTCACCCTTATCCATATGCTTATTTACACCCTCAAAAAATTCCAATAGATAGTGAGGCATGACTTCCCTTTCCTAAATCCATGTTGACTCTTCCTCATTATGCCATGTTTATCAAGATGCTCAGTACTTCTGTTCTTAACATCCATTTTCACCAGTCTGCCTGGCACTGACATCAGGCTCACCAGTCTATAGTTTCTAGGATCACCCCTGGAGCCATTTTAAAACCTTCCAAGCCTCTGGTACAGTAGCAGATTTTCGCAATACATTACAAATTACCAATAGTAGGTCTGCAACTTCATATTTGAGTTCCTTCAGAACTCTGGGATGAAATCCATCTGATCCTGGTGATTTGTTACTATCTAGTTTGTCAATTTGCCCTACAACCTCCTCCAGAGTCACACTCATTTCATTTTGATTTTCATTTACTAATTAATGTAGCCAAAGGCCATTGTAGAAAGGGAAACTTAAAAACAATACAAGTTACAGATTCCTCAGACATAAGTACACAATCAAACATATCTTTAAAGTACAACAATTCACCAAAGATGTCCTAAAACCAGCTAAAGACATTGAAAATTCAAGAACTTCTTTCTATCCTGAAATGCTGTATACAAGAATAACATAACTACTTGCGTTACCGCTGGCTTTTTATCTAACAAAAGATAGCTCAGTGGGTGCTCTGCCTTGTAAACAATCCAAGATACCGGCCAACCATCTGGCCCTTGGTTTATCATAAAGATGACAATAGCATAAATATGCCCGGCAGATTCTACTACTTGATTATCAAATGGACATAACCTCAGATGGTATGGAAGCCCAGTATGTCCACCCTCCAACACTCTTGTTGGTAATGCGTTAAACCTGGCACACATAACAAGATATAATTTTGTAAAAGAGCATTTTCTAAAAGAGTCACACTTATTTGTGACAGTTCCTCTGATTCTTCACCTACAAAGACTTGGCCTGGCGTGTGTATTTTCTCAACATCCTCAGTGGTGAAGACCGAAGCAAAGAATTCATTCAGCATCTCTGCAATGTCCTTATCTTAATTTTATTTATTTATTTTTTAAAAACTTATATCCCTCCCCTCCTGCCCAAAGGCAGCTTGGGGCGGGGAACAACACACGCACAAAAAAATTCAACAATAAAACATTTAAAAATAAATCTACAAATTTTAAAACAAATCATAAAAACTCACCCTCCCTCCCAAACCCCACCTCCCCCAACCTACACCCCCCCCCTCGCCAAAGATCTGGCGGAACAGCCACATCATATACAAACGTCAAAACGACGGGAGGGTGGGGGCCAACTGAGCCTCCTCCAGNCCCAGATGTTCACTCCCGTGAATCACAGAGTGGAATCACATTCACCACGAAATGGCGGTCCCGGAGGGACCGACCCCATTTGCGTGGTGAATGAGATTCCCCCCCATGATGAAGGGGACCGTAACGTCTGTCCCCAGACAATGGCCTGGAATCCGTGGCAGGATTCCGGGCCATGATCAATGCGGGTGGGCACTGCAGCCGCATTGGCCGCGGCGCCCACCCGTCTCCTGGAGGGAGGGCGACTGGGGCAGCGTGGGGAGGGCGGGGCTATACGGCCGCACATTGCGCCATGCAGTCCCGCCCCCCCAGATTCCCTGCCGGGATCGGCCACCGCATCTGTTTGCCCGTTACGCGGTGGCCCTGGCGGGGAATCAATGGGGTGATTCCGTGCCGGGGCCAATCGGCCCCATCACATCTGAAAAAACCCACAAGAATGACACTGATTTGCACAAGCATAAACAAAAGATCAAAGCTCAGCAAAAGTTGTACTATGATAAAGGGTCACGGGCACTGCCGGAGCTGAAGCCCAATGATACAGTTTGCATTTATAATGGTGAAAGCTGGAATCAGAAAGCATGAGTTGCTTGTAGGGTTGCTCCACAATGTAATGACTCAAGGTGGACACTCTTTTTGACGTAACAGGAGACACTTGCAATGCATTCCTGAACAAGGGGAGGAGAATAGGATGAGAGAACAACTAGAAACTACACACAAGCTGACTCAGGAAAGTGTCGCAGAGGAGATAACAGAGGCGCTAAAAGAACAAACACCTGCTCCAGTCATGGAGGAGGCTGAAGTAGCATCATACAGATCAAACAGACTATGCTGAGCACCAGAAAGACATATAGAACAAAGTTAATCTGTAATTTCTTTGCTTTGAAGTTAGATGTTTTTTAAAAAGGGAGATGTGGGAATAGTACACTGTCTCTTTAAGAGAATAGTACTGGCAACTGAAACTTATAGAGCACATGTGGTTGTTACACAGAATCGGCTGAGACTGGTTGCGACCAGAAAGAGCCACTGGCTTCAGGCAAAGAGGCCTGCAGCATTTGCTGGAGCATTTATTATAAATATAAGAAATATTATTTACTTATCCAGAAGGTGTACTTCTTGATCAGCACAAATTATCACAGACACTGCCTCTTATCCCATGACTCTTTAATTTCCTCAAGAGTCTCTCATGAGAGGCCTTATCAAATGCTTTCTGAAAGTCCAGATATACAACATAAACTGGCTCACCCTTATCCATATGCTTATTTACACCCTCAAAAAATTCCACTAGATAGTGAGGCATGACTTCCCTTTCCTAAATCCATGTTGACTCTTCCTCATTATGCCATGTTTATCAAGGTGCTCAGTACTTCTGTTCTTAACATCCATTTCCACCAGTCTGCCTGGCACTGACATCAGGCTCACCAGTCTATAGTTTCTAGGATCACCCCGGAGCCATTTTAAAACCTTCCAAGCCTCTGGTACAGTAGCAGATTTTCGCAATACATTACAAATTACCAATAGTAGGTCTGCAACTTCATATTTGAGTTCCTTCAGAACTCTGGGATGAAATCCATCTGATCCTGGTGATTTGTTACTATCTAGTTTGTCAATTTGCCCTACAACCTCCTCCAGAGTCACACTCATTTCATTTTGATTTTCATTTACTAATTAATGTAGCCAAAGGCCATTGTAGAAAGGGAAACTTAAAAACAATACAAGTTACAGATTCCTCAGACATAAGTACACAATCAAACATATCTTTAAAGTACAACAATTCACCAAAGATGTCCTAAAACCAGCTAAAGACATTGAAAATTCAAGAACTTCTTTCTATCCTGAAATGCTGTATACAAGAATAACATAACTACTTGCGTTACCGCTGGCTTTTTATCTAACAAAAGATAGCTCAGTGGGTGCTCTGCCTTGTAAACAATCCAAGATACCGGCCAACCATCTGGCCCTTGGTTTATCATAAAGATGACAATAGCATAAATATGCCCGGCAGATTCTACTACTTGATTATCAAATGGACATAACCTCAGATGGTATGGAAGCCCAGTATGTCCACCCTCCAACACTCTTGTTGGTAATGCGTTAAACCTGGCACACATAACAAGATATAATTTTGTAAAAGAGCATTTTCTAAAAGAGTCACACTTATTTGTGACAGTTCCTCTGATTCTTCACCTACAAAGACTTGGCCTGGCGTGTGTATTTTCTCAACATCCTCAGTGGTGAAGACCGAAGCAAAGAATTCATTCAGCATCTCTGCAATGTCCTTATCTTAATTTTATTTATTTATTTTTTAAAAACTTATATCCCTCCCCTCCTGCCCAAAGGCAGCTTGGGGCGGGGAACAACACACGCACAAAAAAATTCAACAATAAAACATTTAAAAATAAATCTACAAATTTTAAAACAAATCATAAAAACTCACCCTCCCTCCCAAACCCCACCTCCCCCAACCTACACCCCCCCCCTCGCCAAAGATCTGGCGGAACAGCCACATCATATACAAACGTCAAAACGACGGGAGGGTGGGGGCCAACTGAGCCTCCTCCAG
>QEPC01009638.1:3924481-3936981 GCA_003113815.1 Sphenodon punctatus | reverse complement strand
ACCCTTTTGGGTTCTCCCCTCCCCCTCTCGTCCCCTCATCATACTCCACGGTTACCTGGGCCCTGTGTATATCCCTGAGTGGCTGAGAACTGTGTATCTTCCCTTGGGGCAATTGGCTTGCTTTCGCAGTCCCTATGATGAGTCGGGTTGCCTTCTGAATAAGAGGGAAAGCCCACCTAACACCCTGAGGGACCTTTTTCCACCAGAGAGAGAGTTGGCCCCGCGAGAAAGCCGCCCCGGCCCTGTGTTGGTAGACCCTTGTGTCTCTCTTCCCTTACTCCCCCTTCCCCAGGAACCCCCTTCTCCCACCCCCATCCGTGACATTATCCTTCGGGCCACAGCCAATATCTGACTATTATGGGTTAAAATATAATCATTACGGGAGTCCCTCGGAAGCAATCGACGGTGGCCACTGTCAGACGTTGGATTGGCCATTGGTCTGACCCAGTATGGTGCTTTCTGCTGTTTCTAGTTGACCCCACATCGGCCTATGGGGAGGGTCTTATACCAGCTCTGAGGCACTGGGGAGAAGGAAGGGAGATGCAGGGGGACATGGCCCCTATTGGAGACCGGATGTTGGGTTAAGGGAACGACGGTTCTGTTCTAGAGCTGAAACAAGCACATGCTGGTAATACCCGCATTTTGGGGATTGTATTGAGGACCCATGAGGCTACCCAGCCGCCAATTGGGTAACCAAATACCCCCCAAATGGTCATTTCTATTACTGATTAACTGATTTTCTGGTTACTGATCAAAGAATTGGGACAGAAACATGAAAAATTGGGACCAGAATTTGATATTCTTGGGCAGGACGTTGGCATTTTGGGACATCGGGTTCCTAAATATTGGGTACAATTAGTACCTGAAATGCTCGGGTCAGTTTGGGTACTCGGAATTGGACAGTTATGCCCGTTTTTGCCATTACTCGTTTCATTTCTCGTCTGGTAGAGTCTGGCAATTACCATTTCCCTCAAACCTCCCCCCTCCTGCTGTCTCCTCACAATTAAGCATGAGGTAAATCATGATTTCCTGCCCTTGGTCTGGACCTTTGGTGATTGGAGTGAGAGAGAATTTTCTTTGCTAAGTTTTTCTTTTTGTCGAACAAGTCCCACGTGACCATGCCGAATGTTTGAAGCAGAGCATTGAATCGAAAGCAGCAGATGTTCAGCGTTGATGCAGTAAGTGTCTGTTATACAAGCACCAAGAAGTTCTTTTTAAAGTACCGCCGAGAAGTTCTTTATTCTTGACTTCTGCTGCTGCTGAACTGAATCTCACACATTTGTTATTCACAGCTGAAAAGAAAATTAAGAAAAGGTTCCAAGGAAGGTTTCATTATGAGCTCTGCCGAAAATTCAAAAGAAATAGTTTTGTTAAACTACTCTGGAGAATTAAACAGCTGCTGGTTGGCTCTTTTATTTTCACAAAAAGGCAAAACAAGAAGGGGAATGTTCAGGCATAAAATGTTACTGAAAACCTCCAACCCCAGGGCTCAAACGAACAGCAAATTGCTGCTTGCCACAAGTTCTTGCTGAGAAATCAAGAACTGGAATCGATTTCTCCACGAGAACTCGACCCTGGTGCAATTTCTCTACAAGACTTTAAAAATTAAATAAAATTAAAGATAAAAATGACTGTGCATGCACAAAATGGCCACTTCCCTTAATCAAAATGGCAACCACACTATCGCCGCCAGTTTGGTTAAGGGCGGCGGCCATTTTAGCATGGGGCAAATGCAATTTGTGTGTCCACAGCCATTTTTTTTTAAAAAAAATTCTTGTCGACATCTTTGCAAAGATTAAATCCCAGTTTTCAGTTCATCTCCAGATGAATTAAGCACCCAGATTTTGATGAGATACTCACCTCTTGCTTCAGCTCTAACCAACGCATCAAAGCCTGGGGGTTTGGAGGGAGGGCTCACAGCAGAGTAGGCCCGACCCCTCTGGAACAACCCCTTGCCCCTCCAACAGGAACTTTCCTATGGGGGGGGCAAGGGTCCCGGGCCGGATCAGGGCTCACGGGATTCCTTCGCCGCAGGGAGGCTCGGGGACTGGGCTTCAGTTCTCCAGGCGGGCGGGCAAGCAGGAAGGAAGGCGAGCACGGCAGCTCCCCAGCTCCAGCAGCAATCTGCTCTGGTAGGTCCGGCCGGGGCGAGACGGAGAGACCGGGGGAAGCCAGCCCCGCATCTGGCCGAGGCCGGAGAGGGGAGGCTGCTGCCGCTCGGGGGCTGGAGCTGCAAGGGGGGCACGAGCGCCTTGTCGATCCTGGCTCCTCAGGCTCAGTGCTTGGATCCAGGTACTGGGGAGGGGCCAGGCGGCCCCCAGGGGGGGCACAGCCAGCCCCAAGGTGCCAAGACACCGTGGGGCAGAGAGACAGCAGTGCATGCACATCCCAGACTGGATGCCCCTGGGCTCCAGGTCCCTCCCAGCGCTGTGATTCTCTGCCAGGGCTCAGTGGGGCATCCCTACTGCTCCAGCTGCCCCTCTCCCCAGTGTGGGGTCCATGGACTCAGGACACCTGGGGCATCTCTGCAGCCCCGTGCCCCTTAGTGAGGAGTCCTTGGTGACCCCCAGGGCTGTGCCTGCCCCATCACTCTGAAGGGGGGGGACCATTGCCAGACATCCATTATTGCAGAGCACCAAGTGTCCCTTGTGACTGCTGGGTCTGTACTGGCTGAAATGGCCTGGCCCTGAACAATCATTAAATTAGAGACAGGTCCCTGCCCCAGGGGGCATACAATCAGGGCTCCTCAGCCCTGGGGCCAGTGCTGTGCGGCAGAGCTGGGGAGCTCTGCCCTGGGGCCCTGCCCCATTTTGTGCCCCTGGGGATGTTTGGCTCCCTGGGGAGTCAGTGGAAGAGACCACTGTCTAGACTCTCTGAAATCAGGAGGGGCCTTCCTTCCCGCCCCCGGGGCCCGTAGGATGGACCACATCTCCTGGTACACGCCAGGCCTCCCACGCTGCCGGGACACAGAGCAGCCACTGAGGGGGAAAGCCAGAGCTGGCTTGGGCAGACTGAGAGGCAGGGGCAGACCGGCTTGATGCCCTGGCAGGGGCAGATGTGCCCAGAGCTCCCTGGCAGGGGGGCAGCTGCCGTGATGCTAGTAGCACTGCAGCGAGGGCCAAAGAGGCTGGGCATGGAGGCTCAGGGGGGCACATGGGCCAGCTTGGATTGAATGTCAGTGCCTTCCTTGTCAAGGGCTGGACTGGGGGGCTGGGGTTCCAATGCCAATGAAATCGGCTCAGGGCTGCCGTGCCAACCCTCTGGCCCAGTCCAAGGAAGCTCATGAAATGTGGCCCCAGTGGGAGGGAGCTGGGAACCCATGAAGACTACACCTAGGCTGACCACCTGGGCAAATTTTTAAGGAACACTTATGAAAAATACATGTTGCAGGGCCTGCAGTGGTGCTTTAGGCTGGGTCAGAGCAAAGGTCCATCCAGCCCAGCGTCCTGTCTCCGTCAGTGTCGCTCAGTGTCAGGCCCAGTGGCAAGGTAGCCCTCTGAAACATGTATTTATTCATAAGGGTTCCTTAAAAATTTGCATCAGGGGTAACCGTGCCTCTGAGCTAGCATTGCACATTGAGGCATGTGCCCTCGGCTACGCACCTGCACTGCCTGGGCACCGAGTGGCACAGGCAGGGGCGCCATGACCTGTCCTCACTGCTCGATGTGGCTGTGGGGTGCGTAGCTCCACAGACCATCACTGCAATCCGTTTCCTGCTTGAGGGACCAAGTCCCCGGCGGGGTTACCCCGACAATGTTGCCAACAAACCGCCCAGCTCAGGCATGGCAAGAGAGGGGAGAGAATCTGGCTATTTTCTTGGGCTTGATGAGCTTCCAAGTTTGACTGCCAATTCTAGAACAGATCTTTCGGTTCAGGTTCTAGGTGACAGTGGTTTCCCTCCAGAACAACTACTTGTACCGTGTTTAGATGGTGCTAGCATAATGTCTGGCAATACTGGCGGGGTTCAAACATTAATCCAAAAGAAACTGGATAAAACTATTCTTTATGTACACTGTTATAATCACCAGTTGCATTTAGTAATTCTGAATGCCTGTTCCAAAATAACTATGGCGAAGTAATATTTTGAGGTGTGCAATGCTCTATATAATTTTACCAGAAAACATCAGGTTAAACAAATTTATTCTGGCCCTAAAATCAATAGACTCTTGGAACAAGGCTGGACAGGACGTTTAGCCACTGCAAGGGCCATATCTCCAAATGATGAAGAGATCCTCCGTGTTCTCAGTTCCTTTGCAGACCCTGAAAATGAAGAATCCGTGCCCACAGACCTCTCCACGGAAGCAGTAGCCCTATGAAAGAAGTGTGCAAACTTGAAGCTTCTCTTTCTAACAGAACTTATGAAAGACGTCTTCTCCATCTTTGAACCAGGAAATTCAGCATTGCAGGACAAAGGAATGCATTTGGGGAGAGCTGCTTGGGTCGTCAATTCTGTTCTTAAGGACAGACGGCACAAAGCAGACACTGTTTGAGAACGGTGCAGTGACAATGGCATTGACACAGGCATGAATGAACCAAGAAGGAAAGCAAAGATGACCAGGCGCTAGCAGGATTTTGCCATTGATAGCGCAACTGGGTCACGATCGGATGACACATCTTACTTGCCATTAAAGCAAGTATTCAGTGAAGTGCATGATTATTCAATTTCTGAGGCTAAAGCACGCTTTTCCAAAAGAAACCTTGAATATCTGTCAGCTTTGGATTCTCTGTTTCCCGGGTCAGACACATTTTTAGATGTGCAGGCAGTGATGCCTCTCATCAAACTGGTGACTGTTAATGCAGAAGCTTTTAAGAATGAGGCTATTGTAGCAAAATCAAATATTCTTTCTCCATCCATTCCATGTATGTATACAGGCAGAGAACAGTATCCAGAATGCGCTGTCAGTTCGGTTCACACATAGGAAGGCATTTCCTAATGGATACAAAGTGCTTGCAGCTGCTGTGACTTTTGGTGCTTCAACAGCCACATGAGAGTCAACATTTTCTTGTCTGACACGCATTTTAAGGCCACCGAGACAGTCGATGTCACATGCCCGGAAAAATAACCTTGTGATACTTGGGTATGAAAAATCTATCACAAAAAACCCTCCGTTTAGATTTGTTTATTGAAAAAAAATCATTCAAAAGTACGATGACTGGATAGCAAAAGGGATTCTGTTTTTGAATGCCCAGGACTTACAATCTAGTAAGAAGGGGGACTAGATACTCCCTGGTATCTCAAATGGGAGGTACTTTTGAATGCTGAAGGGCTTACAGATCTAAGTGCGAGAGCTCTAAGAGTTAGATATTGCCTGGTCCTTGAAATTGGAGGGTCTTTTGAATTCCCCAGGGATTACAATCTGAAGAAGAGTTGCTTTTTTCACAAAACCTGTATTACTTTTCTGGATCTTTGGATCCTGGCCATTGTTCCATACTTACAACAAGTCTTTAAGTTAAAGTGATTGTGTGTTATGCATGCGCTTGCATGTAATGTGTTATTATTACTGTTTAATAAAACTAAATTTTAGAACAGCAGTTGTGTGAAGAATTAGAAAAATTTATTTTTGTTTATTGTTCCATATAACTTTGAGGACAAGAAGAATATCCTTTAGAGCGAGCTCACTGGCATGCGGGTGGGTGGGGGGTGGGCAGTCAGGCACAAATAGCGGGCATCAGCGGGTGGCAGCGGATGGACAGGATTTGCACAGCTCTGCCAGAGGGGGGTGCTCTTCCAGCAGTCAGGCACGCGTCAGCCAGGGTTTCAACTTGCCAACCCTAGCACCCCCAGAAGGGCAGGATTTGCTTGTGTCTTATTTATGGGTCTCCCAGAGAGAGGCGGGGGCGGCTCTCGCAGCAGCAGCAGCAGCAACCAGAGTGCCAACGTGCAGACACTACAGCACCGCAGGTGGTGGTGATGTACCTGGGAGAAAGGGAAAGAGACGAGTAGGCAGCACTGCAGCATTCACCCACTCGGTGTGGGAGAATGGGTATTGCTCTTGGAAGGACTAGAGCCATCACCATGACTGCATGATATTGTGTAGGTGTTGTTTATGTGTTCCTGTTTCAGAGAGGGTGAGGATGAGGACACCGCTGGTGCCAGAACCCCATCAAGGCGGCGGTCGCAGCCACAGGAGCTACCTGAAACCAGGCCGACAAGGTCCATGGTGTGGAAATATTTCCACACCCCCAAGGGCAGATTGGCAGAATGTGAGGTAAGGCACGGGGGCTGGAACAACAGGGAATGGATTGCCCTATGACCTGTTAGGAAGTCCCCCACTGGTGGAGGGGCAGACTGGCTCCGGTGGCCACTGGCCAGTCAGGCATGATCAGTGGCAGCACCCAGATGATGGTTCTTGGGACTGGAGTGACTGCTTCTGGATTCAGTGGACTGGAACGACAGCCCCCGTGACTGGAATGATGGTTCCAGGATCTTGATGATGGTTCCTGCGACTGGAGTGGCTGCTTCAGGTAGAGTGGAATGGCAGCCCATGGGAGCTGAATGATGTCCCGAGAATTAGTGCTTGGTTGGGCGCACTTCATTCAATCATGCGACAGGTGCTTCAGGGAGGTACAGGTGATACAAGGAGGCACACAGACAAGGGGCACATAATTTCGTTGTGTGTTAGTTCCATCTCATTCTGGTAGGTTTGCTGCTGGATGTGGGCACTGAGCATGAGAACAGATGAGAGCTCTCTCTGGTTCTGGCAGGTGGCAGCTTGAGCTGGATACACCTCTCCCCCTCTACCCTCCTCTCTCTCGTTCTAGCGGGGAGCCTCTCTCTCTCCCTCTCTCTCTCTCTGGCCATATACTGCAGGTGACAGCCTGGGTGGGATCATGTCTGTCTCTCCGTCTAGCAATGGGGAGATTTTCTCTCTCTCTCTCACCACGAGCAGCAGGTTGCTACCTCGTAAATAAAGGTTCTTCGTGCTGGCTCTCATCATTCTCACCACGTCACCCTGCGTTCCATCCCTGCATGGACTTGTCTTATATCCCTAAAAAGGGTTAGATGGAACTGTCACTCTGAAAGGGAGAGTGCTTCTTAGCCTAGAGAGGAGCTCGAGGCCATCAGGACAGGCATGTCATGGTGGTGGGCAGCTCCCTGTGAACAGAATGACGGCCCCAGAATCCTGATGGTGGGTCGTGGGGTTGGAGTAGCAGCTTCTGGATGACATGGATGGACAGCCCTCCCTGCCTAGAACGTAGGCCCCAGAGCCCTGACGGTGGGTCCTGGGGCTGGAGTGGCTGGCTGTTTCTTGATGCCATGGAATGACGGCTCCTGGGACTAGTCTGGCAATCCCCAGACTGCTGGGGATCACCTCAATAATGGGGGACGATGGTGGCCCCAGGTTAACATTGGACCCTGCCCCTGAAGCACCTACTCCTGCAGCCGCAGCCTCCTGTACTGCAGACCTTCCAGTGCCCTGCGTGGCAGCGGAGGACGCTGGCAGGAGGCGATGCCGAACCACACCCCGGTTACTAGTGCCACTGCTGGGAGCCTCTGAAGCCTGACTGCCAAAAGCAGGCCTGTGCAGTTTGGGACGTGGTGATGGGCACAGGACGGAAGCTCAACAGAATGGAACTGGAAGTGGGTATTTGGGGGCTGGATGTTGATCTTCAGGGACTGGCAATTGCTCTTCCAGGGTGAAATTTGGAAAATTGGGACATTGGGTCCCCAGATTGGGCACTGATCGGGTACCGATTAGTACACAAAGCTTTCAGGTTGATTCGAGTACTGGAAACTCAGTGGGTATGCCTGTTGGGGGTGGGGTAAGAACTTGCTTCATATCTTCACCTATAAAGCTCTTCACAACCTCGCTCCCCGCTACCTCTCTGCACTTATCGCCCTCCATACTCCAGCCCGTGCACTTCGCTCCTCCTCTGTCCCTTCTCTCACCCTTCCACGCCTTCCCTGCTCCCCTAAGCGCCTTCGTCCCTTCTCACTTGCTGCCCCCCATGCCTGGAACTCCCTCCCTGTCCACATCCGCCTTGCCCCCTCCCTTCATACCTTCAAATCTCTCCTTAAAACTCACCTCTTTCACTCTGCTCTGTCTGACCCTTTATCCTGCTGAGCCACTATTCCTATACCTACGATCGGTTTACCCTTATCCTTGCCACATGGACCTGCCTGCTGTCATTCTCATTGTAACCAAGCCAAGTACGTGCACCTGAGACCTCGCATCTTCATGAATGTTAGACCCCTTGTCTCTCCCTCTGTTCCCCTTCCTAAGTCTCTCCCCCAGCTCCTGTCTCTCAGATTGTAAGCCCTAGGGGCAGGGACCGTGTCTATTTTATTACTTTGTAAAGTGCCAGGTACACTGCTGGCACTATATAAATGTTTGTTAATAATAATAATAATAATAATCTTGTGGTGATGCAACAGGGAATTTGGAGTTCATGATTTGTATTACAGCAGAGCTCGGGGTCTTGAAAAGATCGCGTGCAAGGCAATGTACATACACTGACTAGCTGATTCCTAAGGTATTTCACAGTTTGGAGAGAATGACATGGGAAGAAAATTGCCCCAAAATACATCAATGCACCCTGGCTCCAGGATTTCTCCTTCCTCCATCTCTGACTCCCTTCAGTACAGATTATCTGCATTCTGCATACAGAAAAATTGACATATGCCCGTGTACAGAGACCCAAATTCTTCCAAAATATAACCCCATTAATTTGTACGCTTGATGAAAAGATATTTCTGATCTCTATACCCACAAACAGAGGCTAACCCCTTTTCTCAGGATTAAAAGGGGAGACAAAAATAACTCAGTAGCTCCCAGCTAGCGGAAGAATGTATTATTCAGTTCATTAATCAAAATCTAGGTCACTTGTCAAATACGCGCAATATTAAGAAGAGAAATTTAAATTTCCTCTGAAGAAAGGCAACAGTGTTTGGCAGCCGGTTTTCCATGGAATAGAACCAGTCAGCCAACCGTTTGTGTTCAATTCCAAACAATTCAGGCTCAGATGCCTTTTTATACAACTAGAACCGTGGCAAAGTCTGTCTTACTTGTACAGCCCCTGCGCAGCATTCTTACAGTCTCTAGTCTCCTCTAGCCCAGCTCCCTCTCCCCCTTCTTATCCAGCACAACATTTTTCTCTGCACCTTCACAGCTCCTCATGGCCTTGTTCCTCCCAATCTTTGTGCATTTGTTTCCCACTACAATTCCTCCCAGGAACTTCACTTACCTCCTCTGCCACTGTCCTCACCTGACACAAGAGTCTCCTGCTCCCTCAGCAGTCTTTACCCCTTCTTCCAGGTGACACCTAGACCTGACACTCTCTTCCTGAACACGCACCCTCTGCTCCCAACCTTCAAATCCCTCCTCAAGGCCTACCTCTTCGATCAGGCCTTTCCTAGCTCCCTCACCACCACGGGCTGCTCATTCACGTTTCTCCTGCGGGAACCTCCTCCTTCCTTGTTACTAAGCGAAGCACGTTCATGAATGTCTCTCCCAGTGTGTCCCAATGTGTCCACTCTAGATTGCAGGCCCCTTGGGGCCAAGACCGGTCCCTCATCACAATTTTTCAGCAGCAGGCACTATATTTAAATACTGCTGCTGCTGCTGCTGCTTAATAATGCAACTCCCCAATTGCCCGAGAGAAGGCATGCTTGAACGAGGTAACAGATGACAAGGCTCTGTAAGGGTTACTTTTTCCAAAGGATTTCTCCTTGGCAGGGGCCCAGAAAGAGGATGGAACTAGGAGAGCTGCACCCAGTTCCTCTCTCCACAGTCTCATTCTCTCATTCTACCTTTCTCAGAGAGGTGACTCGCACTCTCTGCACTCGCACTCGTGGCATCTTGAGACCTGGTAGTGTGCTGTGGCTTGTGCCTTTGCTTCAGCCAGCGGTCATATTTAGCCTAATAATTGCAGAACAACCTCAACCATCTTGGCTGTCTTTCCTGTGCTCTTTGATGACCCTTCCTCTCCTGGGTAATTGCAAGTGATGGGGTCACTGTTTGATATCATTTCTGCTGTGGATAAATATGATTTCTGTTATAGCTAAGAATGCATGTGGAGTAGCTGCTTAAACGGTTAGTATTCTGTGCTGCAGTGGCATTTTGTGGCGCTGTTGTGTTAAATGTGATAGTGTAATACAGGCAGTATATCACAGACATATGGGTGTATAAAAGAGGGTGGGGCCTATCCCAAGCCCCGCGAATCCCATGCACAGCCACCCAGAAACTGCGAGCATGCACGTGGGATCCGCAGGGCTTGGGATTGGCCCCAATGGGAATACTGGCCCTTTAAAACTAGCTGCTTTTGTGTAGCCACGCCCACACCAGGGATATAAAAGACTGCATCTCAGGAGGCGAGTCAGTCTGGAGTAGGTCTGCGTGGGAGACAGAACCCCAAACCTCCCGCTCTAAGTGCTCACAATTCTACAGCCTAAGTTAAGTAACCAGCCTCAGTAACAGACTGGTCACAGACGCAGCTCTCCTTCCTGGATCGGTCATAGAGGCATACAAGCAGCCTTGCCTCCAGGGAGAGATAATAAGATTCTGACTTTCTGGAGTAACAAGGTTTCTCTAGCGGAGTGAAATCTGGTTTAATTAGCTTGCATCGTTCATGGCCAACCTAGCTGTCCGGCTACTCTGAGACACGACGCAGCCCGGCAAAGAAGAGGATTTTGAAGGCTGTTCTTTTCATTCGCTGTCCTGTGGTGTCACTGTGACTGCAGGAGACAGCATATTACAGTGCACATCTCCTGCAAAATGCATCTGCTTTCAGCTCTCCCCGGCGTACCTGGTGGGAGCAGAAATAAAAAGAATCACTCAGACGCTGCCTTAGGACATGAGATCCTATTGGGGAAGGAATAGCTGCCCTCTCCACAATTTAATTCAGAAAGGTCTCTTGCAGTAATCACAGTCCTGGCGTTTCCCTCCTGGGAACACTTGCTTTTAAAGTAGTCACCCGGGCCGCTCTCCCTGTTTCCCAAAAGGTGGCAGAGAATTCCTGGATACTGACCAGAAGGGACCATGACAATCCTCTAATCTTATACCCCCTCCCACCCACTCCCAATCCTCCATAGCACAGACCAGAGAAATCCCTGCATCACACCCAGAACCTCTGTTTAAGCTACAACTTCTGAGAGAGGGAACCAGGCCTGTTTTCACACAAGGCGGTGACTCCTACAGTTTTCTCTTTGCTGCAACTAGGGGAGGGACACCAGGGAGAATACCGGTATTGGATCTCCCAGGTACCGGATTTACCAGTATCGGCATACCGGATTTTTAACATTGGCCACGGTACCAGATTTTTTACATTGCGGCTATTGACTTCAATGGCTGCAAGGTAAAAAAATCCAGTGTTAAAAATCTGGTATGCCAGTACAGGTAAATATCGGATTTATCGGATTAAGCCAATACATCCAAATACCGGCAATATCGGATCTCGGGAGAACTGGTATTCCCACCCCTACCTGCAACCATCCCATGATCTTAAACTCATGGGATTTATTTTCTGGGCACCCTTCTCTTGAGATGTTTTTCCTGCAATTTTTTTCTTTTTGCATTTTCCATTGGCAACATGAACTGCCGGACATAGTCTCAGGAGCACAAATATCGTGCACTTTTCATCCACCCCCTTCTATCCTGCACCTAGTGACTGAGCAACCTCAGAGTGGAGTGGAAATTCCCAAACTAGCAGAGGATTGAAATGAACAAGCTGGCAGCAGACCAAGGCAACGTTAACAAACTGAGAGAAATGAACTAGCCTAGCAGGGAATGAACCACAGCTCCATCCTGCTAGTTTTGCTGGTTTCCACACCGGCTGTTCCGTGATTGTAATCCCGACAGGTATTCCCACATTCCCAATTAGCCCCAACCATAATACTCCTCATCGCTGTAATAGTAGGATTTGGGTAATTCCTGCGCACTCAAGGCATAACTCACAGGACGAATGCAGAATAACGCACTCACACGTGCAGTTAACTTGTGGGAGCAAAGTACAATCCCGCAACTAGCATCTCATGTGAAAGCAGCTAAAGGGTGGGTTTACATGGGAGAGCTTTTTGCCGTATTTTTCCGTGTTGGGGAAATCCCCACAAGAGGATTTAGACCGTCCTCCCCAGAGCAGACGTTCATTATTGGAAACCGTGGCGCTGGGCCACTCCCGGACATTTTGAGATGCAGACTTGTAAGACCTCGGCTATCGGGACCTTACCAGGTCTGCATCTAAAAACATCCGGGAGCCACCTGCCACTGCTGTTCCTAATGGGGCCGGTCAATTTCCGGTCCGTGGAGGAGCCTCTAAAACTCCTCTCCCCCTCCATGGCAGCTTCCCCGACCCAGACTTTTAAAATATGAGGGAACACTCTTCTGTGTAAAAATGCCCTAAGTCTGACTTTGAACCACTTCCAGGAATGGAGAATCTATGGGCATTTTTACACACACCTTAACATTTTGGATTTTTCAATCTTCTGGGTTTACAAGTCCACAAGTAAGTTCCGGATGCATTTTTCACTCTCACACACACACACACACACACACACACACACA
>QEPC01009638.1:3884312-3895436 GCA_003113815.1 Sphenodon punctatus | reverse complement strand
AGTCACAGATTTTCAGAGACAAGTCCCTGCCCCAGTGGGCTTACAATCCCAGATGGACAAGGGTGAGGGGAAACACACACACACATTCCCATTTCACAGATGGGGAACTGAGGCTGAGACTTGCCAAAGGCCACCCAGTCAGTTCATGGCTAGGGCAGAATTCAAACCCTGGCTTCTCAGGTCCAAGTCCAACACTTACTCCATGACACCACACTGGCTCTCAAAAATGCTTCCTGTCTCCACCCACCTTTCCCTTGGCCCAAATACACAGTTTCTGTGAGGAAGCAACGGGAGCGCAGTCTAGCCAGTTCCCCTGCAGAGGGGGTGGCTCAAGGTGAGGAAAGCAGGTAAAAACACCCCCCCAAACACACATGATTCCCGTGCGAGAGACGTTTTCATTAGCTGACAATCTCTCCGCTTTCTCCAAGAAACGAGCACATCTGTCTGCAGACGGTGGGGGCCTAATGTTGAATTTAGATGCTCGGGACGGAGTTTGTTTTTATATTAATCTTCCACATGAAGTGACAACGTAGAGTCGCCTCTTGACAAAAAGCTGTCAGACTAAATCAGGCCTGACATGTGCGAGGCGGCAGAACGAGGGGATGGAAGAGTCGCTGAGGCTCGTCGCGAATGATAATTCCGCCCCACGGCCAGGGGCCTTGCTCAGCTCTCCCGACGGGAAATATAAGAACACAGGCAGCCATGCTGCACGGCCCTCCTCTCACCTCAAAGGGACTGGGATACCAACACCCCCCACATAGAGCAGGAAGGGGGGTAAATAAATTCTCTGTGCTTGGAGGACAGGGGCTACCACCGCAAAAACCAGGCAGAAAAGAAGGCGGTTCAAGGCTACCAACCCCCAAAATCTGGGAGACAATCATTGAAATCATAAGATTGACAGGAAAAATCTTGAGTTTTGACAAGTATCAAGTTCTCTATGTTCTTTTAATTGGTCTCCTGTCCTGCGAGCCTTTCCACTGCCCATGTTCTTGGACTTCTCTGCTACTTGGGACTGGGCACGGGTCCATGTATGGCCCCCAGTTGGGATCACTCTGGTCCACAGTCCATGATCGATTGCTGCCGGCTGCTCTTCAAGGGCCTGATCCTGCTTGCTCTGCTGGGCCCAAGTCCTGCTCGTGTGTTCAGTTCCTTGGTCCTTGGCCGTGGGGGAGTCTGCGTGTGCATTCTTCTCTCTGCAGCGGCCCACCAGGTGGTGGCTGAATTGCTGCTCTGTGGGTTGCTCTGGGGATTTGGCCGGCTGCTGTCGTCTATGTTTTCACCTGTGGAACAAGCAGGCAAGTGGAGGGAGGTGGAATTCGCTGCTGGAGAAGTAGAGAGGCCGGAGGCTGGACATGCAATAGAGGGACAATATTGGGATGATCACAGAAACGAAGACCAGTTGTCTGTATTTCATGGGTGGTTGAAAGGGAGAGTCAGTAGCCCACTTCATTCATAAACTCCATAGAATTTTATTAATGAATGATAGTGGTAGCTGAGAGGGCATCTAGTCCAACCCCTTCTCAATTCAGGAAATCCACAGTGACATCATCCCTGACAGACGCCGTCCAGCCTCTGATTGAAAACCTCCAGTGAAGGAGAGAGCCCACCCACCACCTTAGGTAATTTGTTCCACTGTCGAACCGCTCTCACCATTAGGAAGTGCCTCCTAATGATTAAATGAAAGCTGCTTTCTTGTAATTTGAGCCCATTCTTTCTAGTTTTGCCTTGATGGACAAGAGAGGGCAAGTCTTGGCCATCCTCTCTGGGACGGCCCTTCAGGGAGAGGAAGGCTGATATTGTGTCTTATCGTCTCTAGTAGAGGTGTGTACCAGGGCCCCATGTCATTTTCTTTTTCATTTTTAGTTTTCATTATTTAAATCTGTCATTTTCATTTTCATAAATATCACATTTTCATTTTTGTTTTTGCTTTTGTTTTTGTTTCCCATTGCTTTCAATGTAAAACACATTTCCATCTGTAATATTTTTGTTTTTCATTATATTTGGCTAAGACATGGAGGTATTGGACCTGCAAAGGAAGGCATTACGTGTACAAAATTCCAAAATAATTGGATAAAGGAATACAATTTTATAAGACGTTGAATTATATTATTTTGCAAAAATCTTCATATACATTCCTAGCTGTAAAATCTGTGCCTCACATTTAATGTAGATAAAACTTGGTAAGTTTATACCCCTTCCCATATTTACTGTTTCTGCCAACTTCCAAAAGGATTGGATAAAGGGTCCTGGTGGTATAAGCAATTAACTTATAAATGTATTTTTGGCTGTATCATCTTTGTAGTCCAACCAGTGTACATGAAATTTAGTATAGATGTATCTCACACCTCCATGATTATTTCTGCCAAATATAAGAAAGATGTGATAAAGGGTTCCAATCTTATATGCCTGCACAGCATATGCAGAGAAGTAGCCAATGCCAAGGATTCTCTTACGTGTCACTGTGGTATAAGATCGGTGTGTGATGCCAATTGGCCATCAGAAATTTCAACCAAATATCCTCATTCTGTGCTGTAACCATCCCAACATCTCTCCTCCACTTGTTACTGGGAAGTCAGAAGCATTGGTTTAGGAAAGAGCCAATAGAGATTCTCTTATGTCCTCTGTCACAGTGCTGCAGGATGTGATTGTGATGTTAACTAGACAGCCTGGATGCGTTAACTATGTCTTCTGATTGCTGGGATGCTATCCCCAAAGTCCCAGTTATGTCCCTTCTATGCCCACCTGAGGGCCACTCCCTATGCCCACCTTAGACCACTACCGATTGGTCCTGTAAGGCTGGAAGCATGAAGTAATTGGCCAGTGAATGTCTGTCAGTCTTTTGGGTTGCTCCACATCCTCCCTTCTCCTACCATTCCAGGTGCCTGCCTCTGACTGGCACTGCATGTGCTGCTATTTATCTGAATAATGGTCTTCAAGGGGACAACTTCGATTGCTTATATAATTGTGCCCCTTTATCAAATTGTCCTGTAGTTTGGCAGAGATGACAGGGAAAGTATGTGATACATTCCTGTCAAATCTCTTTTAAACAGGAGGAATATAAAAATGTTACAGCTGGAAATGTCTTATACAATCAGGACCCTTTATCCAATGTTTCTGAAGATTGGCAGGAGTGTTAAGCTTGTGTAGGAACATAATCATCACAGGTTTCATGCAAAGTGGATGGAGGATAAAGAAGTTGTAGCCATGAATGTGTATGGAGCTTTTCTTAAAATCACAACATTCAATTGCTTTTAAAATCAGTTCCCTTTATCTAATAGTTTTGAAAATCAGTACACACAGTGCCCTCTATTGGGGGTACAATCTCCCCAAGTCTCATCAGAATTTAATAAGAAACAAAAAGGTTATAGCCAGAAATACAATTTTTACTTTTCCCCACTATTTCAAAAACAAAATGTCATTTTTGTTTTATTTGTAGTTTTTGTGATTGTGATTGCAATAACAAAAATGAAAATGACAATTTTCATTATCATTATTGTAATAACAAAAACAACATGCACACCCCTATTCTCCAGGCTAAACATACTCGGCTCCTTCAACCTTTCCTCATAGGACTTGGTTTCCAGACCCCTGATCCTCTTTGTCGCTCTCCTCTGAACCCGTTCCAAGTTGTTGATGTCCTTCTTAACGTGCGGCACCCAGAACTGAACACAGGATTCCAGATGAGCTGGGACCAGCGCAGAATAGAGTGAAACTATGACTTGTATAAAGCTTCAAGGCTCTTCAGGGCCTTTCTCCCCATTATCTTTCTGCTCTCAATTCCCTCTACATTCCCACCCAAGAATGTCACTCCTCCACTGCTCCCACCCTCCCCTGCCCCAGAGTCTTCTCCTTCCTAAACCAGAGATGGGGAACTTTGCGCCCAAGGACTAAATGCCATCCATGGGGCTTGTTTTGATTTGACCCCTTACCAGTTCTTCCATCTGCTCTCCCCCCCCCATCGACTCCCTCCCCCCAAGGACTGAAAGCGGGAGCTCAAGAAAAGGAAGCAGAGGTGAGGGCAGGCGTTCAAGGAGATGGGGGCGCAGCAGGCACGTCATTCATTTTCATTTTTTCTTTCATTTTCATTTCCAAAAATTCATTTGTTTTCAGGGTGGGAGGTGGTTCCTAAGGGATGCTACTTTTTTCTTTTATTATTTTTTTCATTTTATTTGATTAAAAATCCTTTAAAAAATAAATAAATCACAACACATGCAAAAAACGTCCGCCAGGACCATTTTACTCCTGCAAGGCCCTTTTCCAAAATGGTGCCAGCAGCATCAGTGCCATTTTTGAAAAGAGTGTGCATGCACAGAATGGCCATTTTACAACTGCTCAGTGATATTTTTAATTTTTATTTTTAATAAAATAAAATGAGAAAATAAAAATAAAGATGAATGAAATCAAATGAATATTGTTTGCTTATTTGTTTGTTTTTGTTACCTTAATTATGGAAACGAATGGAGCTCCATTTGTTTCCATAATTAACCAAACAATACAAAATTGCATGCTCTTAGTCAAGAGTAGAAGACAGGGTCACGGCACAGATCCATGATCTCGATCCTCCTCTTCCTGAGTGCACCCATTACACATCCATGCCCCCAACTTCTATGCGGCCTTTGGAGCTTCTTCTAATTTTTAATGTGGCCCTGGGAAGGGAAAAGGCTCCCCATCCCTGACCTAAATCATCTCCACTCCTTCCCCCTTGCTGTTCCCTGTGCCTGGACCCCTTAGTTCCCCCACATAATAGTCTTCTCCCTTCCTCTCGGCCTTCAAATACCTCCTAAAAGTCTCTTCCATCAGGCTTTCCCTAGATCCTCCTCCCCATTACTTGATTCTGTCTCTCCTTACACTGTCTCATTCTTCCGCATCCCCTTCTCCCCCGTAACTCAGCTTAGCGTGTGCACCTGCAAAGTCTCAACTTCAGCGAAGTACCCCTGTCTCTTCTCCCTTCCCCTGCCTATCCTAGTTTGGAAGCTGCTTGGGGCAGGGAGCTGTCTCTGATCATGACTCTCCAATGCCAACATAAAGAATAAGAAGCATGCGTTCCAGGCCCCAGGCAGCTCAGCCCTTTAATTTGTCTCATCTCACCTCCACGGCAGGGGGGAAGGGGAAGAGTCTCATCCTCTTTAGAAATCTTTTCCTACTCCCATCGTTTCTGTAGTGCTGATATGCAATGGGGAGCTCTGTAGCAGCCCCCAAGGTAGTGTCGAGCCTGCATGCATTACATTAACACCCAAAGAAGCTTCTCTGCCATCTGCAATCAGCAGCCTGGTCTTTATCCCCTCACTCCTCACCGGGGAAAGCGGGCGACTCAACACTCCAGACTAAGGACCGGGCTAGACTTCTAGGGATGTGATAGGAAAAACTCCCAAACAAGCCCTGAGTAGCCTAGAGTAGCCTAGAGAGAGAGAATGATGGCCAGGTTGGTCCCAAATGTTAAGTTCCAGTTAGACCAGCTTCTGCTGGTGAGAAGAGTCGGGAAGCTTTGGAGCACACCCAGCCCTTCCTGGGGCTTGTAATGATTCAGGAGCACCGCCGAAGCAAGGCTGAGGCAGGACCGTAATTCTGCATGAAAACAATGCTCTCTCGAGGATTGCGCACGGACCTTTCAAACATTTAAATCAAATGCTAATCAGAGATACGTGCAGCCTAGGAACTGAGCCTTTGGAAAGCAAGGGAGGGGGCTTTCGGAAAAGCGAGGAGGAGGAGCGGTAGACTGCATTCCAAAGCAGGTAAGAGTAAATGACTGATTGCAACATGGTAAATCATCCCTTTGATGGGGTTTATAAGGAAAAGAGTCAATGGTATTAAATGCATAAAAATAAGGTGGGGGAATCCGTAAATAGGGCTTGGATAATGGATAAGATGAACATACGGGAAGGGAAGAGGGAGAAGGGGCAAGATTTTAAAGCAATTGGAACAATGTGGCAACACGGCAGTGAGAGGCGAGTGGCAGCTGAGTGCGACACTTTTCTGTCGTTCCGGTTTGTTACACACCTGAAGAAGAGTCCTCGGTGGCCCAAACTCTTGCACGCTCTCATCAACAATAGTTGCTCCAAGAAAAGTAAAAGCAGAACGAGCAGCAGAAGAACTTCTTACGGGAGTTGTTCTGAGTCCGAGCAGGTTGTCGGAAAAGCCCAACGACATTCATCAAAATGTTCACTCAACCAATTTTGTTGTAACTTTGGTTCAGTCAGTTTGTTTATTTCATTTGGTGTCTCGGTTTCTGGTTTTCCATTTGTTTTCACCAGGAAAAATAGAAATGAGGGATGATAAGAACTGAAATGGCCAAAAGAACCCAGCCAAATGAACTCCAAATAAAATTCCAAAAACAGGTAATCGATCAAGAATCGGGCAGTTGGTGTTTGTTGTCTTGATTCATTGGTTTTGCATCAGATCATTCCAAACCAATGGTTTTGTTCTTTTGCACAGGAACAGAATCGATGTGGCGGTTCATCTCTTTTCGCCCTCTCTTAAATTTGGAACCAACATTGCAACCACCCTCTCACTAGACATTTCCATGGTGCCTTATACATTCCAAATAAATGTTTAGTCCATGGTTTTTTGGTATTCAATAAAGCTAGGGATTTTAGTTCCCTGAACAATCTTCTCAAGATGTTGTACAAGTTCCCTTTCAGGCCAAAGAGAGAGATCTACAATCGAGTGGCCATTCTGGGGGAACTGAATGAGACAGGTTAGGTGGTCTGGGAACTACTGCTTTCCCTGGGGCATTCAAGGAAATGGGAAGCTGGAAAATTCAAAATTGATCACAGCACATGCTCTTTCACGTAATGTGTAATTATTAGACGGTGGAACTCACTGCCACAGGATGAGCCAATAATTTAGAAAGGTTCCAAAGGGGGTTAACATCTCTGTGAATAACAGAGTTCTCTGTGCGGTGGTGGAATCTAGACCACTGACTCCTAGCAAAAAGGACCTGCTGGGACAGGAACCACAGCTATTACCCACATTTTGGACACCGTTCTGATTATTTTAATCGGTACCCAAACACCAATTGAGTTCTTGAAAAACCAAAATTTCAGTTACCAGTTTTTGAGTACCCAAAATTATCCATAAAACTAGACTAATACCCTCCAAAATTGCAGAAAATGGAGATGAAAAGTAAAAAAAAAATACATATTTTAAAATGGAACAAGACCAGTATTTTGGCATAATGGTTTCTTGGTATTTTGGATACCCGATCGAAAACTGGTTTGGGTACTGAAAAGTACATGAAATTTTCCATTTTTTCTGAGTACTGGAAATTCAATGGGTATACTTGTTTTTTCAGGCACTACCACCATTTCTATAGCACTATTAAGCTACTCAGTGCTTTTCAGTCACAGATTTTTCAGAGACAGGTCTCCGCCCAGTGGGTTTACAATTTAAGATGGACAAGGGAGACACCCAGGGAAAGACAGACACAAATATTCCCATTTTACAGATGGGGAAACTGAGGCTAAGAGGTTATGATTTGCCCAGGGCCACCTAAGTTCATTGGCTAAGGTGAGAATTCAAGCCCTGGCCTCCTAGGTCCAAGTCCAGCGTCTTATCCACTACACTACACCAGCTCCGTACTGGGTTTCAGCTCAATTGGGAGCTGATAAAGAGGGAAGGATGAAACAACTAAGCCTTTCCCATTTGTCACCTCACTGTGGAGGGTTTTTCTTTTCTGTGTAAGGCTGTCGTTCTGGGTCACAAACAGGAGGGTTTTTCAATCATACATAAATTGTTAAATTGACCTGTAAAGTCCTTCACTGTCTACGCCCTACTTATCTGAGTCATCGTCTCACTCCCTGGTCGGCCCCTGTGGTTGTCCGGGGGTGCCCTCCTGGAAGTCCCATCTTACCGTGTTACCGACAGACAGGAGGGCATTCTCACCATGGCTTTGGAACTCCCTCCCAATAGGGTTCACCTCAGCCCGAAACGTCTCCCCTTCTGACGAAACTGTAAGAGCTGGCTTGGTGGGATGGGTATGTCGGGGTAAAATGGCGGGGGAGGGGGGTTGCGCATGATTAGAGTTTTAATGGAGTTTTAATATGTTCTACATTTTTATATTTACACTGTGTTTTTTATTATGAATTTTGTGAATCGCTTGTAGTGAGAGGGACAGGGTTAAAAATGCACAAATAAAAAAAATGAATTGATGGACGGTTAACGATTTGTGTGGTCTGTCAATAGTGGCGAGCCTGCCAGTGGGACCATCTGGTGGGGAAAAGGCTGGAAATTCTCAGAAAAGCTCCTCATAACTTAAGGTCAATTCTTGTGGCCATCGACTGAGCTCGGAAAGGAAAGAAACAAGATTTGCAATCTGCTCTACAGAGCCGCGCAGCTCAAGCGATGGAAGCCTTTCAAAGTCCGGGGCAAATCTCTCCTGATCTGCACCCGGGCCAATCCCACCCACCCCCCTCCATTATCCATGCTAGCACACAATTTAGGCTTTCTTGGTGGGGACTCCACTCTGGAGTTCCTCAGCAATTCCAGGGGTGCAAGGAAGCAGACTGGGGTTTCTTGTTTCCTGGGAAAAAAGATCTTAGAGTTAAGCTTAAACATGAATAAATTAAAAGATCGTTGTCATTTTACAGACAGCACTCAAATGGTGTCAAACCAATCTCCTTCTAGCCAGCCCGAGTCTCTAGTGATTCCTGGAACCAGTCCCTCGAACAGCTGAGCAAGCAGGGCCGCTGCCTGTTTCCTCCACTAGCAATCACAACCTCACTATTTACAAATTCCTTCATTGTTCTTCTCCCGGGATCCTGTAGATGCAGCAATTGTTCTGTGCATGGCTCTCCCCTGGTAACCTTGGGCTGTCTCTCTCGCTGAAGGGGCTTGAGGAGAAATCATTAGCTCCTGTCACTCTCTAATTCCAAGCGGCACCAGGGCACACTCGCGTTGTCCATCCTTCAAAATAACACCTGGACAAGGCTCGACACTTCACTTTGAGCGCGAAGGGCATTTTTACACGAGCCTCGTTTCTCCCAAACGTCTGAAGTCCAGGAGAAACAAACTTGTTCTGGGGGAGTTTCGACATTCACCCCTGATGCCAGGGGCATTGGAAACAGCTCGCACCAGCAAGCTAGCCCATGCGTGGAGACCTCAGTACCAGGGGTTTCCAAGTCCACATCTCCAAGCATGCACAAGTTATTCGTCACCAGTGGGGGTGAACGTCGAACCCTCGTGCGAATGTGTTACTCCCCAACTTCAGAAGTCCGGGGGAAACAAGGCTCATGTAAAAACGCCTTCAATGGGGAATATTCCCCTGGCTCTTCCCAAATCCAACCATTGGTCCCCAAGTTTTGCTTCATTTAAATCCATCATAGAAATGGCATCAAAAAAGAATATTGAGTTTCCTTCAGGACTGCAAGCGTCTTTGGAACTAGGAATTTTTCTCCAAGGGCTTCAAATTCAGAGCAGGTATTCTTGGTGCCTCAGGCCTGGGGGCAAAAGGTGGTCTGCAGTTAGATTTATACGACCTCTTCCCAGTTCCTGGATCCGGCCCCTGTGTCCAATTCCTACCCCCAAGCACTGAAAGAGTGAGCTATGGGTAAGGGAGCAGGGAGGGGGGCACATACAGCAGGAGAAGGGACAGTTCTTGGCAGAGAGTGAGGATCTTGACCCTCCGCTTCCTGAACGGTACACCCTCAACTTCCAAGTGGCCCCAGAGGGAAAAGGTCCCCCACCCCTGTCTTAGTGTGTCATGTTTATTTATGTTTATTTATTCAAATTTATTCCCCACCCTCCCACTAGGGCTCAAGGCAGGTAACTGAGAGATATCAAATGTATTTTTAAAAACCCTACACGCCCATTCCTCAGCCCCTATCCCCACCTGCCAAATGTTTGGCCAAAAGAAAAAGTCTTCCACTGCCGAAAGAAAATGTTCAGGCTTGGGCTTTGACAAACCTCATGGGGAAGGGAGTTCCAAAGTCCTGGGGCAGCCACCGAGAATTCCTCTCTGAACGTCCTGGCCATATGGACCTACTCTGCGGTCGGTACCTGCAGGAGGGCACTCCAAGCTGATTGCAGGTACCATCATGATGGAGTGTGGGGAGCAGGAGGTCTTTCAGATATGTGGGGCATGGTCATTTATTTATTTATTTATATATTTATTTTATCATATTTGTATGCCACCCCATCCGGCTTATGCATCTCAGGGTGCATAACAACGTTATAAACATTATAAAAACATATAAACTCATACAACATAGTCCGACATTAAAATATTCCAACCAAGAACTGCCACCCTAACCCAACCCACCCATCACCCGTCTCCCTCAGCAAAGGCCTGGTGGAACAGCCAGGTCTTACACTGTCTACAGAAAGAGGGGAAGTCTGAGGCCACGTAGACCTCCAGCGGGAGGGAGTTACAGAGCCGTGGAACGGCCACCGAGAATGCCCTCCACAGCTGGATCCCCTGCCGCTGTGTCATTCTACTCTCCTCCCCCAGGTAACTCCATAAAGGGGGACTGCCCTGAGGGCAAAGAGCCATTGACGGGGCATTAGCGGGCAGAGGCGGTGGAGGCGGACACCCTAACAAGTGGGATTACCATCACGCCGCTGCCGTGCCAGTGTTGCCGCTGCCCTGCTGCTGCCCTGCCATGGCCGGAACCCCAGTTCAGCATGGGGAATGGGTGCCAGGGACGCCAGATGGGCTGTCAGTCCCACTACCGCCGTCGCTGCCAGGAGCCGGGATCCAGCCCCCGGATTGGGGCCCGCCTCCTCTTGGGGGGCTGGGAGCCACATCCCTACCCTAAAACAGACAGTCAAAGTCCTTTTAATTGGGCTTCCGCTTCCCCAACCCTGTGGAGGAATAAGAGGAAGAGGAATATCAGGCTTTCTTGACCCAGGAGGGTGTTGGGAGTAGGGATTGGGTTGGGGATGGGGGGTCCCGACATATGCGTCCAGGTGTGAGGTGGGGGCATATGGAGGGAGGGATGTTGCCCCATGTGAGAGGATGATGGGTGGATAGGGGGAGGGGGTATTGCGGGGGGAGGGATGAAGGGACTGGGTGTGGGGGAGGGGCAGCTCCCCTCAGTGTGAGGGAGGGGTGTAGCCCCTGGGGGAGGGGGAACTGCCCTCCGATGCAAGAGGAGGGTAGGGGGTGTAGTAGTGGGTGGGGATCTCCCT
>QEPC01009638.1:3864280-3874632 GCA_003113815.1 Sphenodon punctatus | reverse complement strand
CAGAATCCCCCTTGTTCCCTTGCAATTCAGCTAAGGAAGTGCATCAGCAACCTCTCAGCTTCTTGGATTTACCCTGTTTCTCTCTTTGGACCCCACTCCCTTCTCTCTCCTCCTTTGTCCATCCCAGACTGTAAGCACCTTGGGGCAGGGACCTGTCTCTAGTCATGACTGCTCAGTGCCAGGCACATTGCTGGGGCCAGATAGACAGACAGATATAACAACAAACAAACAAACAAACAAACAACAACAACAACAACAACAACAACAATAATAATAATAATAGTTTTTGTTATTGTTTTTGTTTTGTTATTGTTATTATTATTATTATTATTATTATTATTATTATTATTATTATTTAATAATAATAATAATAATAATAATAATAATAATAATAATAATAATAATAATAGGTATTGTTATTGTTATTGTTGTTGTTAATACTAATACTAATACTAATAATAAACTTGGCAGGAAAGCGTATTTTTTATGTGTGAATCTTCTTTCTTTCTTTCTTTCTTTCTTTCTTCAACTGCAGCAAAAAGGAATAAAAATGTTCAGCCCCAACTGGATCATACTGGATAAACAAATTATTTCAACATCAACAGCAGACTTCAGCGCATTCCTTCACTTTGCAATAGAGAGTTTTAGTCATTTTTTCTTTTTTAAAAAAGCTGGAGTCTGGGAATAAATCAGCCCCCCACCGAGATATCTGTCCTTTCAAGGCTTTTGCTAAACACAGCAGTTTCTCGGGTTGTAGAAATCATTCTGAACCAGGGTTGAAATGAGCGGCTAAATTCCTACTTGTGGGTAATTTTGCCATCTCATCTATTTCCTGACCATTTCCAGATACCGATACAATTTCTCGCCGTCCCGATTACCGAGTTTCTGTTTCCCATTTCCCGTGTACCATTTACTGCTTACAACATTGCCAAGGGGACTGTTTTACTTCCAGGTTTCTATCTGTTTGCTCCACCACATTTCTGAGCCAATCACTGTGCAAATAGCCCACCCCTTAACCTTTCCCTGCCTGCCCAAACACAGTTTAAAAAACCAGTGCCTTCATTCCAGAAGTACAAGGGAGAACAGAGTGTAGAGAAGATAAAAGAAATGAGGGATTGTGTCGGTATTACATTTCGGGATTTGAAATTGACAGCAAAGCGGCCAACAGAAAAATGTTAAATGCGATTCCAGCAAGCACATTATTGGTAAAGGGGAAGGAAATGTCGATCAAGACATTGACAAGGACCAATTGTTTCTTGATTCGACCAAGACGGTATCGGGAACCAAGATTTGGATGGGAATTTCCAGTTTTGAGAAATCTTGTTTCAGCCCTTTTCTGAACCAATTCTTCCACGTTGCTTAGAGCAGAGGGAAAAGTGAAGGTCCCTGTCTTGTCAAGCTTGGTTTAAATTGGTAGTGCTTTTTGGTCTGAGATTCCCTTTACTGAGGCAGCTTTCCTCTAGAAGCAGAACCCAATAAGAGACAGGCGGCGAGGCAGGAGACACAGCGCGGACGGGTTGGGTTGCTGCCAAGGAAGAACTGTTATTAAACTGCTCCCTTTCTTTTCCCTTTGTAGTTCATTGATCCCAGATAATTACGATGATGGCTGGCTTATTGGGGTTGCGCATCCCAAGCTGCTGGAAGGGAAATTACTTGCTTGATCCAGGACACACAAGCAGGCGAGGATGAAAGGAGCTGGCGAGCAGCAGGTCAGGGAAGCCAATCCACCACTGTTTACTGCACCTCAGAAGCATTTGAATTGCTGACTTTTGACTCAGAAAAGGGGCTTCCATTTAAGTCACGCTGTTAAGCTGAATGCATTCTCTGTCCGTTTCTTTTCAGCGGAGACAAGGCGCACAGATGTTTGATCATCAGGAAACTGCTTGTGAAAGACCAATGCAGCACGGAGCTGACTGCTCGGGCCTAAATCTTCCATTGCTTCCCTGGTCACCCCCAACATAGGAATTGAGAGGCAGGGTCAGACCCAGAGTCCATCCAGTCAACACTGGGCAACATGGAGTGCTCTTAGTCCCCGGCACTGGACAATTCTGGGGAAATCTACCCGTTCTTTGTGTCCCTCTTTCCTCCCATAACTAAGCTCAGCACACGCACCTACAACTTCTCAACTAGGCCACCGCATTTGTTTTTGGTTTCGTTTCCAAAAACCTGATCACTTTGGGGGGGGGGGGGGGGTGTAAAGGACTCTACCATTTTCATTTTCAACTGAGACTGGCACACGAAGGGGGAAGTGACCTTTGAAAATGGCAGGAGCCGGCCCAGGCTACTGCAGCCCACACTCACCTTCCAAAGGCTGCGTCACCTCTCAGTTGAGAGGGGCTCTAAGGGAGGAGCAGCCTTTGGAAGTGACAGGACTCAGGAACCAGCTTGGGCCACTCTGACCAGTGCAAATCCTGTTCCTTTCAAAGGCTGGCGGGCACAATCGAGCCGCCCCGTTCAGACATCGATGGTACCCAGACGGGGCTGTGTCGATTCGGACACACCAGATACATCGGGGTTGCCCAAATCTTTGGGTGCCGGATGCCGCGCTAGCCCAGACTGTCCCCTCCCACTCAATTCTGTGCAAAACCTCGCATTTGCCACTAACAAGGGGGGAAACTCTCCCAGACTAGCTATGATTATCTCCACTCCTCACCGCTACGCACTGGCTTTTGACCTGGAGCATAGCTCTTTATTGCCATTGGCCACAGGGCAAGAAACAACAGTTTTGATTTTCAGAAAGGTCAGTTTAGGTTAAATTTTAGGAGAAAGTCCCTAACTGGTAAAGCAGTTCAGCACTGCAACAAGCTGCTTCGGGAGGGCATGGGCTCCCCTTTCCTGAAGGTCTTCAAGAAAAGACTGGACAGGCATCTGTCAGGTTGCCTCAAGCTACAGGCCAGGAGTGGGAAACTTTTCCCTCCCAGCGGCCACTTTGAAAACAAGTTGAAGCTCTAAGGGGCCACGTAGACATTGGGGAGGGCCATTTACCCCTCAGTTGCAAATGGGGTCGCACAATACCTTGGACGTTGTACCAAGAAAATCATAACACCTTTTTAGCAAACCTGTACTACTTCATATTCCATGTAGTCCTCGAGGATATGGGGTCTGTTGTGCCCCACTGGTTCATGCCGCCACCCCACCCACCCCCGGCAGTTGTAGTTTAAATAATAAATAATCAATAAATCACTGAATAATAAATCAATCACTGAAGCCGACAGATTGCATCATAAAGCCAGTTTACGAGCCTATGCCATGGCGATGCGGGCAGCAAAGAAGGAGCTTTTTGCTACCCTCATAGCATCTGAGAAATCCCGTCGAGCGGAGCTTTTCCGGGAGCTTTTCTGGCTCCACCTGGGAGTGGAGCCATCTAGTGCTCGCTGTGACTTGTTTATGGACAAAATCACTCGTATTCACCACAACTTCAACGCGCATTTATTACATTAGGGGAACCAGAGGTTATGGAAGCTCTGTCTTGCCTGAGTTTGTGGGATCCATTTCAGTCAGTGACACTCATTGATGCGGTGGATGTTCTGGGAGCAATCAGAGTCACTTCTTGTGAATTAGATCCATGCGCATCCTGGCTGGTTAAGGCCTGCCGGGAGATATTGGGGCCGTTGCTGGCTGGGGTGGTTAATGCCTCCCTTCCGGAAGGCAGAATGCCGGGCTGTCTTAAGGAGGTGGTGGTGCGGTCTCTACTCAAGAAACCATTGCTTGACGTTGACTCCCTCACCAGCTATCGGCCTGTCTCTAACCTTCCCTTTTTAGGGAAAGTTATTGAACGGGTAGTGGCTCAACAGCTACAAGAGTATCTGAATTGGGTCGGTTTTCTTGATCCCTCTCAGTCTGGATTTCATCCATGTTATGGCACCGAGACTGCACTTGTGGCATTGGTCAACGACATATGTCGGGAATTGGACCAGGGTGGAGCAGGAGTCATGCTTGCTTCATCCCCCAGGCCACAGAATGTGTGGGCTCAGGGGTCGCAGCAGCATGGGTCACGCCGTTACCCCACGCTGCTCACTGCGCATGCAGGGCACCTGCCACCCAGATCACCACTGAGCCTGCCACCATCATACACCAGCAGCAGGATTGCACCCAATATGCAACACAAGACTCAGAGACTGGAACCTGAGACTTAGGCAATGTCAGACTCTTTAAGACAATTTCCTAGCTGTCAGAGTCTATACGCACTGGGACTGCTTAGTAAGGGAGGTGGCAGGGTCACTGTCACTTGGTGTTTTTAAATCTAGAATTAGCATCTTTCTAAAAGACATGCCTTAATGGAACCGGGTAAAGTCTGTGGCTTTTATCAACCTCCCCTGTTCAAGTGTGGATGGAGGGAAAGAAATGGATGGACGGACGGCCAGGTGAACATTTGAGGGCTCCTCCCTCTCCCCAGCCCCCACCCCTGCAGCTGACTTTCTGTCCCCTCTGGAGTGGAAAGGGTCAAAGGAGTAGGGTGGGAGGGCAGGCAGTTGGTTGAGACACAATAAAGGGCAACGAAGCATCAGGGAATTCCATGGGGTTCAAGGTGGCAATTAGGACTGGACGTGGGGTCAAGTATTTGTATTTATGGTTTGGGGGGGCTGCATCTATTTGCATTTGTATCTTTACCACTGTTCACTGCATTTCCCCCATCAAGGCCAATGTGGAATGTTCCGGGATCCCAGCTCCCTTCCTGTGGGGTTATTTTGGTGCAGAAGGGCAGCGTGGTTCTGCCATTTTGACAGGCCGATAAGAAAGAGTCAGAGAGCAGCCCAGTTGCAAGGGGGAGATGTTTCTAGGGTCCAGTTTGAGACCTCAGATACCATGTTTTGGGGGAGATTTTGTGTTCAGTCAGAACCTGAAAACACAACCCTAGTATTTGTGTCTTGAATACACAAGCTTTAAAGGGTGTGCTGTGTTTATTTGGAAACCTAATGCATAGCCATATAGCGGCAATCTTGCCTGCCTTAACTGGCACGGCTTTGACAATCCTTCCCAAATTTGACGGCATTAACTATTCTAGCACTGAATATCCTTGTTGCCAACAGAGACGTCCCGCCTGGCTTTGAATCTTGCTGGAATAACTCATCGCTCCTGTTGCACTGAACGGTTACGCGAGCCCTTCTCTTGCTTCTAAAGTAGAATTACATTTTGCCTCCTCCAGAGCAGGTTATTTCTAAATCCTCTCGCTGCATAAAGAATGAATGAGCAATCACAGAGCATGCTGTCTTTCCATCACATCTGATTAAAACCCATCATTTCTTGTTCCAACTAAAAAAAAAACTTGCAAACTGACATGGGAAGAGGAATCCCACTGCAGTATTAAGCGCTATCTAGCAACTAGGGAAATGCCGTTAGCAATCTGGAGACAAGTCCCCGTCGCCGCCATTATGGCAATTGCCGCGCCCCCCGTCATGGGATATGGGGAGTAAGTGAGTAGCGCTGCTGCAACAGCATCAAAAAGGGGGTGGGCACTTGGCCCTGGTGGAGGTTGCTGAGGCAACGCTCTGTCGGGCGCATGCACAGAGGTGCCGCGCCGAAATTGATTGAATGGTCCGCCCCTTTTAGGGGGGGCGGAGCCCTTTCGGGCCACGTGGAAGCGGTATTTGACCTGGGGACATTAGCAAAGCAGCAGCAAAGACCGTTTGCTGCTGCACTAGGCCCGATTGAACGGCGGGATGGGCCGAACAAAGAAGAAAGGAGCGGCGGCCCAGAAGAGGAGCCGAGCTGGAGCTCCACAGGATGCCGGTTCTAATTCGGGGGGGAGGCTTGGGGGGCCCCGGAGGGGGCTCCGTCCCAGACAGAGCTGGCAGCTCGCCTTGCGGCCTGTGAGGCCTTGTTGAGGGCGCTCCCAACAGGCACTGGACAGCCAGCCATACACCTCCTAGGGGAGCCTTCCTAAAGGGGACAAGAGACCCCTGAAGGGGGGCAAGCCCCCGATCAGACAGACGTGGGCACCAGGGCTGGGGTGCAGAGGGGGGAATCACCCCAGGCCTACGTACAGGCCCCAGAGGCAGGGCTTTGGCGTGGCACTAGGGTGCTCTCTACCCCGGCACAGTACAGGGATGAGGGATACAGCTCATGAGCTGGGCTGAATCTGAGGCCTGGGGAGACACAGGAGGCTTGCCATATGGATGGGTTGGGAGAAAACCTCACAGGGCAAGAAAGGGGGGAGAACGATGCAGGCCAACAAGGAAATAGGAGGCAGGGCACAGGGCCAACCCCACTAGATGGCCAAGGGGCTCAGGCATTTAACTCTCCTGACCCAGCAATTGGGGCAGCCTTTTGGGACCCACTTGGGGTCCCGGGCCTGGTCCAATATTAGATCCAGAGGGCTGGCTTCCCAACTACAGTCCAGGGTGCCCTAAGAGCGCTGGTTATTAACCCATCCGGGCGGCATCTACCTGATAACATGTCCCAAAATCCAGGCAACGACTCACCACCAACACAGAGGTGGCGGGAGACACAAGCGCATCAGGAGGGGACGATGGACGAAGCAATGTGGCAGAGGATTATGACCATAGAAGATGTGCTGTGGGGAGAAGTGCCTGGGATGGGAGGAGCGAGTACCAGTAACGACCAGCAGAGCGTCGTCAACCAGAGGGACCGCGAACAGGGTGAGTCCAACGCACATAGGGGAAGAACAATGGCTAACCTGGGTGACATTGAAGGTACCCCAGAAAGAGGGGGGGATTAGGGAGAATTATCGGAGAAAGCAGGCAACAGCCCAGAGACAGGCCCCCACAGGAACCTACCAATGATAAAGGGTCAGGAACGGGAACACCAGCGATGGGGGTACTTGAATCAACTGCACCACAGCTAATGAAAGTTAATGGGATGTGGGCGTGGGTAGTTCCTGCTACAACCTCCACTGAAGCAAGACCAAGGGCGCCCCCTAGCACAGGTAGGGAAACAGTAAGTACAGGAATCACCGAGGTAACAGCAGCACCCTCTACATCAGGCATTAGCCAAACACAAGGTTTGAGTGGGACAGGAAGCACCAGTGATTCGCCCACCAGGAGGTGTCATTGCTGATGTAGCCGCCCCATTTGGTAGCCACCTAACACAGGCTACCAAAGAAAAGTTATGGTGTGGAGAATACGTCGATTTATATGCATTACTCTTCAGTGATCCTATCGTGGATCATTCAGACACTGATGGTGAAAAAGATAAGGAAAGATATAAACGCCCCGAAGCCGACAGAAACTGGGCCAACTGGACCTCTGCATTTGCAGTCTACATGGGCGTGATAATGCAGATGGACCCAGGGCGTGGCTTAGAACTTCATAAATATGCTGACATAGTTCGTAGGGCCCATGGAACCGGCCCCCCCAGAGCATGGCTTCGCTATGACGAAGCTTTTCGACATAGGGCAGCAAACATACCGGGCCTGCGATGGGACAGCCATGCTCCAGACATATGGCTGGAGAGTATGGTGGACGCCACCAAGGCTCCCAGGTCCGACAGTGTGCATCCCCTAGTCCGCGGGGGAGTGGCACCGGTGAATGAGACATACCGAGGGGAAGGCCGAAAGAGAGGACAGGGAGGGCCCGGCGCTTAGTGGGAGTACAACACGACTGGACGGTGTAATAGGTCACAATGTAGATTTCGCCACCGGTGCTCCAGTTGTGGGGGGGGCCACCCTGAGAGCACATGCTACCGGCCCCGACAGAAGGCAGGCAACAACCGTTTCAGCGTGGGAGGAGGACCCGGGAAAAGTGGACAAGGAACAAATACGGGACCTCGTACCCAAAAGGGGCCCGACGCCAATTCAAATTGACACCCTAGAAAAAGCATTGGAAGCACACCCGGATAGGAAGGAGGTTGAATACGTAGTACGAGGCTTCCGGGAAGGCTTCCTCATCCCAGCTGACCCAGTGAACCAACACCCATGTGTCAGGAACTTAAAATCCATAGAAGGGAGGGAGGAGTTAGTGAAAGAAAAATTAGAGAAGGAATTGGCTGAAGGTAGGATAGCTGGCCCTTATGACCAACCACCCATGCATAATATGGTAATATCCCCATTGGGCATAGTACCCAAAAAAGCCCCTGGCCAATTTCGCTTAATTCATCACTTGTCACACCCTCAAGGCACCTCGGTAAATGATGCGATACCAAAGGAATTGGCCACCCCAGGTAAGCAACCTTTGACGTGGCGGTCGACAAGGCAAGGAGGATGGGATGGGGTGCAATGTTAGCTAAGTGCGATGTTAAATCAGCATTCCGCTTGCTAACAGTCCACCCCAGCAGTTTTCATATACTAGGGTTCCAATTTAGAGGCAAATATTATTATGATCGAGCAATGCCTATGGGATGCTCCGTATCATGTTCAGCATTCGAACGCTTCAGTTCGCTAGTTGAATGGATATTTAGGCAAACGTGGGACAGGGGCGACCTAACTAAATACCTCGACGATTTCCTGATCATATGCCCGCCTGACAAACAAACATGCATAAAGGCATTACGGCTGTTTCAGGAGATCGCCGAGGAGCTGGGAATACCACTTGCCCCTGAAAAGACAGAGGGACCCTCCACGAGAATTACATACTTGGGGATTGAATTAGACACGAATATGAAATTATCCAGATTACCAAAGAATAAATTAGATGAATTGCAGGCCAAGACTGAGGAATGCATGCAGGCCAGGAAGGTCACGGTCCGTGCCCTGCAATCATTAGTAGGCAGTCTCAATTTTGCATGCCGGGTGGTGGCACCCAGCAGAGCATTTCTGTACAGAATATGTGAAAAATTGAGGGGCGCCCTGCCCCCCCACTATAGGATTCGAGTCACAAGGGAAATGAAACAAGACCTAGAGACATGGCAGGAATTCTTGGCCGGGTACAATGGAGTTAATTTCTGGAGAGAAAAATTGATGTTGTGCAGTGATCTGCAAGTTCACTCTGATGCAGCCGGGGGCGCTGGGTTTGGACTTTATTTCGGGACCCAGTGGTGCGCCGAGCTGTGGCCTCGCGACTGGCATGAAACCAGCGTAACGAGGGATTTGACATTTTTAGAGCTGTTTCCAATAGTAGTGGCGGTACTGCTTTGGGGAAAACAGTTCGCTAATCACACAGTGTTATTCTGGTGCGATAACATGGCCATAGTCCATGTAATTAACACACAGTCCTCTCGTTCGCCGCGGGTCATGGCACTGGTGAGAAAAATGGTGATGGCATGTCTACGTGGCAATATTCTATTCACGGCACGTCATGTGCCTGGCGTCCATAATGAAGTGGCCGACGCATTGTCTCGATTCCAGATCAAGCGATTCCGGGAACTAGCACCGGAGGCCAAGGAATTCCCTGAACTCCTTCCTACGGGGGTGTGGAAACTCCAGAAAATCGTTCAGGGATCCCTGGCCCCCAGAACGCGGACCGCTTACGGTAGGGCGTTCCAGGAGTTCCAGGAATTTAGGTCTGACAAGGGCTGGGGTAGTGACTTCCCCATAAGGGAACGAGAGATAGTACAGTTCGCCATTTTCCTGCAAAATAAAGGCTTGGCGGCAAGTACCATAGGGGGGAAGATGGCAGCATTAACATTTGTCAGCAGGTTGAAGGGATACCCATCCCCAGATCAAGGTTTTTATATAAAACATATGCTGGAAAGCTGGGCCAGAGGAGCCCCTGCCCCAGTCAGTACCCGGGCCCCCATCACTGCAACTATCTTAGCCAGCATTGTAGGAGCGTTACCGGGTGTGTGTGACAATGCTTTCCAGACATAATTGTTCATCACAGTATACGCCATAATATATTTCAGGGGCTTTAGAATAAGCGAGGTAGTGGCATCATCTCTCAACGACAACTCAGGCCGGGCACTGAGGATTGAGGACCTTGACTGGAACCCGGATGCCCTGTAGCTATGGTTGAAGCGATCAAAAACTGACCAGAGGGGTAGAGGAGTAAACATCCGGCTGTTTAGTTGCGCTGTTAAAGAAATATGCCCCGCTGAGCAGACGAGGCGATAACTCAACATCCGCCCACACAAACCAGGAAACCTGTTGATACATGAGAACATAACCCCACTAACCAGTTATCACTTCAACGCAGTCCTAAGGGCTACACTTAACAGGGCAGGCCTTCCCCCTGGGGATTTCAGGTCACATTCATTCAGGATCGGGGCCGCTACAACAGCAGCAGCCATAGGCCTGCCAGTAGAGGCTATTAAATCAGTCGGGCGGTGGCGATCTAGCGCCTATAAGAAGTACATTAGGCCTAACTGTTATTAACCAATTGTGTCTCCCACGCATAGGAACTAGGTGGACCGGGCTCAAGAAGCGAACAGTGTGGATCGTGGGCCACAGTCTGGTGCGTTGGGCCAGCAACGCAGCCCTAAAGACGGCACAGGGCCTCCACCTAGGTTTAGATGATAAA
>QEPC01009638.1:3816962-3853937 GCA_003113815.1 Sphenodon punctatus | reverse complement strand
GATTTCAGGTGCCTTGACATGGCGGTTGTCCCCAGGTTGGTGAGCACCTGCCCACGCTTCCCCACCTTATTGTACAAAGTGCACTGCACCTCCCGCTGATCATCTGCCTGCACCTTAACATGCTCCAAGACCCATGATTTTTTAGCCCCTCCTGTCTTCTGGCCCACACTGGGTGACGCACTCCTGGGAGGGGCAGGACATGGTGGCACTGGTGACACAGCTCCTTGAGAGACAGCCATCACCTCAGCAGCACCAGATACAGAGACCTCCTCCACAGAAATCTCTGCATTGCTGTCCCCATCCCCAAACAGAGTGACGGAGGCTGCTGGACTCCCCATGCTGCTCCCACTCTGAGCAGCACTCTCCCCCTATAGCTGCTGCTGCTGCTCCTGCTTCTACGCTCCCTTCTTCCATTGCCCGGGGATCGGGCCCTGCCTCTAGCAGCCAGGGTGAGATCCACCAGCCCTGGACTGTTTTGGGGGATTGCCTCTATCATTATGGGGGAGTCGGGGGACAATGGTGACCCCTGAGGAGCTCCAGGCACTGAGTCGCCTGCACCTGCAGTCGCAGATGAGACAGCCTCAGCCGCCTGCAATGCAGACATTACAGTGCCCTGCCTGGCAGTGGAGAACGCTGCCAGGAGGCGACGCCTAACCCCCTGACCCCTAGTGCCACTGGGAGCACTAGTGTCACTGGTGCTGGGAGAGGAAGACCCACAATCAGGCCCGCGCAGCTTGGGGCGTGGTGATAGGCTGCTGCTTCTGCCTGCTGGCACTCTGCTGGCACGGCCCCTGCCAGCTCTGCCACGTGCCTCATTGCCTGGCTTGTGGGCAGCAGACCGGCCTCGCCCTCTCCTACCTCCCTTCTCCATTTCTCCCACCAAAAGAATGCACAAATATTTTATAAAAACAATTTTTTATTTTTTAAAAAAAAATTATATATATATATATATTACACTAAATCTAACTGATATTAACTATCTAACTATTATAAAACCAATGGAACTAAATAATGGAATATCTAACACCTAGTCCTACAAACACACTCTAAAACTGAATCACTGATCTCTATAAACAAGCTAACTTAACTAATAGCTAACTCCTACCTAACGACTATAATCTCTCTCTCTATATAAATATACAATATTACACAAGGATGGGGGGGACACAGACAGCTCACAACAACATAGGGGGTATTTTCAGAAGTTACGTGATCACAATCAACCACGGGGAATCCCGCGGTGTGATCGCGACCACGGAACATGTGATGGGGGGAACAGAAGTCCCCCCCCAGATGTTCACCCCTGTGGATCACGGGTGGGAATCACATTCACCGATCGGAGGTCCCGGCCAGACCATTCTCGATCGCGTGGTGAAAGCGATTCCCCCCCCCTGTGATGAAGGGGACCGTAATGTCTGTCCCCAGACCACGGCCTGGAATCCGCGGCGGGATTCCAGGCTGTGGTCAATGCTGGGAGGAGTGGCCAGGCGCTGCGGCCGCATTGTTCGCGGCACCTGTCCATCTCCTGGAGGGCGGGCGGCCGGGGCAGCGTGGGGGGGCTGGACTGTGTGGCCACATGTTGGGCCACGCAGCCCCGCCCCCCCCCGGGATTCCCCACCGGGACTGGCCACCGCGTCTGTTGCCCGTTACGCGGTGGTCCCGGTGGGGAATCAAAGGGGTGTTTCCGTGCCGGGGCGAATCGGCCCCGGCATGTCTGAAAGCACCCAGGGAGGGGTACAAAAATTGAAATAAAACCTAAATCAACCTAATCCTACTCTAATAAATAAAAAAACAGGGGAAGGGAATGAGAGATGGAATATGGGGGGAGAAGGAGAGGAATGGATTCAATGGAGGGTAGGGAGAGAGAGAACACAGGGATAGGTAAAAAATAAAAATAACACCTAAATCTATCTAATATAATCTATTAGCGAGAGCATCGAGTTAATGTAAACAGAGCAGATCCCTTTGAGCTCCCGCCAGCCTTTCCCTGAATGAGGAGTGCGCTCCAGGAAGGGGCTGATGAGCCCACTTTGATTGTCTGTGGGAGCCCACTCTATGACCCTGTGCGGCCCAGAGGAATCCCCATCAGAGCTCCCTCCATACACAAGCTAACGGGAGCCACGGATGCACATGACTAGACCACTAGGCCACCGCTTCCCCTCCCCCACCAACACCCAAGGGCACAGCTTCAGCCTCTCCAATAAGGGGTACCCTCTTGTCACCCAACGTACAATGTATCTGTGGAACTCATGGCAGGAGGATGTTGTGTAAGCCAACTGGCTTCAAAAATTGATTGGATACATTTTTGATGGCCGGGTCCAAAACCAGCCACTGGTTAGGTTAGTCAGCGAAACAAGACCCTTGATTGTCGGGAGCTGGGGGAGTGTGGCAAGAAATGGATCACTCCACTCTAACCTGCAGTTGAGGCAACTGAGGTTGGTGACTGACGGAGACAGGATGCTGGGCTGGAAGGACCATTGGGCTGACCCAGTAATAGCACTGACTACATTCTTAAGTTCTTAGGCCACCTCTCTCAATGAGTGCTTTTACACGGATTGCACCCACGCCTCGGCTCCGCCTCTCCCCCAGGCTGCCTGTTCGTTTAAAGGTGGCTGCCCAGGTGGGAGACGGAGCAGAGGTGTGGCCGGCATTCCCGACTATTGGCCAGCTCCACTTGCAGTGCTACGGCAGCTCCCAAAGCACCGCCCAAACCGAGAGCTGCAGACAGGGCATAGCTGCAGTCAGTCCACTCTGCGACCGGGCTGCTACAGCTCCCCTTCAGACCGGGGGTTGTTGCCCCGGCAATACCATAGAGCAGCGGACAGCAACCTAGAGTGCCGCCGGCTGATCTGCCCTCAGCTCTATGGTGTGGGGGAGGGGGCAGACAGAGGACCACGACATCTGCCCGGTCCATTTAAACCCGGCACTGTCAGGGCAGCATGCAGGGGGTACGGGGCTGACCAGCCCCCACAGCAGGTCCAGGGGTGGTCCATCTAAAAATGCCCAAAAGGAGCTGCTTGTTGGTAAAGGAAAGCAGAATCTGGCTGGAATGCTATCCTGCAACTAGACCTGGACGGACATTTCTTCAAGGACAGACGGTCAGATGCAAGAGAGTTAGACCTTTTAAACTTGCCCATGATTTCAGGAGCTGGGGCTTTGTGGGAGCACCTAAAATAGCCAAGACGTGATCAAAACTGCGAGAATCAGCAGCCCTGGGCAGCGAACATTCATTAGGCGTCAATAACATCCTGGCGCTTTTCATCCGAACTCGATAACGGGCGTGCCAATAACGTCCAGTGAGATAAATCACCTTTATCGCCCCCTTTTGCAGAAGCACTGACGACACGGCTCATTTCTGCAGACAGAGAAATAGAAACCGGTGCCCCACATTCCCAGTTCGCTTCTCTAACCCCTAATGTTGAACTGCTCTGTCTAAAGCTAGCACTAATACAACCCAAGCAATGGCCAATGAGTCCAGACTGGAATTTCGCTCTTGGTTCCAAAGGCTTGATGCCAGCTTTTATTTTATTTTAATTATTTTATTTATTTATTTTTTATTTATTAAAACACTTGCTATCCCACCCATCCTGCCAAAGGCAGCTCGAGGCGGTTTACAATGTATAAAAATACACATATAAAAATGACACAAACAACATAACCATAAAACATCTAAGAAGAGGGAGGAAATGATTACCCCACCCCCTATACAAATAAAAACCCACCCTCCCCCGTCTCCCTCACCGAGGGCCCGGAGGAACAGCCAGGTCTTGTACTGATGTTGGAAAGAGGCGAGTTCCGGGGCCACCCGGGCATCTGCCGGGAGGGAGTTCCACAGCTTTGGCGCAGCCACCGAAAACGTCCACTCCATAGTCGCCCTCCGGGATACGTGGGGGACTTCGAGAAGGGGGCTCCCGGCTGACTGAAGGGGTCGATCCAGAGCACGGGCAGTCAGGCGATCCAACAGATAGGTAGGGCGCAGGCCGTATAGGGCTTTACCAGCACCTTGAATTGTGCCCGGAAGACTCTAGGCAGCCAGCGCAGAGAACGATGAAACGGTGTGATGTGTTCCCGGCAGCCCATCCCCATAAGGAGGCGGGACACCGCATTCTGCCCGAGCTGCGGTCTCCGGACCGTCACCATGGGCAGCCCCAGGTAGAGTGCGTTACAATAGTTCAGTCTTGAGGTGATGAAGGCGTGGATGATAGTGGACTGGCCAGGTCGGAGTCCAAGACGTACAGTCGAAGCCATCGCACCAGGTGGAATTGGAGGAATGCAGCTCCAACCTGGGCATCTAGACAAAGCTGTGCATCAATGAGCACTCCCAGACTCCAAACCTGGGGAAACAGTGGGGGGTGAACCCCATCAATGATGGGGGATGCCACACCCACCGTCTTCCCCAGGATTTTGGAGACATGTCCCAATGGACTGCAGAAGAGAGAAGAATACGGGGATGAAAACATTCCCATTTTACAGACGGAGAACTGAGGCAGAATGACTTATCCACAGCAAAGCACTGACTTTATGGCTAAGCCAGGATTGCACCCTGGTCTGCTAGGGCACCTTACCCACGAGGATTCCTCTTATGTTTAGATCTGGCCCCACAGAGTTCTGCTTCTCGTTTCCACAGTGTTGGGAGAGTCCCCTAAACCAGTTTCCCTGTAAAATGTGAGTAATAAGTTCTACCTTTTTCCAGGTTGGGAGACGGGGTGCTAAGAGAATTATTTTGTTTGTGTTTTTAGAGCGCTTTGAAGATGGAAAAGTGTTAAGTGTTATCACAGTTTACAGCTTAATTGTACTGGGGATGAAATTCAAGTTTATCTTTCAGGACGGCATTTTGAAAGCTTGATACATTTTCTGGGACCGGGAATGAAACAGAACACAGCCGCTTTGCGCTGGCCGTTTGCGACTTTCCTGCCTGCTGGAAGGCTAGCGCCAGATGTGGTACAGATTCTCTTTCCTTGAGGTGCTCCTGCTATCCAGGGTGTCCAGACTCCAATCCACAATTACCAGGGAAGAATTAATGAGGTGGAGAGAACAAAGACAGATCAAGGCAAGTGGCAGCTTTTGGCCACTTTCAATGCTAACGGCTGCTTGAAAACCCATCAGGAGAACAGATGCTGCTCTTAATCTGCAAACTGATCCGTGTCACCCTCCTGGATAGACCCAATGGCGGCCCTGCCAGAAGCAGCAATAAAACACCCAGCCATGCAGACAGAATCTGGGATGCATTCCTGGAAACACCTTTTTTAATGGTAAGTATTCTTAAATGGGAAATGAACATACAAGGCCTCATCTGTGGATTTGTTACTTACTAGAAGAGTAAAACAAATTCCAGGATGATTGCTCACTCAGACCTCAGTTCCTCATCTGTAAAATGGAAATAATAGTGACCTTCCTCATGGGGCCATGGTGAGGGGGAACTGGAGAAAGAATGTAAATTTTCTTCCTAATCTCCTGGTATAAGAGTAGGTCAGACATTCAAATAAATAATCCTTGTCTCTCCCTCTGTTCCCCTTCCTTCATTTCCCCACCACACCCCCCGTCTCTCAGATTGTAAGCCCTAGGGCAGGGACCATGTCTATTCCATTACTCTGTAAAGTACCAGGTACATTGCTGGTGCTATATAAATGCTTGTTAATAATAATAATAATAATAATAATAATAATAATAATAAATGTGGGCAAGGGAGGGAATAAAGGAAAAAACACTAAGGTTAAAAACGCCACAAAACATTAGCAGGGGCTAAATGCAGAGAATGTGGGTTCCTGAACGTTAGTGGGGGCTGCACCATGAGACTGCCTATAAATCAAACACCATTTTCTTGGAAAACAGTAGTTAGGAGGTGGCGGGGTGCGGGGGGGGGGAGAGAAAACCAGCCAACCAACCAACCCCCCCAAAAAAAATCAGATCAATTGAAATTGTATTTTTCTTGCCAAAACAATAAAAAACAAAAGAGACTCTAAAGTCTAGCAAAACTCTCTTTATTTCAGCGTGAGCTTTCGTCAGCAAGAGCCGACTTCCTCAGATGCACGAAGTGCTCTCGCCAACTTCCGGGCCACTTCATGCATCTGAGGAAGTCGGCATTTGCTGATGAAAGCCAGGGACAGCTGGTGGATTTGGAGGCTGATGGGGCAGTGGGCAGGTTGACCCTGCGGGCGTAGGGGCGGAGCCAGGGCAACGGTAAGCGGAGCCAGGGCAATAGTAGGCAGAGCCAGGGCAATGGTAGACAGAGCCAGGGCAATAGTAGGCGGAGCCAGGGCAATGGTAGGTGGAGCCAGGGCAATAGTAGGCGGAGCCAGGGCAATGGTAGGTGGAGCCAGGGCAATAGTAGGCGGAGCCAGGGCAATGGTAGGTGGAGCCAGGGCAATAGTAAGCAGAGCCAGGGAAATAGTAGGCGGAGCCAGGGCAATGCTAGGTGGAGCCAGGGCAATGGTAGGTGGAGCCAGGGCAATAGTAGGCGGAGCCAGGGCAATGGTAGGTGGAGCCAGGGCAATGGTAGGCAGAGCCAGGGTAATAGTAGGCGGAGCCAGGGCAATAGTAGGTGGAGTCAGGGCAATGGTAGGCAGAGCCAGGGCAATAGTAGGCGGAGCCAGGGCAATGGTAGGCGGAGCCAGGGCAATAGTAGGCAGTGTCAGGGCATAACCCAGCAGCAAGGAGTTCCCAGGGTTAACACTGGATGGACATTACATTAGTTAATGCTCAGAACGCTGCTGTGTGAAGCGCTGCCACCGGGGGATAGAGAGCCCGCTTTACTGGGGTCCCATCCACTCTCTCTTTCCCACCGGGTCCAAATTAACCATAGTAGGTTAAAAAAAATAGATCACGTTGCCATCGCCTCCCTTTATCCTGAACCCTCGAATCCTCGATTTTCATGGCATCCTTGGCCACCTGTCGTCTTCTGAAGGTGTCAGCTTTGGGACAAGCCTTCCTCTGGCTTGGGGAACTGGGAGGACTGAGTTAGCTCCCGGTTCTGCGACAAGTCGAATCAAAGAGAATGAAAGGGAAGAGAAAGACAGGGCAGAGGAGTAGAAAGGAAAGGGCTTGGTTTTTGTGCACGAGAAGAGGAAGGGGAAGAGATGGGTTCAGTGGGAGACAGGGGAAAGGGGTGTCCTTGTTGTCTGCAGTTTTCTCTTCTGCCATGCTCCAACCTACTTTTTCCTCTCTTCACAACTTTTTCCTACACTGTACCTACACTGTACCGAGTACCTACACTGTATCCCCAGCAGCCAAACGCCTGCCCAAACAAACAAACAGGCCTTTTTAAAAATTTGGCCTGTTTCAGGGCTGCATTGCCACCAAACCAGGCCTATCCAGACCAGCATCCCTAGTAGCTACACCTTATCCCCGGCAGCCAAATGCCTGTGACAACAAACAGGCCTTTTTTTAAAGTTTGGCCAGTGGGGCCCCAGAAAATGGCCACGGCCTTTGCTTGGTGGAGGAGGGGAGAAACCAGCAGTGCACCGGCAAACACATAACAAGCAAAAACAAACCACTGAAACCATATCTTAAGCCAACCATTTTATCCTAAGCCTGAGCACACCACAAATGCAGCAGCGAGGAATTCCACCTGTCCCCCAATACACGGTTCACTTCACATCTCTGTTGCATGGCTAGTCTTCTGGAATTTCTTGTCAAAGTTTCATTTGGTTGCAAAATTTCAACCCAGCTTTCCTCTGAGCCCTGGAATATCTCAGCACATGTGCTGTATAATCCACATGCAACTTCTCCTAAGAGCAAGTTATGGTTGTATCTGATCCCGAAGCCTAGTGCTGGAGTGAAACCCAGGGGTTCTCAAACGATTATGAACCACACCATTGATGAGGCCACTCTCCACCCCACTCACCCACATCTTGCCCCCCGCTTTCTCTCTCCCACTTCTTCCACTTCTCTCTCTCCCCGTTAATTTTGGGATGCTCTCTCTTCCTCTTTGCCACTCCATTACTTTGGAGACTGCCTAGCTCAGTGGCAGTGTTTAGTTTAGTTTAGTTTAGTTTAGTTTAGTGCAGCCGCAGCCAAAACGACATACAACACATAACAGAATTCAAAGACAAGAGAAATCATTCACAGTGACAGTGTGAAAGTAGAGGTTTGTCAGCTGGAGGCCTACTTGCGCCCCCTACAGCCAGATTAAGGATTTTAGCACCCCCAAACTCCTCCTGCCCCCAACCCACCCCCCACAGTTCTGGTGCACGCACAAGCTGCCGTCTGAGGCAGGAAGGGAGACAATGGTGGTGCACAGCACAGAAGCAAAGACTTTTCCTCCCCCCTCAACACCACTGCAGAGCGTGTTTGTGGGGGACTCTGGGGTGGAATGTGGCTTCTCCAAGGGGTGATGGATGGGAGGTCCAACTCTCCAGGCTGCAGCTGGCGTGGGTGAGGTGCTGTGGGTGTGGGAGGGGGGAGAGGGGCGCCGTGACCAGGAGGGGGCAGGAGGAGAACAGAAGTCCCAACCCCCCAAAATCTGCTGTCCCCCCCAAAGAAAATCTGCTGCGCTAGGCAGGTGTCTATGATGCCTGCCCCTAAATCCAGCCCTGCCACCTCCCCTGAACATCTTCCACATGCCCCTCAGTCTTAGCACCTGAGCAAGACCAGAGTTAGATTGCAAACCACTGGCGGATCTCATGCCAATCTCCAGTAGATCAGAACGTGGGGAGGGGGACGGGTCCTTCAGAGATCATCTCTGGGAAGGAGAGTGGGAGTAGTGTCCAGGGAGGAGAGGGGTTCAGAGACCTCCTTCAGGGTGGCAGGAGTGGAGTACTTCTTAATCTCGCCACTCCTAAGACCAGTTGCTGGGGCTCCCTAGAGCTGGGAGCCAGCGGCTGACATCTGGATTGCATGCCCCATAAATCTAGCTAACCTGACATTAGCCCAGTCCTTTGCCTCCCAGAGCCGCGTGTGCCGTACAGATCGCCGCAAGACGAGCAATGCGCTAGCCCACAGCTTTGAGGCCTGGAGCCATGCGGAGTAGCCATACCACAGGACCCTGGGGAACCGACAGGATGAGCAAAGTCGAACGGCAAATATCAGAAAAGCTCTAACTAACACTCTGTAACCAGCGGTTCCAGCTTAAACCATATCGCAACACGCAGGGTTTATTCAGCAACATCAGCAAACCTTGGTATATTTATTCTAGACTCAAACAATGGTTTTAAAATTGATTCCCCCCTCTCCCCCCGCCCAGTTTTACAACTTCTAGCACAATCAAAGTAGAAGAGTACGTGAAACAGCAGGCAAGGCATTTGCTAGAAATGCCTTCCACATCCAAGGGCTCTGGATCAGCCCCTGTGGCCGACCAGGGGCACCATTCTCGAGGTCCCCCTGGTATCCCGGGGGGCGACCATGGAGAGGGTCTTCTTGGTGACTGCGCCCAGGCTGTGCCGAGGCTTCCTCCCGGCGGAGGCCCAGTTGGCCCCGGATCTCCCTTCTTTTAGGAGATTCTCTAAGACCTGGTTGCTCCATCAGGGTTTTGGTGAGGGAGTCGGGTAGGGTGGGTGGTTTACAGGGTTAGAGTGGGAAAGGGGTTTTTTATGTAGTACAAACATTTTTTATGACTTCCCCTTTTATGAGATTCAACAGATTTTATATTTGTATTTTGATTTATAGTCTGTTTAAAATTGTAAGCTGCCCCGAGCTGCTTTGCAGGAGGGGCGGGGTATAAACTATGCAAAATAAGATAAATAAATAAATATTCCATGGATTTGTTAACCGAGGGGCCTGTGAGACGATGCCACTCTGTGGGTCACTTTCCAAAGTCCGACAAGCAGTTCCTTAGGGCCGGGGTTAGTCAGGCCGGCAATTGTCCTGGCCAAGAAGAATCTGATTTAGGAGCATGAGATGGGACACAACTGAGACAAAAAAGAGGAAGGGATCTCCTTACCACCTGGCAATTGTGCATTCAGATTTGGGGTGCGCCGCAGGCATTTTTGTTTCCAAAACCCGTCCTGGGGGGGGGTTTGTAAAGAACTCAACCATTTTCTAAACCACAGCGTTCACTGGGGTCATCCTACACATGTACGGCCCTTTTCCAAAATGGCCCTTTTGGGAAAAGGGTGCGCTGGTGCGGAATGGTAACCGGGGTCATTTTGTGCACGCAACAACGATGTTTCTATTACAGTTCTATTTTTTAATTCGTTTTAATATATTCAAACGAAAACATAAAATAAATTAAAATGGACGAAATCAAACAAATGTTTCTTTATTCATTTGTTTTTGTTCCCCTGGTTACAAAACCGAATGGGGCAGGGGAAGAGGATTGGGGCTGAAAACCAAAGATGTGTTGGGGGGGGGCATGGAGCCTAAGTTGGACGTGAACACAATATGTGAGGCTATGCAACTTCTTTACTGCTTACATGGCCTGAATGTTAAGGCAGGAGCCTTAACTTACAACTTTCATGTTTTTTGGGAAATTATTCTATAATCAAAAAACCTTTGGTAAGTGAAGGTTCTTACAAGTTCAAGCATGCACCAAAAAGACCTACATCTGCCCCGTTTATGTACTTCCGATGGCTACGCTACACGTCCGAGGAAAGGCCGCCCTGCACGGCTCAAAAGCTGCTCATTCTCACCACTAGAAGTTGGTCCAATCAAAGAGGTCGTTCACACCACTCTGTTAAGCTGCCTCTGGAAGATGAACCCAACTGAGCTGAGAGGAGACCCTCCAGGGGAAGTGAGTTCCATAATCACCTAGAGCACTGCTCTACGGACCCTTGTTGCACGAACCCAATGGGCTCCTAGGGGATGCTCCTGGCTGACCTCGGAGGCCGCAATAGGACACAACCCCTGTTATGGGTAACGGATGAGACAGGAGAAGATGATTTTAAAAATGATCAAATGGATCAGAAAAGGGGAAATTGTGTGCTGCTAAAGTGATTATGTCGCAAATGGGTAGAAACATGCATTTCAGGCAGTCAAGTTCCATTAGCTTTGCTTTCAACTGCTCCAAAGAGGCTGTTCCGTCACCCCTTCTATTAGCAAAAGGGCATTTTTAAGCATGCATAGAAATCGGCAGTTTAAGTGACTCAAATACATCATTGTTCTGCACGACTGTCTCTACGAATCCTTCACCCAAAGCAGTCCCTTTCTCATTGTGCAGCCTAAGAAATAAGGAGTGGCACTTCCAAAAATGTTACATTCAAGCAGCAAAAGTTTTCTTAAGCCGCGAGGGTTGGTTTTCTTTGCCTTTACTAAAAGGGTCTTTAGACAAAATAACAAGAGAACAGAGCTTACCTGGGGAGCAGAATGTTCACGGGTCTTTGGTCACAACTTTGGGTGGGCGGGAATCAACCCCAACGATCATTATCATGAAGTTTGAGCAACCATCTTTTTGCAAATATCAGTTATTTTGTTTGTTTTAATTTTCAGCCCTGTATGGTCAGGGCCCCAAATATCTGAAAGACCATCTCTCCCCTCATGTCCCATCGTGGCCTCTGAGCTCAGCCGGGAGCAGCCTCTGAGAGACACCGTCTGCCTGCCAAGCTTCGACAACAAGGGCACGCAGAGAGGAATTAAGGAACTCCTTCCCCTTGGAGCGTCAGCTAAATCTGAGTCTGCCCATCTTCTGGAAGAGAGATTATGATGATGATGATGATGATGACGATGATGATGATGATGATGATGCAGTATTTATATAGCACCAGCAACATTGACACTTTAAAACTGTTGCAAGCAGACAGGTACATGTGCTTAGCTTACTGGGGAAGGTGATGTTGGGAAAATGTTTTCAGGAGGGATTCGACAAGAGGGAGCGAGAGGGGTAAATTTTTCAGGAAGGGAGTTCCAGGCATGAGGAGCAGGAAAGGAAAGGGGGCGAATACACTTTGAGGAGCAGGGGAGCCGTGAGCAGGCGGGGGTGGTGCTAGAGGAGGAGTGGAGTTTGGGGGCCGGAGCGTAGCGTCAGACTAGTGTAGAGAGATAGCGGGACAAGGCCATGAATATCCTTGTAGGTAAAGCCGAGAAACTTGTGCTGAATATGTCCCCATAAGGGGAGCCAGTGAAGAGAGGAGAGGAGGGGCCGGATATGATCAAAGCAGAGGCGGGCGAGGTGGATGATTTTGGCAGCAGAGTTTTGACTCAATAAAAGGGGGCAAGGCGAGAGCGGGGAAGGCCAGTAAGGAGGGGATGTAAACTCTTTGTGCTTGGCCAGGCATGGGGCATGGCTGGATGGGGACATTTAGAGGATTGGGGTGGGGGGTTGAATGGGATTTTTATATGTTGTTGTGTATTTTAATGCCCTGAGCCTTAGGGGAAAGGTGAAGTATAAATATGAATTAATTAATTTCTGGTTCCAGTAATCAAGATCTTTCGGGTAGCCAGGTACGTGACTGGCGACTGGGTAACCCATTGACAACGTGACCCAGTACTCCAAATCCGGGGGTTACCTGTGGGGACCAAATTAGGAAGCTCTTTCAGCTCTAATCTCAGGCTGTTGCAAACATTAGGATTAAGCACCAACGCCAACACACTTCCAATGCTCTTAAAAATCCCCCCTTGGTGCCAGCCTCCTGCCTATCACTAGGTTAGCCGGAAGTCACCCAACTCTGCAGCATAATTAGAGTTGATGAAACGAGAGGCAGAACTGCAATTTACATCTATAGGAAAAGAACGCCTGCTTCGAATTTCAAGAGCCAAGAAAAAGCATCACTCCCGGCTCCTGATGACTTCTGCTAGGGATCAGCGAAAGGAATCGTGGATGGATGGAAAGTGGGTCATAGTTTATCAGACCGGTTCTGAATATTAAAGTGCAATTAATATGCTACGTCTAAACCCTGCTCCTCTTTATGGTTCTCACCGAGTCGGAAAATGGTGCATTCAAAATCCGGCTGATGAGACTCTAATCTCCGCTATAATTTTCAATCTATTTGTTCTCAGCACAATGTCATAATTCTACCGCGACCAGTGTGAATTCTACACACACACACACACACACACACTTCACCATTTTGCTTTCTGAGTAGTGTTTATTTCAGTTTGAATGTCAGAGAACACAAAAGAGAGAGGCAAACAAAGAGAAACCAGCCATAGCAACTGTCACTACCCTTTCTCCGAGCAGGCTGACTTCCTGACTTCCCCTCTCCTCTCCGACAGGTGTTGGCTTTCCTCACTCGCCTAATCTGGGACGAAGCTCTTTCTCTTTCCCTCTCCAGGCTCTCTCTTCATTATCCCCAACCATTAATCACTTGGCAGCCATCTGTGCTACTCATCACTTTTTGTCTCTCTCTCTCTCTTTGTTACTCGCAATTTACGTTCCCCCCTCTTGTATCAACGAGATAAAACTGGCTTGGGAGGCAAGATGGGAAGACGCGCACTAATTCCTGGAAAGAAATGGAAAGGGAATTGGCTTTGGTTTTGTTGCAGGATAAAAAGAATAGTTGTTTATCTATCTATTCAATTTAGTTTCCTACCGATACGGATGACTTCCAATCCTTCCTGAAATCCTGCCTCTTCCATCGGGATCCCTCCCTCCCCGTCTCCACAGACAGCTCCAAGATGTTCCCTTTACTGTCCTTTCAGTCAGGGCCCCCTGCGTCCCTGGAACACGTGCACCTGCAACTTTGGTAGTGCCAGCAATCTATCTAGCTAAATGATTATTAATTATTAATTATTAGATGATGATGATGATGATGATGATGATGATGAAGAATGCATTAATTCTGCTCCCTCCCTCCCAGCCTCCAAACCCCTCCTGAAAACCTCCCTCTTCCATCAGACTTTCCCTAGCTCCTCACCCCATAGACTTATCATGGATGCATCCTCTTTCCTCCTTCACTCAGGGCGTTGGTACATGAGGCATTTTTCTCACATATTTCTAAAGTCCAGGAGAAAGAAACGGACGGGGGGGAGGGGAGAGGTGTCTCCCCGCTACTGGAAATGAGGCGTGCACCATTGCAAACAGCGGGGGCCGTGAATTAGTGCAGGCTTGGAGATGCAGAGCTGTAAAAAGCTCCATCTGGGGGTTTTACAACTCCACATCTCCAAGCCTGCACTAGTTTGTGGTGCCCACTGTTTGCAATGGTGCCCAGTTCATTTCCAGTAGCGGGTAGGGACCTCTGCCCCAGCCAGTGTGAGTTTGTTTCTCCCGGACTTGAGAAATATGCAAGAAACAAGCCTCATGTAAAAACGCCCTCAGAGTCCTCCTCTTCCCTGTGATTAAGCTAAGCACATGCACCTATGACTTCTCAACCTGATGGATGTCTCCCTGTCTCTCCCTATGTTCCTCTCTCCATTATCTCCCCTACTTTCTCTTTCTTAGATTAATAATAGGGCTGAGAGGAGAATGCAAAGGCATTATCGCAAGAACACACGCGATTCTAGCAGCCCCAGCGAGATCTCGCGTGTCCTCGCTAAGGTTTTCCAGAATCTCGCAAGATTCTGGAGAACCTCAAACAATGCCCTCCGCATGCACGGATTGGCTGCCGCTGCCATTCTGCCATGTACAACCCAACCCACCCCAACGACCATTTGGTGCATTTGCAAAGCATTTTTTGAGGTTTCTCAAATATCTTGCGAGATTCTCAAAAACCTCAAAAGCTGTGAATGCACAAAAATAGCCACCTGCTGGCCATTTTCCAGAATCTCGTGACAATGGCCATGAGAAGTCCAATTCTCGCGATCTTCTTGCCCCTGAAAGTCTCACTGAGAAGACGATTCTCAATGACATTTTCAAGAAGATCAAGGGTGAGTTTTACGACTAATTATAAGCCCTTTGTATTCAATGGGCTACCTAATAATCAATTGGGTATCTCAATATCCCCCAAATTGGTAATTTCTGGTACTGATTTACTGATTTCCCAGTTACCAATAGAAAAATCAATACGTAAAACCAAAACAATCGATATGGAAAACCAAAAAATCAGGACTGATAGTCGCTATTCCATGAACAGAAGTTGATATTCCAGGACATTATGGGACACTGGATAACCAAATCGGGTTGAAATTGGGTACCAAATCCGACCTGACATTTTTTAGTTGAACTGAATACCAGAAATTCATCAGGGGCACCTGCTTTTGTAGGTTGCTGTTTCCTCTCTAGCTGGTCTCCCTCCCTACACACTGAACTACTAGAAGCTAGTTTGTGGCCTATGATCTATCTTCTAAGGCACCCCTGCTCTAAGCAGATAGTGCTGGCTCTGTCATTTTGATGGTATTCACACCTGTGCTTGTTGCTGGTGCCAGAACTACCTGCTCTGAGGATCTCACCCTAAGTATTAAGAACATAAGAACATAAGAAGTGCCATACTGGGTCAGACCAATGGTCCATCTAGGCCAGCATCCTGTTTCCAACAGTGGCCAATCACGGTGGCTTGGGAGAAGCACCCAACAGCTCACAATGGGGGATCCATTCCCTGTTGTTTCCCCCCAGCTCCCATCCTGTTCCCTGATCCTGTCTGGCTAATAGCTGCTAATGGACCGATCTTCCAGAAACTTCTCCAAACCTCCTTTAAACGCAGCTATAGTACTGGCCCTTACCACAGACTCCGGCAGTAGATTCCACAACCCAATTATACACTCAGTGAAAAATATTTTATTTTATTTGTTTTAAACTTGCCACCCATGAGTTTCATGGAGTGTCCCCTAGTTCTAGTACTAGCTGAGAGGGTAAATAACTGCTCCGTGTTTATTAGTTCCACCCCACTCATGATTTTATAGACCTCTATCCTATCTCCTCTCAGCCGTCTCTTCTCCAAGCTGAGGAGCCCCAAGTTACCAAGTCTCTCCTCATACGGGAGCCCTTCCATGCCCTTGATCATTTTTGTTGCCCTTCTCTGCACCTTTTCTAGTTCCGCTATGTCTTTTTTGAGATGGGGTGACCAGAACTGCACACAATATTCAAGGTGCGGTCGCACCATTCATTTGTATAGAGGCATTATGACATCCTCAGCTTTATTCTCTATCCCTTCCGAATAATTCCTAACATTCTGTTTGCTTTCTTGACTGCTGCTGCGCACTGCGCTGTGGATTTCAGTGTAGAATAGCTCCTCCTCTTGTTGGTTCCAGAACCAGCTGTTCTAGGAAGCAGTCATTTACGACATCCAGAAAATTGACCTCCATGTCCTGCCCCGAGGAAACATTCATCCAATCAATATTAGGGTAATTGAAGTCACCCATTATTATCATGTTGCCAACTTTAGTAGCCTGTCTAATCTCTTTTAGCATTGCTTTATCAGTCTCTCCATCCTGGTCAGGGGGATGACAGTGTAGCCCTACTGCGATACTCTTCCCTTTTATACCTGGAATTTCTATCCGTAGAGATTCTAGGGAACAGTTTGAATCCTTTAAAATTTTAATTGTACTTGACTCAATTCTGTCTTTTTACATATAGAGCCACCCCACCCCCAACTCTATCTACTCTGTCATTCCAATATTTATTTATTTATTTATTTATTACATATGTTAGTCCCCCCCCATGCCAATGGCATCCCGGGGTGATGTACAATTTAATAAAACAACATTCGGGGGGGGGGGGGAATAGAATAAAAAACATTTTTTTAAAATACAGCAATTAAAAAACCAAAACAGGGTTGGGGTAAACAAATACAAATAAAAAGGTAAGGGGAGAGATAAAAACCCTAACCCACCCTCCCAAGCTCCTCCACAAAGGCCTGGGTGAAAAGCCAGGTTTTACAAGCCCACCGGAACGTCAAAAGGCTCGGGGCCAGGCGAGCTTCCTCCAGGAGGGAGTTCCAAAGACGCGGCATGACCACTGAGAATGCCCTCTCCATTGTGGCCCCCGCTTAACACGGGGGACCTCCAAGAAGGCACCCCCGGCCGACCGAAGGAGCCGCTCTGGGGTGCGGAGGGCGAGCGGTCCCTGAGGCACGAGGGGCCCAGACCGTGAAGGGCCTTAAAGGTCAATACCAAAACCTTGAACCTGGCTCGGCTCGCTATCGGCAACCAGTGCAGAGTTCAGAGCACAGGTGTAATATGCTCCCGACGACCCATCCCTGACAGGAGCCGGGCCGCCGCATTCTGCACTAGCTGCAGCCTCCGAACCAGGTACAAGGGAAGCCCCACGTAGAGCGCGTTGCAGTAGTCCAGCCTCGAGGTGATGAAGGCATGGATGAGGGAGGCCAGGTCCGGGCCGGAGACGTACGGATGCAGCCTCCGCACTAGATACCACTGCCTCCACCTGTCGATCCAGGCAGAGATCCGAGTCCAACACCACCCCCAGACTCCAAACCTGCTATCGGAGGGTGAAACACACACACACCCATATTAGGGGGGCTGACACCTCCCTCGCCCTCCCCACCACCATCACCTCTGTCTTATCTGAGTTGAGTTTCAGTCTGTTCTGCCACATCCATTCCGCCACGGTCTCCAGACACTGGGATAGCAATGAGACAGCCGGGTCTGGGTCAGCTGTACCCTGGTATTACAGTGTCCCATTGGTTCTCCTCCTTCCACCATGTCTCTGTGATGCCTATAATGTCTAGATCTTCATTTAGTGCCGCACACTCCAATTTTCCCATCTTACTTTTTAGGCTTCTAGCATTTGCATATAGACATTTATCTGTATTCTTTTTATTCTTCTTACTGTGCACCTTATAGACGACTGTATCAGGCACCCTGGAATTGTTATCTGTTCTCCAGGGAATTGCAACTGAAGTCCCTTAGGTCTTTATAAATCTAAAGCCTTCCTCTTTGCACCATTCTCTCATCCACACATTGAGATGTTGGCGCTCCACCTGCCTCTGGGATCCTGCGCATGGAACAGGCAGCACTTCCGAGAAGGCTACCCTGGATGTTCTGCTCTTGAGTCTACTACCTAGAAGCCTAAATTTGGCCTCCAGAACCTATGTCCTACATTTGCCTATGTCATAGGTACCAACATGGACCATGACAACAGGTTCCTGCCCAGCACTCTCTAGGATTCTATCTATGTGTCATGTAAGGTCCGCTACCTTCGCACCAGGCAGGCAAGTTACCATGCGGTCCTCACGGCCACCAGCAACCCAGCTGTCTACATTCCTAATAATCGAATCCCCAACTACCACAGCTGTCCTATTCCCACCCTTCTGGGCACACACCCCTAGAAAAATATCATCGGTGCGAGAGGAGAACACATCACCCGGAAGGCAGGTCCCAGCTACAGGATTGCTTCTTGCCATTGTTTGGGACCAGCTTAGGATGATCACTGTGGGTCTTATGTTTTCTGCCAGTCCCTGCAGACTAAAAATGTCGTCCTGAGTTACATCCTCTATTTTTAAAAAGCATAATGTAATGGGATTAATATTAATGATACAATGTCATGAATGCAGTCGCTTTTACATAATCAGGAGCCTTGAAAGAAACAGATGGTTCTGTTATATGAAAGAGAGGGAGAAGAACATTTCCAAAGTCCATTAAAGGCAGAATCATCAACGTCGGCCTCAGCACAGAAAATCCAGTTTGGGTTGCATTTTTTTCAGGGACATGACAAAACAAACACAGACCTCATCGCATGATTCATGAAACGACAGAAGCAGCAGCCAGAGCTAAGGCATAAAAAATGTTGCTAATTAAGCATTTAATGCAAGAGAACTGGTGAGCTAGCTTGGGATTTCACAGTAGAGCTATTTTTAGTGCCCGCAGAATGAATCAACAGCACGTCTACCCACACTCAGAAATTGCAGCCTTGTGTTAATTATGGATTTAAACATGTAACCTGAGAAATCCATTTTTATGCAGAGGAAACAAGTAGTTGCATAGATAAGGGAGGGGAGACCCGCTGCTGCCTTCGGAGCCCTGTGGAAGAATCTGTCCACTGCCTCGTCTTTTCCGCTGTCTGCGTCTGAAATGCAACGTTCACTACTGGCAATTGGTCTTATTTCAAGTGGCAACTCTGGGGAAGGTGAAAATAAAGTATTCTTTTCCTTGTGACAGCCCTTATTAGTATGTATGTTCAAATGCATCAACCTAATGAGGCAGTGTCATTACAGCACATGGCTGAGCTGATTCTGGAAGCTTCAGAACATCAGAGGAATTTTGAGGGGGAAAGAAAAGCTATTAGTTAAACACAAGTAGTCATAAAGTAATAACAAAGGCTGACAAGAAATATGTTCGTTTCACTAATAACCGCTATGTGGAGCATGGAGGGTGGAGCCCAAATGCACGCGTACTTTATTTGTTGGCATGAATAGCTACACGATATTTATTTTTTTGTAACAGTGCAAAGCACCCTGGGCTCCCATGTTACTCAGCAAGATTGATCATATCTCTGTGATGGGAACGTCTGAACCACAGATTCCATTAGGCACAATGAGAAAAGGCACATTATTCTCAAATGCCGTCGGTGCAAGACTAGCTTTCATTTTTTCCCTTTGGCGTTTGGTTATTGCAAGCAAGGTGTCAGCAGAAATTGGCTGGGAAGAAAGAGAGAACGGACAGTTATTGCGTGGAAAAGGAGAGGCAACTACCTTTGCAGATGAGCCAACAGTCAGGGATTTTTTTAAAATGTGGCTCTGATAGGGAGGTTAAAAACCATGTGGTTGGGTGTTACCCGTGGTTATATGTCAGATGTAGAATCAAAGAACTGTAGGACAACAAGGGACATTAAGGGTCATGCAGTCCAACCACTGCTCCAAGAATGATATCTTCCGCTCACAGAATTGTGGACCAATTTTTGTCCAGTCAGGTTTTGAAAACACCCAAGAAGAAAGTTCTACCACCTCCTAGGACAATGCCCTGCCGTGCTCACCGCGACGGGGCTTTGGCGGCGCCCTTCCCTCCTAGGAACAAAGGAGGCGAGGAGGTTGGGGAGGCCGTCAGGTGGGGAAGAAGACGTTGTTGCCCCGGCAACAGCGAAGACAGCACACGGGACTCTCACGAGAGCCGTGATTCCAGGGCGCCATTTTGTAGATTCCCTGCTCCGCGCCTCATTCGGCTGGGCACAGGCAGGGAAGGAACACGTACACCCACCCACCCACCCCTAAAAAATGGCACCACTCTGAGTCACTACTGGTCGTGACTTAGGACCGGAAAGGAATTTTCCCTGAACCAAATTGGCAAAGGCGAGGTGTTTTTCGCCTTTCCTGGAGTGCTTTGCTGATTAGTAGATAGGGGCAGGGATGCGTTTTCGCGGGTGGTAGGCTGAATTATCGCACTCTTGTGGTAGGCTGAGTTCAGGCCAATGGTTAAACGTCGTAGTTGATAGCATAGTACTGAATAGAAACATCTCCTTAAGGGATGGGCATAGGCCACGCATAGCTGCTCAGTGCGGCCCACTGTACGGTCAGCCCAAGGGTGAGAGGCGAGCGGCCGGACCCGCTGGGAGGGCCATGTACCAAACAGTAGGTTACGGTGCCTTCACCCTTGTTGTTGTTTAAAGCCCGCCCTCAGAGGCAAAAGGGGTAGATACGAACAACCCGCTCCGGCCCGGGGAAACCCGGTAGTCGGGATAGGGGGTAAGTTGACAAAGTTGGGGAAGTTAAGGCACAGGAGGATTCCCTCGGGCTTAACCCGAAGATATTAAAGAAGGCCGACAGGTTATTATTATTATTATTAACAAACATTTATATAGCGCCAGCAGTGTACCTGGCACTTTAGAAAGTAATAAAATAGACACAGTCCCTGCCCCTAGGGCTTACAATCTGAGAGACAGGAGCTGGGGGAGAGACTTAGGAAGGGGAACAGAGGGAGAGACAAGGGGTCTAACATTCATGAAGATGCGAGGTCTCAAGTGCACGTACTTGGCTTGGTTACGATGAGAATGACAGCAGGCAGGTCCATGTTGCAAGGATAAGGGTAAACCAATCGTAGGTATAGGAATAGTGGCTCAGCAGGATAAAGAGTCAGACAGAGCAGAGCGAAAGAGGTGAGTTTTAAGGAGAGATTTGAAGGTATGAAGGGAGGGGGCAAGGCGGATGTGGACAGGGAGGGAGTTCCAGGCATGGGGGGCAGCAAGTGAGAAGGGACGAAGGCGCTTAGGGGAGCAGGGAAGGCGTGGAAGGGTGAGAGAAGGGACAGAGGAGGAGCGAAGTGCACGGGCTGGAGTATGGAGGGCGATAAGTGCAGAGAGGTAGGGGGGAGCAAGGTTGTGAAGAGCTTTATAGGTGAAGACTAGGAGCTTGTGCAGGATTCGTTCAGGAAGGGGAAGCCAGTGAAGCGAAGAGAGGAGGGGCTGCACATGGTCGAAGCGACTGGCGAGGTAGATGACCCTGGCAGCAGAGTTTTGGACAGAGATGAGGGGAGAAAGGTGAGACCGGGGAAGGCCAGTGAGAAGGAGGTTACAGTAATCGAGGCGAGAGATGACCAGAGCATGAACAAGAGTTTTGGCAGACGAGACAGAGAGAAAAGGGCGAATCTTAGCAATGTTATGGAGGGAGAAGCGACAGGATTTAGCAACAGAGTCAATGTAGGGTTTAAAAGAAAGGGCTGAGTCAAAGATGAAGCCTAGGCTACGGGCTTGGGGGACAGGCAGGATGGTGACTCCATCAATAGTTATTGACAGTGAGGAAGGAGAGGAAGGATGAGGGGGGAAGATAAGGAGTTCAGTTTTAGCCATGTTGAGTTTGAGTTGACGTTGAGACATCCAGGTAGAGATGTCAGAGAGACAGTTGATGAGACGAGCTTGAACAGAGGGAGAGAGAGAGAGGGAGTAGAGAGATAGAGTTGAGTGTCATCAGCATAGAGGTGGTATTGGAAGCCATGGGAGGCAATGAATTTGCCTAAGGATGAGGTATAGATCGAGAAGAGGAGAGGGCCAAGAACAGAGCCTTGAGGGTGAAAGGAGGCAGCCCATCTGTCTAAAAACACCCATTCCACAGACTGGCTTCTGCTGCCAGGTGGGCTTGTTTACCAAAGAGATGAGAAGATGAGCAGGAGGAAACAGCTGGAAGGCTGTGAAGGGTCCGCGAAGGAACATTCCTTCACCCTCCGCTAGAACGGCAGCCTCTGGGAAGGCAGAGGGGAAATTGAAAAGTAGCAACTTTGGGGAAGGAACCAAAAGCAAGCCCCTCCCCTTTACATAAACCCTTCCCAGAACATCCCTCTGGGCCAAATTGGCAGGCTGCCCACGAAGTAGTTTCTGAGAAAATAAATGATGGGAGTACGGGAGCAGCTTAGAAAGTTCAAAGGTCGACGTGCGGTTCCATGTTGTCTGGCGCTATCATTCTAGTGTTGCGTCATTCTTTCTAACTCTGCAACCTGGTGGCAGATGGACGTAGAACTTGCATTCCTGACCCTGGTCTCCGGCCGTGGACCAGCTCTTGCCCAGTATTTGTCCAGTGCCTTGATCCCAGTTGAGAACCAGAGGCTGGAAGCTGAATCCAGACAAGGGAAGATAGTTGGCCGGCCTTGGGACCTGGGAGACATAGCGACCCTTGTTATTGATGGGGTCCAGCTTCCTTGGGTCACTCACGTCCTCAGCCTTGGGGTGCTCCTGGATCCATTTCTGCACCTGGATCAGCAATTCCAGTTGCTGAAAAGACTGAGACCGTTTTTTGGTGGTTGTTTTTTTATCAGACTTGGACCTGGCCACTGTCACCCGTGCCTTCATACCCTCAAGGCTAGTCCATTGCAATGCACTCTATGTGGGGTTGCCTTTGATGACTGTTAGGAAGCTGCAGCTAGTGCAGAACGCACCATCCTGCTTTCTGTCATCGATGGGTCTCTGGGAGCACATTAGAGTCTGCACTGGCTGCTAGGAGCTTTCTGGGCACAATTCACTAGGCACTAGACAATTCTGGGCACTAGGCTATGACCCTGACTAGCTTAATGCCCAAATATCTGAAAGACCTCCTCTCCTTTCCTGTCCCATCACAACCTCCGAGGTTAGCCGGGATCACCCTCTTGTGGGTTTCGATTGTCCCCAAGGCCGGGGTCTGGCTCAGGTGTTGTGGGTTGGGGGATTTATTGTTATTTGGGTCCACCAGTATTTGGGTTATTCTGTGCATTGTTATAGATGAGTTTATGTACTGGAACCCACTCTGAGCCTGGAGGGAACGGGCAGGATACAAATGTAATTAATTAATTGATTGATTAATAATACTCTCACAATAACATACAGAATATTGCCCATACTTCTGAAAACCAGCAGTACAATCTTAAATTCAGTCCATCCCTCTCCAGGCAGCCAGTGCGGAAGCGTAGGGTGGGCATGGTATGATCGATAGTAGCTCCCTCCCTTTGAAAAGCAGATACGTGCACGGCTATTAGATAAGAACTGTGCTCCTCATCGACATTTCTGATTCCATTATAAAGGGTTTACACCCATATAAACGCAGCACATTATAATTCAAACAGAGATCACTAGAGCAACCACAGACGGTGTCATCGCAAAGGTGTCGTGTGTAATTATATAAAGTTTTCTATTCTAGAAAACAGTGCTAATCAACCCTCCCCACTTCTCATCACCCACATGCTAGTATCCTATTGCTCCCTACAAGAGGCCAGTAACCAGATTTCTGTGTTATTCATCAATTTTATTATGGAAATGGGTGGCCATAGGGAGAATGTAATCATGTCAATAAATTCAAGCAGTCAATGGAAAGCAAATCCTTTCTGTAATGACCTTGCAATGCTCCATTGTAGAAATGTTGCCTGCTGTGGCACTGGGGAGGGCATCCGCCAGGCTCCAGCCCCTGAGCCAAATCCAGCTGACAGTTCCCCTCTCCTTCTCTCCCCCCTCTGTGTCTTTTAGATTGTGAGCCGTAGGCAGGGACCGCGGCATTCTTATTGTTCTGTAAAGTGCCAGGTACACAGCTGCTGGCACTATACAAATGCATCATCATCATCATCATCATCATCATAATAATAATAATGGAGTGGCTGTTTCTTGATGTGGTGGAATGACATCGCCTCCGTGCGAGAATGATGGCCCCAGACCCATGACGCTGGGTCCTGGGGCTAGAGTGGCAGCCTCTGGATATTGGCCACAGTCCTCCCTGCTAGTAGCGTAGGCCTCAGAACCCTGACAGTGGGTCCTGGGGCTGGAGTGGCTGTTTCTTTTTTTATATCTATCTATCTCTACACTAAATCTAACTGCTATTAACTATTCTAAAACCTATTGAACTAAATGGAATATCCNGGATGTTATGTTACCATGGAAGATTGGGGAATCCTCATCATTAGAATGTTTTTAAAAATATATGTTGGAGAAACATCTGTTTAGGAATGGTTTCGGTATAATCAGCCCTGCCTTTTTGCACAGAGATGGACTAGAGGACTTGTATTTATTATTATTATTATTATTATTATTATTATTTATTTATTTATTTATTTATTAATATAGTGCCAGCAATGTACCTGGCACTTTACAAAGAGTATGATAGACACGGTCCCTGCCCAAGAGCTTACAATCTAAAGACATGGGGGAGGGGAGCCAGGGAAGGGGGAACAGAGGGAGAGACAAGGGATGCAACATTCATGAGGATACGAGAACTCAGGTACACGTTCTTGGCTTGGTTACAATAATTGGGAGTATGCAAATAACAGGTGGAGGATAATCCTGGGTGGGGATGATTAGTAGGCATTAGGAAGGGTGGAGCGGAAGAGATGGGTTTTGAGGAGGGACTTGAAGGTATGAAGGGAGGGGGCAAGGCAGACAAGGGCAGGAAGGGAGTTCCAGGCATGCGGGGCAGCGAGGGAGAAGGGACGAAGGTGGTTGGGGGAGCAGGGGAGGCGTGGGAGGGTGAGGGAGGGGATGGAAGAGGAGCGGAGTGCTCAAAAAGGGGTTCAGAGGGAGATCAGGGCAGAGAGGTAGGGGGGAGCGAGGTTGTGAAGGGATTTGTAGGTGAAGACGAGGAGCTTGTGCAGAATATGCTCAGGAAGGGGGAGCCAGTGGAGAGAGGAGAGGATAGGATAGGATAGGAGAGGAGAGGAGAGGAGAGAAGAGGCTGCACGTGGTCAAAGCGACGGGCTAGGTGGATGATCCTGGCAGCAGAGTTTTGAACCAAGATGAGGGGAGAAAGGTGAGAGCGGGGAAGGCCAGTGAGGAGGAGGTTACACTAGTCGAGGCGTGAGATGACTAGGGCATGGATGAGAGTTTTGGCAGAGGAGACAGAAAGAAAAGGGCGGATCTTGGCAATGTTTTGGAGGGAGATGCGGCAAGATTTGGCCACGGAGTCAATGTAGGGTTTGAAGGTGAGGTAAGAGTCGAAGATGAAGCCCAAGCTACGGGCTTGGGGGACAACGAGGATGGAGACCCCGTCAATGGCAATTGACAGGGAAGAGGGAGAGGAAGGATTGGGAGGGAAGATAGGAGTTCAGTTTCTTTTTAGACTCTTTCCAGATGTACCATTTTATGAAATGGTTCCAGCCCTGCTTCTTAATTCATACCCACAAAAAGTCCTATAATAATCATTAGGAAGCCGGTGTGCTGCTGAGGTCAATGTCTGTCTTAAGAGCTAGCATTGCCTCCTGGGTAAAATGTCAGCTTGGTGTGGGGAGACCGGAATTCAAATCCCATGTTAGCCATGAATTAATTCACTGGGTGACCTTGTGTGAGTCACTATCTCTCAGGCTCGATTCCTCCTCTGTGAAATGGGCATAATAATGATCTACCTCATAGGATTGTTGTGGGGGGGAACTAGATAAGAATTGTAAAGCACTGCGACTGCTGCTGGAGCCCAGAGGAGAGGAAATGGCAGCCGCAAGTCTCATGGGAGGAGATTTGTTTCGTGTACCTAACTCGTTGCCCCAGGCAACCACATCATATCGAGGCTCCTGCCTTTTAGCGCTCAGAAGCGATGTGGCCCGTGAAAGCTTGTTTTGTCCTTTTATGGGGGTGGGACGAAGCCCTCTGCCCCTCCCAGTGCTGCTAACAGGCGGGGGGCAAAGACGAGAGGAAAGGCTGCAACATTTATATTTATTTGCTTCCCCCGCCTGCTATAGCAGCTCCGGGTAGCTCACAACATCTTAAAACATATACAAATATAATATAAACATAGCTAATAATAAATAAACAATAAATTGTGTAAAATCAGCGATAAAAGTCCAAAGGCAGAGCTAAAAAAAAACCTCCCCCCCAACCCAACCCCCCTCCCATTACCCATCTCCCTCGCCAAACGCCCGGCGGAACAGCCAGGGCTTTCCCTGTCTCCGGAAAGAGGGGAGGGCTGGGGACAGGCGGATCTCCATCAGGAGGGAATTCCACAGCCGCAGTGCGGCCACCGAGAACATCCCCCCATCATCGCCACCTGAGGTACCATGGAGACTTCGAGGAGGGCGCCCCCGGTCGACCGCAGGAGCCAATCCAGGACCCATAGGGTGAGGTGATTCCACAGATAGGCAGGGCCCAGGCCATTTGGGGATTAATAGGTCAAAACCAACACCTTGAATTAGGCCCGGAAGACTCTAGGCAGCCAGATCAGAGAACGGAGCACTGGTGTAATGTCCTCACGGTGACCTGTCCCCGTAAGGAGACGGGCCGCCACATTCTGCACCAGCTGCAGTCTCCGGACCGTCACCAAGGGTAGCCCCATGTAGAGCGTGTTGTAGTAGTCCAGTCTTGAGGTGATAAAGGCATGGGAGATGGTGGGTAGGTTCAAGTCTGAGACATACGGCCTAAGCTGTCACACCAGATGTAATTGGCAAAATGCGCCCTTTGCCACAGCCGCCACCTGGAAATCCAAGCAGAACTGCAGGTCCAAGAGCACCCCCAGACTATGAACTTGAGGGACCAATGGAGGGCATACCCCATCAATGATGGGTGCCACCACTCCCTCAGCCCCTCCAACCAACATCACATCCATCTTGTCAGGATTCAGCTTCAGGCGGCTCATCCTGATCCAGTCCCCTACAACCGCCAAACACTAAGTAAGCACCGAGACTGCCGGACCTGAGTCAGCTGAAAAGGAGAGGTACAGTTGGGTGTCATCACCATATTGCTGACACCGCACACCAAATCCTCTGACGACCTCCCCCAAAGGTTGCATGTACATGTTGAACAGGCGAGGGGACAGAATAAAACCTTGGGGCACTCCACACGAGAGGTCACGGGGGGATGATGAACAATCACCCAGCACCACACGTTGAGTTCTCCCAGCCAGGAAGGAACGGAACCATTCAAAAACAGTTCCACCTACCCCGGCTCAGTCCCACAAGCGGGTCACCAACAACTCATGGCCAACGGTCTTAAACGCAGCTGAGAGATCTAACAGGGTAAAAGGGTCAAGCGACCCCATTGGCTCCGTGCAGCCTAGCCCGTGGCCAATCACAGACTGTGAAGCCAGTGGTCTGAGGCGAAAAGGGATGGTGATTGGGCAGGCTGACTGCTACTCCAATCCTCTCCACCCCTGGTGCCTGGAAGTCTGCTCCTCAGCTCCTCAGTTGACTCAGCTGACTCCCCCTCCCTGTCACATTTGACCTTCCAGTGACACGTTTTTTAGAGTGTCTATTAGAGTGTAAGCCATAGGCAGGGACTGCGTCTATCTTATTGTTCTGTAAAACGCCAGGTACACAGCTGGTGCTATACAAATGCTAATAATAATAATAATTAATTAATAATATTTCTTCTTGTTAAATTAACTCTGGAGTTCTCATTGCTGCAGCCACAACTGACCGGAATATATTCAAAGGAGTGTGTGCCAGGTATTGAATAGCCTCTTTGGAGCTAATACTCTGGAGGAACTGCTCAAGAACGGTTTATCCTCATGTAAAGATTCTCTCTGTAATTCCGACAATGACAAAGAGAGCTGGGATTAGCTGCGGAAGACGTGACAGTCAGTGCAAAATTGCTGTCAACTGGCAAGTTTAAGTTGCGCCTCCAACTTTCTGATTATCCTGCGCAATGTGCTTCCTCTTGCCATGCTGGTTCTTCTGTTTCTACTTTAATCTTTGGCATCCTTCTGGGCACCGGGGCTCACTCCTGACAGACTCTCAAAGCCCCACGCCAAGAAACTCTGAGAAGAGAATGAACAGACCCGTGCGTGTGTCTAGATGACAGTGCCGCACTCTGCCACCTTGCATTTTATCTGTCTCAGCTCGCACAGAAATCCTCACGAAATCAGGCTCATCGTCTATAAAGAAATACGAGAGCCCACTGTCATTGCTCTGACTGGATAAAATGCTATTAGGACTCCTTCATTTATGGGACCTTTTTAACAATACATTCATCCTATCTTTTTTTTCTCTCCTTCTGCTCAATGCTTTGCATTTTAATTCCTCTGCCAGACTTCTCGCGAGCAGCAGAAGCCATTAGCTCTGCGGGCGTTAGAGGAGACTTTCCACCCACGTCTGTGGGTATTTGACTGGCTATTTTTATCTTTAAACTACAGCTGAAATGAAAAAAAACAAGTCCGCCCCACCCCCCTGGGAGGTACTCTGCCCTAACCTAACAGAGCAAAAATCAACACAAACAGACCTAGTCATCAGAGCTGAAAATGAAAATTCTGGTAATAACCAAATATCTACTTGTGTTTTGGTTATTCTCTTCCAGGGTTTGTTACCGTTATAGTATTTTAGTTATGTCATTTGAGCAGTATTTCCGCCATTGTCCTTGGGCAATTACTACTACTTTCTATAGTACTACTAGGCATGCACAGCGCTTTTCAGTCACAGATTTTTCAGAGCCAGGTCCCTGCCCCAGTGGGCTTACAATCTAAGATGGACAAGGGTGAGGAGAACACAGGGAGAGACACGTACATTCCCATTTTACAGATGGGGGAACTGAGGTTGAGAGGTTGTGACTCTCCCAAGGCCGCCCAGTGAGTTCATGGCTAGGGCACGATTTGAACCTTGGCTTCCTAGGACCAAGTCCAGCACCTTCTCCTCTACACCACACCGGCTCTCCAAGCTAAGAGGGTGTTGATTGCCCAAGGCCACCCAGTGAGTTTATAGCTAGGATGGGGTTTGAACTCTGGCTTCCCAGGTCTTCATCCACACTGGCTCTTTCTCATTTTGGCAATTGCAAGCAAAGGCTGTTTTCAATGGGCACAGCCAGAGGGCAGATCCGTGTGTGCTCGGGGGAAACTTCGGGGGGGGGGGCATCAGATGGGACAGGCCGGGTGTGCGCTGGGTGTGCACCCCTGCCCCCGCACCGCCCACTCATGGCCCCGCACGGAACATACCAGGTTTCCCCCGATGCTCCATGCGTGGGTCACAGGAGCATCGCCCACCCACACCATCTTTAGATGGGACTTGAAACAGCCAAAATCACTTCAAAACTAAAATAACCAACCCCCCAAAAAATGAAAACGAAAACCAAACCAAACTGGAATAGTCCTCCCCAAATCCTCTATGTATGTCCCTGTTTCAGCGGGGCTGGATATTATCAGGGTACTTGAAAATGCAACTAGTAGCCATGTCAGCTCTACTTTAAACTGAAAGCAGATGCTACCATCGCCTACTGACATGGCTGACTGGTAACCGTCAATCGTAGCGGGGTGCACAGGAGTGGGGGCTCGGCAATGGGTTATAGGGCCCCCCCCCGGTACCTCCCATGAGTCGGCTATGTTTACTAAGTCCCAAGACAGACTCATCTTTGCAGAACTGTTATAAAAAGGCATATTTAATTTAAAGATTAGGAGGAACTTTCTAACAGCAAGAATACTTGGGCAGTGGAAGGAGGGATGTTATGTTACCATGGAAGATTGGGGAATCCTCATCATTAGAATGTTTTTAAAAATATATGTTGGAGAAACATCTGTTTAGGAATGGTTTCGGTATAATCAGCCCTGCCTTTTTGCACAGAGATGGACTAGAGGACTTGTATTTATTATTATTATTATTATTATTATTATTATTTATTTATTTATTTATTTATTAATATAGTGCCAGCAATGTACCTGGCACTTTACAAAGAGTATGATAGACACGGTCCCTGCCCAAGAGCTTACAATCTAAAGACATGGGGGAGGGGAGCCAGGGAAGGGGGAACAGAGGGAGAGACAAGGGATGCAACATTCATGAGGATACGAGAACTCAGGTACACGTTCTTGGCTTGGTTACAATAATTGGGAGTATGCAAATAACAGGTGGAGGATAATCCTGGGTGGGGATGATTAGTAGGCATTAGGAAGGGTGGAGCGGAAGAGATGGGTTTTGAGGAGGGACTTGAAGGTATGAAGGGAGGGGGCAAGGCAGACAAGGGCAGGAAGGGAGTTCCAGGCATGCGGGGCAGCGAGGGAGAAGGGACGAAGGTGGTTGGGGGAGCAGGGGAGGCNGCGGGGCAGCGAGGGAGAAGGGACGAAGGTGGTTGGGGGAGCAGGGGAGGCGTGGGAGGGTGAGGGAGGGGATGGAAGAGGAGCGGAGTGCTCAAAAAGGGGTTCAGAGGGAGATCAGGGCAGAGAGGTAGGGGGGAGCGAGGTTGTGAAGGGATTTGTAGGTGAAGACGAGGAGCTTGTGCAGAATATGCTCAGGAAGGGGGAGCCAGTGGAGAGAGGAGAGGATAGGATAGGATAGGAGAGGAGAGGAGAGGAGAGAAGAGGCTGCACGTGGTCAAAGCGACGGGCTAGGTGGATGATCCTGGCAGCAGAGTTTTGAACCAAGATGAGGGGAGAAAGGTGAGAGCGGGGAAGGCCAGTGAGGAGGAGGTTACACTAGTCGAGGCGTGAGATGACTAGGGCATGGATGAGAGTTTTGGCAGAGGAGACAGAAAGAAAAGGGCGGATCTTGGCAATGTTTTGGAGGGAGATGCGGCAAGATTTGGCCACGGAGTCAATGTAGGGTTTGAAGGTGAGGTAAGAGTCGAAGATGAAGCCCAAGCTACGGGCTTGGGGGACAACGAGGATGGAGACCCCGTCAATGGCAATTGACAGGGAAGAGGGAGAGGAAGGATTGGGAGGGAAGATAGGAGTTCAGTTTCTTTTTAGACTCTTTCCAGATGTACCATTTTATGAAATGGTTCCAGCCCTGCTTCTTAATTCATACCCACAAAAAGTCCTATAATAATCATTAGGAAGCCGGTGTGCTGCTGAGGTCAATGTCTGTCTTAAGAGCTAGCATTGCCTCCTGGGTAAAATGTCAGCTTGGTGTGGGGAGACCGGAATTCAAATCCCATGTTAGCCATGAATTAATTCACTGGGTGACCTTGTGTGAGTCACTATCTCTCAGGCTCGATTCCTCCTCTGTGAAATGGGCATAATAATGATCTACCTCATAGGATTGTTGTGGGGGGGAACTAGATAAGAATTGTAAAGCACTGCGACTGCTGCTGGAGCCCAGAGGAGAGGAAATGGCAGCCGCAAGTCTCATGGGAGGAGATTTGTTTCGTGTACCTAACTCGTTGCCCCAGGCAACCACATCATATCGAGGCTCCTGCCTTTTAGCGCTCAGAAGCGATGTGGCCCGTGAAAGCTTGTTTTGTCCTTTTATGGGGGTGGGACGAAGCCCTCTGCCCCTCCCAGTGCTGCTAACAGGCGGGGGGCAAAGACGAGAGGAAAGGCTGCAACATTTATATTTATTTGCTTCCCCCGCCTGCTATAGCAGCTCCGGGTAGCTCACAACATCTTAAAACATATACAAATATAATATAAACATAGCTAATAATAAATAAACAATAAATTGTGTAAAATCAGCGATAAAAGTCCAAAGGCAGAGCTAAAAAAAAACCTCCCCCCCAACCCAACCCCCCTCCCATTACCCATCTCCCTCGCCAAACGCCCGGCGGAACAGCCAGGGCTTTCCCTGTCTCCGGAAAGAGGGGAGGGCTGGGGACAGGCGGATCTCCATCAGGAGGGAATTCCACAGCCGCAGTGCGGCCACCGAGAACATCCCCCCATCATCGCCACCTGAGGTACCATGGAGACTTCGAGGAGGGCGCCCCCGGTCGACCGCAGGAGCCAATCCAGGACCCATAGGGTGAGGTGATTCCACAGATAGGCAGGGCCCAGGCCATTTGGGGATTAATAGGTCAAAACCAACACCTTGAATTAGGCCCGGAAGACTCTAGGCAGCCAGATCAGAGAACGGAGCACTGGTGTAATGTCCTCACGGTGACCTGTCCCCGTAAGGAGACGGGCCGCCACATTCTGCACCAGCTGCAGTCTCCGGACCGTCACCAAGGGTAGCCCCATGTAGAGCGTGTTGTAGTAGTCCAGTCTTGAGGTGATAAAGGCATGGGAGATGGTGGGTAGGTTCAAGTCTGAGACATACGGCCTAAGCTGTCACACCAGATGTAATTGGCAAAATGCGCCCTTTGCCACAGCCGCCACCTGGAAATCCAAGCAGAACTGCAGGTCCAAGAGCACCCCCAGACTATGAACTTGAGGGACCAATGGAGGGCATACCCCATCAATGATGGGTGCCACCACTCCCTCAGCCCCTCCAACCAACATCACATCCATCTTGTCAGGATTCAGCTTCAGGCGGCTCATCCTGATCCAGTCCCCTACAACCGCCAAACACTAAGTAAGCACCGAGACTGCCGGACCTGAGTCAGCTGAAAAGGAGAGGTACAGTTGGGTGTCATCACCATATTGCTGACACCGCACACCAAATCCTCTGACGACCTCCCCCAAAGGTTGCATGTACATGTTGAACAGGCGAGGGGACAGAATAAAACCTTGGGGCACTCCACACGAGAGGTCACGGGGGGATGATGAACAATCACCCAGCACCACACGTTGAGTTCTCCCAGCCAGGAAGGAACGGAACCATTCAAAAACAGTTCCACCTACCCCGGCTCAGTCCCACAAGCGGGTCACCAACAACTCATGGCCAACGGTCTTAAACGCAGCTGAGAGATCTAACAGGGTAAAAGGGTCAAGCGACCCCATTGGCTCCGTGCAGCCTAGCCCGTGGCCAACTCACGATGGAGGTCATCGACCAAGGCCACAAGCACAGTCTCAGGGCCTTAGTTATAACCTGGGCTAAAGCCGGACTGCAAGTGATCAAGAAAACTGATACGGTCCAGATGCCCCTGAAGCTGCTGAGCCACCACCCAGTCAATAACACTCCAGTTATTTTGCTTAACTATCTTGAATCTGCCTGGGATTCTCTTTGAAGTTTTCATTGGTAGCATCCCAAAGCATCCTCATACCATCTGTATCACTGATCCTTTGTATTTTACAAGCAGACGCATCGCACAATAACACCCCCTCAAGAGCCAGGATTGTGTCACACAACCAGGATATTCTCAAATATCAGTCTTTTCTGTTGTTGTTCTTTAATTAGCTTTGAAAAACCCACCTGCATCCACAGGGATACCGATGGCCCAAACGAAAGAAGATTAATCCTTCTGCTAAAGATAAACTATCCCCAGTGAAGAGTACGCTTTGTGGGGGGGAGGGGTTGCTGCTACGATACCAGGTGAGCTCTGGTTGACAGACACCGTTTCTTCTTCTGGAGAATGGAAACAAGAAAGGCGTTCCGAGACCCGTAGGGGCGTGTTGTCACCATCCTGAATTCTAATTGCTGTCCCCGTTCCTCAATGAGGAGAAGAACATAACCTGTTAGTCTATGTTTGTGCAGAAAAACAAAAGAGAAAGGCTGTTCTGAATGCTTAAATGAAATGCGTACCCAGAAAAAACAGGCATGCACATTGAAAGTGCAGTATTCAGTTCGACCTGGTAATATCGGGAGCTAATCAGTATCCAATCAGTACCTGATCAGGTTGCATGATCAATCAAAATACCATTTAGCATCCTGATTTTTTGACTTCCAGTACCGGATTTCTGACTCGCATTGGCAGATTTCTGACTTGCCGCCTCAATTTTTCCAAGTTTCTAAGTTTCTGTCTTGATTGACTAATTTCCCAATCAAAAAATGTGTAACTCAGAAACGCCAATGCCTGGCATTATCAGGTATTCGGATACCCAATCAGTACTCGGAGACCAAGTCGGGTACCCACTACGGTACTCGAAAATGTGGGGATTATGCACTTGTCGGGCAGTTAAATCATCCACTGTATGCCGTGTCCTAAAATGAAGTCAGTGTTCAACAGTGAATAATCCTGGGCCTCTCCATCCGCAAGTTATTGGCTTTCCAGTACTCACCCATCTGCTAGACACTGCGAAAACTTGCAAAGTAGAAGATTCCTGCTGCATCCAGCAGCAGTAGAAGGCCATGTCAAAATGATGGTGGGCCACAGGGGGTGATTTCAGACGTTACGCGGTTAAATTCACCACAGTGAATCCCACCCCGGTGTGAATGGCTTCACCACGGGCCGTGGTGAGAGGCGCAGCCCCAACAGACATGACAGGGGCGGCACCACTGCCCGGGGCCAACCAGAAAGAACACGAGCCAGGGGAACCCAACAGACGTGACGAGGTGGCGAGAACCGCAGTGGGAGCCCCACAAGGCACCGGGGTTACGCGGACGCAAACATGGCCGCCGGAGGGCAAACGAAGCCAAAGATGGTGGAGGACCCCACCCAGGGAAGGGAAACACGAAGGGAGGGGTGGAGGGAGCTGCAGCGTGAGCAGCGCTTACAAACAGCAGCTGCACAGAAGGCGCGCACACTTCAAAATGAGAAGTGCACACACACAAACGAAGCAGCACACCCACACAACAAAGGGGAGCCAAGCAGGGGGGCAGAAGGAGGCACACACCGGGGGGGGGACAGGGAACCCCACAGCCAGCCGGATGCACAGGAGGAGGGGGGGGCGAGGAGCCGACAGGGCCAGCCCAGCAGGAGGGGGAGGGGGCAGGAGCTCAGCGGGCAAGGGGAAGGGGGACCCAGCAGCCCAAGGAGACAGGAGGAACACAAGGCACAGGGAAGCAGATCAGGTAGAAGGCTTTGAAGGGATCCGCACAGCTCATCCCAACCTGCACATCAGGGCAGCTGCACACCTCCGACAGGGCCACCAGCTCCAGCCCAGAGGGGGGGGCAAGCCATAATCGGCCGCAGGGGGCCAGGGCAGGTGGGACAGCTCCAGCAGATGGTAGTAGGCAGCCCTGCGGGAGCGCGGATACCCACGGGCACCCTGCACGCTGATGAAGTAGGACACGGCCGCGGCAGGGCCACCCTCCCACAGCCAGGTCGCATATCCCGGGAAGGCGCACACACACTGAGCGGAGGCCGTCTCAGCAGGACTCCGCACTGCAAGGCCCCCCAGCGTGTACGGTACGCACCCCTCAGGGAAGCTCCTCACAGTGCACGCGGCAGTCACCAGCGGTCTCGACATAGCCAAAGCACAGCATACCAAAGCTCAGGCACCGATAGGCATCCGGCCGGGTGAGAACGGAGCGCAGGCAGCGCTGAATGATGGGCGAACGCCACAGGTCGCACAGGGCCATGCTCTCGCGGGCAGTCCCGGCTCGGTCAGAGCCCCCGGAGCCTCCGAGCGGGACTTCGGGCTGTGATGCAGCTGCCATGGTACAGCTCCTGCCGCCATTTTGAGAAAGGGCTCGCATGCACAGAAAGGTCCAGTGGCTGTTTTGCGTATGCGCAGAATTATATATATATAAATATAAATTGTGTTATATACATTGAAAAATTCAAAGAATACATTAACTCCTTTCATCCTACTATCAGATTTACATGCAACAACATAGGAAAGGATAAAATCCCATTCCTTGATGTTTTACTATCCGTAGAACAAAAAAAGTTAGTCACTGTCTTACACAGCAACCCCACTGGTGCACACCTCTATTTAAAGTGGAACTCCTGCCGTCCTAAACACACCAAAATCAACATCATCTGCAGTTTGGCACCCAGGATCAAACGCATTTGCAACAATAATACTAATTATCTCAAAAGAAGCAAAGAATTAAAAGAACACCTCCTAAAACGTGGATAGTTACCCTTCTCACATAATTGATTTCAACATACAACGAACATCTGTTTTGCCCAGGTTACCTCTCCTTCTTAACAGCAGAGAGAAAAAAACATCACCTACAAGGCATTCCTTTCATTCTGCATCGCCTAATTACAAGCTGGCCATCAAAGAAAGTTACCCCTTGATTGCCAATTCAGAACATCTCAAAAAAGTAATCAGTAAATCCCTGGTCATTGCTTTTCAGCAACCAGCCAATCTACGCAAGCTAGTCAGAGCCAAACTCACACCAACTGTTGACAATCCTGTCTCACATCCCTGCTCATCTAACCGATGCATCACCTGCTCTTATCTTAAAAACCCAACCAACTTCAAGAGCACAACCACCAACAAGACCTACCTCATCTGGCAGAATCTCACCTGTAAAACCAGCAATGTTATTTACGTCATTCAATGCAAACACTCATGTTGCCACATACAATATGTTGGTAAAACCACCACCGATTGCGTCCCCGTTTTAGGAATCACAAATCTGCTATCCTGACCAAAAGAATACAACCACCTGCTGCTAAACACTTTTATTTAAAAGATCATGAACTATCAGATTTAGAAATATTCCCCATTGAACCCTAACCAAACCCTGTGATGCTGGATAAAAGGGAGAACTTCTGGATCTAGAGACTTAACACCTTAACTCCTCATGGCCTCACTTTGGAAGATAATAGTTAAGAGGAGTTTGCCTTCTGCTTTTTGCCCCTTCTGCAGGAGTTCCCTAGTTACCCTGGGAGTTTTCAGACCAGAGCATTCCTCTAACTGTCCCCCATCCCTGGGCACCATTTGAAACCCAGTCTGCTACTGAGGAAGGCAGGAGCCAAAATGTTTAGCTCCAGCTTCAGCATCAGCATCGACTTTTTATCTTTCCATCTTCCTCTGTTTATCAATCTACGTCTACAAAAAAGTATTATTAAATTATTGATTGACTGCATCCTCCAGGGATCCAGAACTTCCTTGAGCGTTGTGCTCTTCATTTGCTTTCCAAGTCTCTCTCTCTCTCTCTCTCTCTCTCTATATATATATATATATATATATATATATACACACACATTGTAGTATATACTTTAATAAAAGTATCATACTTATACTTTAATAAAACTGAATTTATTTTTTCAATGAATGGGTTTTCCACAACCCCCCCTGAAAAAAACTGAGCATTTTGTCAAATGGAAACACAAACAAAAATGAATGGGGTGTCTTCTGCATACCGCTAGATTATTATTAATTATTATTATTATTATTATTATTATTATTAACAAACATTTATATAGCGCCAGCAGTGTACCTGGCACTTTACAAAGTAATAAAATAGACACGGTCCCTGCCCCTAGGGCTTACAATCTGAGAGACA
>QEPC01009638.1:3792592-3812647 GCA_003113815.1 Sphenodon punctatus | reverse complement strand
GGGGTCAGAGGCCGCTGAGCGGCACAGCTATGGAGGGATTCTAATGGGCATCTCCTAATGTGGCTACCTCGGCAGCCGCCTCCCACTCCCCCTGCCGCGGACCATGGGGGAGGAGAAAGCACTCCATGCGGGTCTTTGAAAGTGACATGGCCCTGAGTGAGAGCTGGGTTACCCAGGCTCCCCAGCGCTCGTGGCCTGTTCCTGTGACTTGCAAAGACCGTGTCCCCCACCGACAGTGCCTAGGAGCAGCTGACTGATCTGTTGGCGTGGGTGGCCGCCCCAGTTCATGCAGGCAGGGGAAGCATGGGCACCTGTTGCCACATTGGTAATGTATGGTTCATGGGAGCGTGCATTCCCCCTCACCACCTGGCCCCTGGGTGGCCATGTCGGGCAGCAGTTTGTTTCAAAACACCCAAACGGTTTATTGTTTTGATGCAAGCCCGGGAAACGTTGAGCAGCGTTTGGATAAACGGTGTTGTGTTAGGAAGCATTTATTGGTCTTCCACAAATGGTCTCGGAGAATTTTGTTGACTTCAGTACGGAGAAACTAAAAAAAGAGTCTAAGCAGCACTGGGAGGCATTTTTAACCTCAATGAAATATGGGTGGGCTGGTAAAATATCGGTATTGCTTTCTTGGTACCCATCTCTGAATTCTGGGATCATATATGATTAAGTGAGTCTTAAATCTTCTAGAGGAGGCCAAATTGCAGCAATGAACGAATTAAACCTCACAACACTCTCTAAAACAGTGAATTATTATTTTAATGAAAGCGAAAAAAGAATTTTAATTTAATTGGGTGTGCATGCATTTCTGGGATCTATCAGGTGTGACATTTACAGGCTAGATAGGGACGTTTTATTGCCTCCGTACAAGGCAATGTACATGCCCGTCTGTACAAGTTACTGGTAAGATGGCAACCGGAATACTAGGGATGGTCGAGAAGGATGAACTTAAACTGAAACAAGTGCAATAAAGTTACTAAGAAGATCAGAGAAATAAATCACCTATTTGATCAGGTTGGAGGAACTTGGGGTGTCTTTAGTCATAATGTCAATGGGTGTCTGAATGTGTGTTTTAACCTTGATACGAACACCAGTTTGGCCCCGTGTGCAGGGCCAGCCTTACCCAAAGTGGGGCCCAGGGCGGGGAAAGAAGGTTCCACTGGCAAAGCCGCTGGTGGCCAGCGGGCCTAGGGGCGCTCCTCGGCTCGGGGGGCCTCTCCCTGGCTCGGGGGCAGTGTGTTACCCAGGCCTGGGCTTGGGGATGGGCAGAGGGGCACTCTCCTCCACCCATCCCCAAGCCCGAGCAGCCATTTGGATCACCTACCTAATCCACTGTCGCCGCTGTCGTCGGTCGCTGCTCTTGTTCCCACCGCCGCTGCTGCCAACTCTGGCCTGAGGCAGGAGGCGGCCTGGGCCCTAGCCAGGCAGTGGAGGGGGTCAGCGGTGTGAGGGAGAAGAAGGCAGAGTCCCTGCCTCTCCCTCACATCGTGACGCTGGCCGGTCGGGCCCACTCCACTGCCTGGCTCAGTCTGTTAGTTTTGGCCAGGGGAAATTAGGGAGAGGCGGGGTCTCTGCCTCTCTCTTCTTCATTTCCCCTTGTTGAGACTGTGACAGGCTGTGGGGGGGGGGGCACAGAGTGTGGGAGAGTCGGAGCCTCTGCCTCTCCCTCACTCCTGCTGGCCCCCTCCGCTGCCTGTCAGACGCGACAGTCTCATCGGAGAGGAGTTGGCGGACTCCCGAAGGCCCCACACTTGGGGTTCCAGCTCCAGGCCACTGTCAGGCCGGGAGCTGGGGACCCCTAGTGCGGGGGTCCCCCAGGAGCGGGACCCTGGGCGGCCGCCCCTAACCAAACGATGCCACCTCATTCCCCATGTTGTACCTGCTAACACGCCACACGATATCGTTAGGCACAATGTTGGCCACAGGTTTGGACGAAATACGCAAGTTGTCCTTGTGATGCACTGGTGTTCACATCGCGTGTTCAACAGGTGGCCAAGTTGATGTTGGGATTGTTTTGGTGCTTACACACAATGGCTAAACATGTACTTAGGGGTGTTGACACCCAATCATTGTTATGTCTAAAGATGCCCTTCGTCTCCTTAACAGAGATTAAATGAAGATCTTCGGCAAATGTTATTATTAAGCATTTATATAGCACCAGCAAGCTGCCTGGTGTTTTACAATTTTTATTAATGGAGACAGATCCCTGCACAGTGGTGTTTCTCGTTTTGCCTTGTCTCGAGGCAAAACGGGGCACACACCCCCTTCTTGCCGAGAACTGGCGAGACGTGTTTCAGTCCTAATTCTGCACCAGCGGCAGCTTCCGAACATTCATTAAGGGCAGCCGCACGTAGAGCGCATTGCAGTAGTCTAGCCTCGAGGGGATGGAAGCATGGATGAGAGTGGCCAGATCGGAATCAGAAAGAAAAGGCCGCAGCCTCCTCATCAGATGGAGTTGGTGAAAAGTGCTTCTGGCCACCGCCGCCACCTGACCATCCAGATGCAGCGAGAGATCCAAAAGCACTCCGAGGCTGTGAACCTGAGTGACCGGGGGGGAGAGTCTATCAGTCACAGGTTTCCCAATCCCCTCCAAGTCACAAGACAGGCCGACCATCATCACTTCACTCTTGTCAGGTTTCAGCTTCAATCGTCTCAGCCTCATCCAGTCCCCGGCAGCAGCCGGGCACCAGGTGAGCACCGAGACTGCGGGGCCTGGGTCAGATGAAAAAGAGAGGCAGAGCTGAGAGTATCACCAACATGCTGACACCTCACCTCCAAACCTCGGCATGACCTCACCCGGCGACCTCAGTTACACGCTGAACAAGAGGGGAGACAGAATGGGGGCCCACGGTGGGGCCCACGGGGAAGGTCCCGAGGAGATGACGAGCAATCGCCCATCGCCACCCGCTGGGACCTCCTCAACAGGAAGGAGCGGGACCGCTCCATTACAACCCCAGCATTACTCTAAAGCCAGGGCATTGTCTTGCTCATTGGTAACACTAGCCTGGTGACAGAGCCTGAGAAAACTTCCCACCCGCTGCATCTGGGAACGCTCCATTCATGACCATGATACCAAGCTTCTCCAGGGAGGGGCTGAATCACAGAATCCTAGAACTTTGTCGGTTGGAAGGAGCTTCAAGGCTTCTCTCAGGGCTGGCCTTAGAATTTGCAGGGTCCAGGGCAAAAATAGCTAGTCCCCACACACACCCCAAATCCCCCAAAGTCACACCAGTTTCATAACTGGCAGTCTGGTGCTTGATTAGGAATATACAGATTTTTTGTGGCCCCTTGGTTAATCTTTTTGTGGGGTGTGGGGGGGGGGCTGCTTGTTGTGACACTTGACCCTAAGTGACTGCAGGATTATGGCCTCAATAAGTCCTCTTGAGGGTGAAGCCCTCCTGAATAGCTATTCCCCTCCTGGGGATATAAGCTGCAGAAGGCTCTGCTGGAAGGTCAGTCTACATCTGGCAGGGGCTAGAAAAGGAGTTCTGTACTAGCTTAGGCCGTTTTCAGACGAGCGCGGCGGCGCCCGCGCTTGTTTCTTAAAAAAGCCGGCAGCCCATTCTACACGAGACGCTGCCGCCGAATACGCGCATGCGCGGCCGACGCGCATCCATTTCCGGGCGCGAACTGACCGGGTCGGCGATCGAGGCTGGTCATACGCGGCCGGAAATGGATGCGCGTCGGCCGCACATGCGCGTATTCGGCGGCAGCGTCTCGTGTGGAACGGGCTGCCGGCTTTTTTGAAAACAAGCGCGGGCGCCGCCGCGCTCGTCTAAAAACGGCCTTAGAGGCTGGCTTGGGAAGAGTTTGGTGAGAGGAAAGGACTGAAGGCCCAGAGACTGGCTTGCAGCAGCACTTTAGTGGGAAATGTTTGGGATTTGGGGATTTTTTGACTTTTTTTGATACCGGAGTCATGGTTCTTCATTCTAGCTCTGGGAGCTGGTTGGGTGGGGCTGTGTGCTGACTCTGCTGCAGGGTTAGCAATTCACCTGCACCATCCCAAGCAAATCCTGTTCCTTGAATTACTCCTATCCTGGGGAGCTATGCTAGGCGGCAGCAGAAGCTCCCAAGGGCCTGCAGGGCTTCCCCATGGATGGATGACCAGGTTGCACTGGGACAGGGAGGCAGGTCCTACAGGTAATCTGCAGATGAGCAGCTCCTGCTTCATCCACCCAGGGTGCGCCGTCTCGACCGCCAGACCCTAACCCCCTGCTCCATCCCAGGGTAGTTATTTTCCCCCTGGTAAGAGCTGGAGGACCCAGGAGCTCCTGCTGCCACCCAACCCGGCCCTCTGGGAGTCTGCCCCCATGAGAACCCTCAGGAGAGGTGGTGTGGCCCCACAAGAACAGCAGTCATGTCGTTGAGGCTCTTTCTGGAGCTCAAGATCAGCAGTGGTGGGAGTCCAGGCAGCACAGTGCTTCCTGTGTGGCCTCCCAAAATGCAGGGATGGGAGCAACCTCCCCTATTGCCTCAGCCTAAGGTTAGCCCTGGTTTCTTTTGGCCAACTCCTGGTTCCAATGGCACAAAGGAAGAACCATCGATTGGGCTAATGTGGACCTTGCTCTGGTGGTTTCTTCCCCCTACACACGCTGGTCATGATTTCTCTCTCACCACTTGGTTTCACAACCAGGTGTAACGCCATCGATTTCAGCGGTGTTTTTCCTGCCCGGCCGCTGTATGAGAGCGGAGTCGGTTTACTTGATGGTAAAATCCAGTCACCTGGCTATCTTCAAATTATATTTTACCTTAATTTTTGCTGTTAGTTTAAAGGAATCCAAACCAAAATAGAAAGATGCTTTTTCCACACCATTTTATTTTGCTTTTTCTGGTCTGCAATTTAACCGTTACTGTCCTCTTATCTTAGTCACCCTACTGCTGAAAAAGGCCTATGCCATCCCAGAGTTCATTACTTGGTATCTAGAGCTACTTTTCTTCCCCCTCGTCCTCATTGCTTGGCGGGCATTCCGGTTCTTTGTTCATCTCTTCGCCACATGGGAAGTCTGGTCCATCCGGGGGCTGCATTTCCTCCCCTTGTTCATCCATCCCGGGGCATTCTGGCGATTGGGTTTCATTCCACTCTTCATCGCACAGGAAGTCTTGTTCATCAGCTAGCTCGCATTCCACATTGGGTTCATCAGTAACAGGACAGGGTGCTTCATTCCTCTCGCCCTCCTCAACCTCATCGCATTGGTATCCTTGATCCTCAGGCTGCTCCGCATTATCGTCCGAGTAATCACAGCCGTCACGGCTCGGCTCAGGGATTTCCATCAGGTCTACTTCAAGTTCTTCTGAGAATTCACAAAGAGTCTGGATGCAAGACTCAATTGTCTGCTGGGCCTGAGTCATCAACATTTTGCCAGTCTTCAGGTTGATTAACGTTCCTTCCTCTAGGGAAAGGATGCTATATGTCTGCTGACTCTCTTCTGTCATCTGTACAGATGATGCTAAATTCAGGATGGTTGCCTGACTCACAGGGTTGCTTAACAGTTTGTCTACATCATCACTGCACTGGAGCTCCTCCCCCAAATATTTCTGGCTGCTCCGCCGGGATTCTGGCGCCAAGGACTTCTGACTGCCCCGCCGGGATTCTGGAGCCGTGGGCTGCTCTGCAGCAGAAGATAACTCTTGGGCTTTCTCTTCTCCATCACTGCCCAGTTCCATGTCAGTCTTGCTCGTCTGCTGACTATGACTCAGTAATATTTTGCCTGTTTTCCTGTTGATCCAAATGCCATCTTTCAGAGAAACAATGCTATAGGTCTGCTGGGCCTCATCTAGCCCATCTGTAAATGATGAGGAGCTCTCCAGGGTGGCTCTGCTTGCAGAGGCAGTGGGCTGCTCAGCTTCAGCTTCTGCTGGTCTGCCTACATCCACAGAGACCTGGAATTCTTCCTCTACAGGTTGCAAGATGCTGTGCTGGGGTTCCTGCCCCTCAGGATGCTGGCTTCCACGCCGGGTCTCTTGGTCTACAGGCTGCTGGCTACCACGCCGGGTCTCTTGGTCTACAGGCTGCTGGCTACCACGTCGGGTTTCTTGGTCTACAGGCTTCTGGCTACCACGTCGGGTGTCTTGATCTACAGGCTGCTGGCTACCACGATGGAATTCTTGGCCCTGAGGCTGCTGTATTTCATCTTTATCCTCAGGGGGGGCTATCTCTTCATCTTCTTTCCCCTCTCTTTTAGCTGCATCACCACCATTCTGGAATTCTTCCTCTTCAGGTTGTAGTTCTTCTTCATCTATTTCTTCAGGCTCATGGCTGGTTGGCTCTTCAGGCTCCCAAAACAAATCTTTAGGTACAATACTGATGTGCCGGGATGTTTGTGTTACAGGCTGCTGTCGTGATGTAATATAGCTCTCAATCAAACTCTCACTTGTTTGTTGATACATACTCGTCATTACCTTGCCTGTTCTTCTATTGACCCAGGTCCCTTCCTCTAGAGAAACAACACTATAGGTCTGCTGAGCTTTCTCTGTCTGAACCATAGAGCTTCTGATTTTCTGGGTTTCTGTGAGATCTGGGACCATTGGCTCTTGCTGTTCTTGATCTGCAGGCTGTTGGCTGCCACGGCGGGTTTCTTGTACAGGCTGATGACTACCACGGCGAGATTCTTGCCCAACAGGTTGTTGGCTACCACGGCGGGATTCCTGAACTTCAGGCTGTTGGCTGCCACGGCGGGATTCTTGCCCAGCAGGCTGCTGACTACCACGGCAAGATTCCTGTACTTCTGGTTGTTGACTACCACGGCGGGATTCCTGTACTTCTGATTGTTGGCTACGGCGACGAGACTCCTGTACTTCCAGTTGTTGGCTACCATGGTGGGATTCTGTCATGTCCTCTCTAGCTGCATCACTGCCACGCCGAGAAACTGGCTGCTGAGTTGTCGAACTAAATGTTGGCATACAGGAGTAACTAGTCTGTTGGCCTTGACTCGTTATTAGTTTTCCTGTCCTTCTATTAATAAAGGTCTCTTCCTCTAGAGAAACAACACTATATGTCTGCTGAGCTTTCTCTATCACAATGATGGAGGATTTTTTCCTCTGTTGTACCACAAGGTCAATTGTCTGCTGGGAATCCTGTTCTACTGGTTGCTGGCTGCTGCGACGAGATTCCACACCCTCAGGCTGCTGGCTGCCCCGACGAGTTTCTTGCACTGCAGGCTGCTGGCTTCCACGACGGGATTCCACACCCTCAGGCTGCTGACTTCCACGACGGGATTCCACACCCTCAGGCTGCTGGCTTCCACGACGGGATTCCACACCCTCAGGCTGCTGGCTTCCACGACGGGATTCCACACCCTCAGGCTGCTGGCTTCCACGACGGGATTCCACACCCTCAGGCTGCTGGCTTCCACGACGGGATTCCACACCCTCAGGCTGCTGGCTTCCACGACGGGATTCCACACCCTCAGGCTGCTGGCTTCCACGACGGGATTCCACACCCTCAGGCTGCTGGCTTCCACGACGGGATTCCACACCCTCAGGCTGCTGGCTTCCACGACGGGATTCCACACCCTCAGGCTGCTGGCTTCCACGACGGGATTCCACACCCTCAGGCTGCTGGCTTCCACGACGGGATTCCACACCCTCAGGCTGCTGGCTTCCACGACGGGATTCCACACCCTCAGGCTGCTGGCTTCCACGACGGGATTCCACACCCTCAGGCTGCTGGCTTCCACGACGGGATTCCACACCCTCAGGCTGCTGGCTTCCACGACGGGATTCCACACCCTCAGGCTGCTGGCTTCCACGACGGGATTCCACACCCTCAGGCTGCTGGCTTCCACGACGGGATTCCACACCCTCAGGCTGCTGGCTTCCACGACGGGATTCCACACCCTCAGGCTGCTGGCTTCCACGACGGGATTCCACACCCTCAGGCTGCTGGCTTCCACGACGGGATTCCACACCCTCAGGCTGCTGGCTTCCACGACGGGATTCCACACCCTCAGGCTGCTGGCTTCCACGACGGGATTCCACACCCTCAGGCTGCTGGCTTCCACGACGGGATTCCACACCCTCAGGCTGCTGGCTTCCACGACGGGATTCCACACCCTCAGGCTGCTGGCTTCCACGACGGGATTCCACACCCTCAGGCTGCTGGCTTCCACGACGGGATTCCACACCCTCAGGCTGCTGGCTTCCACGACGGGATTCCACACCCTCAGGCTGCTGGCTTCCACGACGGGATTCCACACCCTCAGGCTGCTGGCTTCCACGACGGGATTCCACACCCTCAGGCTGCTGGCTTCCACGACGGGATTCCACACCCTCAGGCTGCTGGCTTCCACGACGGGATTCCACACCCTCAGGCTGCTGGCTTCCACGACGGGATTCCACACCCTCAGGCTGCTGGCTTCCACGACGGGATTCCACACCCTCAGGCTGCTGGCTTCCACGACGGGATTCCACACCCTCAGGCTGCTGGCTTCCACGACGGGATTCCACACCCTCAGGCTGCTGGCTTCCACGACGGGATTCCACACCCTCAGGCTGCTGGCTTCCACGACGGGATTCCACACCCTCAGGCTGCTGGCTTCCACGACGGGATTCCACACCCTCAGGCTGCTGGCTTCCACGACGGGATTCCACACCCTCAGGCTGCTGGCTTCCACGACGGGATTCCACACCCTCAGGCTGCTGGCTTCCACGACGGGATTCCACACCCTCAGGCTGCTGGCTTCCACGACGGGATTCCACACCCTCAGGCTGCTGGCTTCCACGACGGGATTCCACACCCTCAGGCTGCTGGCTTCCACGACGGGATTCCACACCCTCAGGCTGCTGGCTTCCACGACGGGATTCCACACCCTCAGGCTGCTGGCTTCCACGACGGGATTCCACACCCTCAGGCTGCTGGCTTCCACGACGGGATTCCACACCCTCAGGCTGCTGGCTTCCACGACGGGATTCTTGCACTTCAGATGGCTGAACCATTTCTGCTTCTGCTTCATCACCCTCCTCAGTTTGCTCTGTGTCACCGTAGACACGGGATCCTTGACCAAGAGACTTCAGCAATGCTGCAAGAGCTATCGCACTCCAAACAAGACTTGTTTGTTGACTTCTGCATTTCATTTCTTTTCCTGTTCTTGGGCTAATTATGGTTGCTTCCTCCTCCGCAGTATCAATGTCACTCTCTGGCAGAACTTGCTCTGACTGTTTTAAAAACTGTTGGCTCTGTAGAGTTTGTGGCTGAATGGACTCAGTACTGGTAGCCCGGGATTCCTGCTCTAGGGGCTGCTGACTGAAGCGGTGAGATTCTTGACCCATAACAGATGTGCTCCTAATCTTAGAGATATCTGTCTGCTGATCTTGGTCTATCAACTCTTTTATCAGGCTTGCCATACTGTCTGTCTGCTGTGCCTGGTCAAACCTTATTTTGTCTGGCTTTTGACTCTTCTGGGATTCTTCTGCTGGAGGCTGCTGGTTTCCGCGACGAGATTCTTCCACTACAGGCTTCTGGCTGCCACGACGGAATTCCACACCCTCAGGCTGCTGGCTGCTGCGACGGGCTTCTTGCTCCGCAGGCTGCTGGCTTCCGCGACGGGCTTCTTGCGCCGCAGGCTGCTGGCTGCCGCGACGGGCTTCTTGCGCCACAGGCTGCTGGCTGCCGCAACGGGCTTCTTGCGCCGCAGGCTGCTGGCTGCCGCGACGGACGTCTTGTGCCGCAGGCTGCTGGCTGCCACGACGAGCTTCTTGCACCGCAGGCTGCTGGCTGCCACGACGGGCTTCTTGCTGCTGACTTCCACGACGAAATTCTTGCACTGCAGGCTGTTCCGCTTCTGCTTCTTCAGTCCCAGGAGAAATTATCTCTTTGGCTTCACTCTCCTCTCTTTTCTCTGCATCATTGCAGATGGGGGGTTCTTGAGAAGGAGACTTCAGAATTTCTGCAAGAACTTTTGGACGCCAAACTAGACTTGTCTGCTGACCTTTGCATTTCAACTCCTTGCCGGTTCTTTGGCTGATACAGGTGACTTCCTCCTCGATATCCATGTCACTCACTGAGGATCTTTCTCGGAAAGATTTTTGGCTCTGCGTGGATTTTTGTCCAATGGACTGTTGGTGGCTGCTGCGCCGGGACTCGTGCCCTGTTGGAGCTGGGCTACTCTTCTCAATCGCCGAGATCTCTGTCTGCTGGCCTTTTTCCGTCAGTTCTTTCCTTCTGTAAACACTCACGTTGCTATCCGTCTGCTGAACTTGGCTCCACTTTCCCTCGCTGGGATTTTCTTGCTCCTTCACAGAACAAGTGTCCCCACCCTCTTGGTGCTGGTTTATCTCACTGTTCTCAGGACCTTCATCTCCTGCTTTTTCGGTCTCATAGTCTATTACTGCCAGATCATCATTGTCCATCTCTCCTTTTGACCATGTGCTTCTATACTGAGCTGGTAGCTCCCTTCCGTAGCTATTGCAAAGTTACTCTGTGCTAATGCCTAACTGGGTCAGTGGCCAACCTCTCTCCCCTCTCCCTCCCTCCCTTCTGTAGTTCTTAACTCAGTCTCTTCAAAAGGATCAGTCAGTAAAAGCTATGATCTACCTTTCCCCCTTGTAGGATCCCACTTCAAGGGTTCTCTCTTGTAATCAGGGCCTTCAGCTTGTACCTAGGTTGCTTCATTGTCCAGGCAGTCGGTAAGTCTCCTTTTGGGTCTCCTTCCTACTCAGAGCCAGTTGGAATCATGGCACAAAACATAAAGCGATCCCCCCGAGCTCCCTGGACTCACCGGTGTGCTGATTTCATTCTGTGTGTTGTTTCCCTAAGGGATCGCTGCGCTGAGTGCATCACTAACTGCCACAGGGTTCTAGAAGCTTCGAAAGCTTGTTCTCACCAAACGTCTATGACATCACCGTCCATTCTCCTTGTAGACTTCTTTCCTGGGGCTGCCTGCCATCCATCTATTGGGCAGGGCGTGCTTACTAGAGACGCCTTCAGAACTCAGCCCGCATTCACTTTGGAAAACTCTGGAACTGGGCTGGGATCTGAAATTTGGGGCTTAGTCTCCTTTCTAGGATTTGAAAGAGATTCCTTCTCAGATAACTTACCCTGATGTTCTGGAAAGGAGCAGGCCAGCAGACTGCAGGAGGAAAAGCAGGAGTGGGCATTGTTGTGTTCTTCCAAATGCAACCTTTCCCTTTTCTAACTTATGCTGAATTGGTATTGGGTTTTTTTTCCAAAGCCAATCTGCTTTGAAATCTGCTTGTAGGCTGTGAACCACAGCACACTTACTTTGGAGTAATCCCATTGAAGCCCTGCAGGATAATAAGTAGCTGCATCAGCCACAATCATATTACCCCAGTAGTATAAGGGTACACCTTGAATACTAATGAGGTGGGCAGGGCTTAATCTCTGTATAAATGTCTCACTACAGCAGGGGGGGGCTAGTAAACAACATAGATCTTTCTGGGGTCACATTGCTAGAGAACGCCATTTTTTTCATGTAAGTGGTTACAAAGGGCTCTCTGCTCTGTAGAGTGCTCAAAAAATGGTGGTCCCCTCTTTCATACCTCCCTAGGGGCGGGGTTTATGGGGGGTTCTAAACCCTTTCCTATTGGTCCGGGGTGGTGGGCTGAGTGGTTTGAGCGGCCACACAACCCCCTTCAACCAATCCAGACTGCACGCACACACACACACACACACACACACCGTTCATGCCATTGGCCTGATCTCAACAACGGACAGGATTAGGCTGATGGAACCTTCACCGATTGGTTCAACTCGGTCGCCTGAGTTGTTTGAAATCTCACATGACCCCCCTTGGCCAATCTGACCTACCCCTCCCCCCTCCCACGATCTGCCACCCCATTGGTCCATTTTTTTCTTCCAAAACAAGGTGGGCTAGAATGATGAAACCTTCTCCCATTGGTTCCCCCTGAGTCCCCCACCCCCACCCTGGCCCACACGTCTCTGCCGGCAAAGCCACTCGGGGGGGAAACAACAAGGAATGGATCCCCCATTGTGACCTGTTGGGTGCTTCTCCCAAGCCACCGTGATTGGCTACCTTGAATACTAATGAAGTGGGTGTGGCTTAATTTGCATATTCGTTATGTCATACCCACGTGACCAGAAGCGGGTGCGCCGTAGCCAGAAGTGGAAATGACGCAGCCAGAAGAAGAAAGACTTACCACCATTCAGTGACTGAATTGACTGTGCAATATTGTTGTTTTCTTGGGGGGCAGAGGTTTCAGTATGGCCTAGCAAAAAGGGGGGAAAAGAGAACATCTAGGAGGTGTTTCTGCAGAAAGAATACAAATTTACATTTTAAGAAGAAGAAAGACTTTAACCAGCATTCGTTGTTTGAAGCTGTTGAGCTTCTTGTTGCCTGAGCCTTCTCCATGAACGCGAAAGCTTGTGTACGTTGTTGTTCTCTGTAGAAAAACAAGAAAACAGGGTTACATTGGTTTTTAAAAACCACAGCCTATACACTCAAACTTTAAGGCAGTAACAAGCAGCGTTCACCAATCACATGTTGTGCTACTGGGCACATGTGTTAAATCGAGCCAAAATAAAAAATAATTTTTTTTTAAAAAATCAAAATTTGTTTAAAAAGACAATGGGTTGTCTTTGCATTTTAAGAATTTCCACAAAAAGACAAATAAATTATGGGGTCTAAAAAATGCTCGTCCAGACTTGTCTCAGAAACTCACCACAACCCTCAATGGCTGAATTTAACCCACCCTGGTTATGTTAGAGGCTTGCTTCTAAACTAACTTTCAAGACACCCCTCAGACAGCATGTCTGTTTTAAAAATGACTGAGAAAAAATAATTGTAACATTCTAATGCTCTGCTTTTAAAAATAAATTTACCTTTAAAAACACATAAGCAGCAGACCTCTTTTTCCCCAACACACACACACACACCCCCCATGTGCTTTTAAACCATACCCTTTTTAGAATATGGAGTCGCCATTTGGGAAAGCGGTGTCTTATTTCCCAGCTAATTGTGCGTCTTGTTATAAAAGTTTTCTACAGTAAAACACATCAACACATCTCTGTAAATCATTCTATTTTATAAACAAATGGTGAATCAGTTGATTAAGTTTAAGGGGCAGACCTTGCAAATGGCAGAGAAAAGTCTGATTTAAAATAAGAGACCACATGCACGCACACGGCATTAAGTTAAAACACAGAGAGACTCCCATAATATAACAAAGTTGAAAAGATATCCCCCTATCTCCTGGTGCCCCATCCTAGCCGCGTGGCAGAACCCCCTATCACCACCGCAAACTGCAAGATAATTCAGGGGGGGAAACAGTTTTCTTAAAAAGAAGAAATCATTCCCCTCCCATGTGGACCGTCACCCTCGAGGGCCTATAAACTTGATCAGAGTTAACCCACCCACCCCCAGACCGGTACTGAGGCCTATGCATAACCCCCCTGTACAATCAGGTGCTCACCTTCCGTGGAGCATGTAGAATTCCTCCAAGCAGACAGTGTGAGACAGAATGTCAGGGTGCGACAGAGAGGGTTTGGCTGAAGGGGAGCGAAGGGGTCGAAGGGTCTTTTAAAAGCTCCCTTGGGTGGATTGGTCGAAGGGGGTTGTGTGACCACTCAAACCACTCAGCCCACCACCCCCGACCAATAGGAAAAGGGTTAGGACCCATAAACCCCGCCCCTAGGGAAGTATGAAAGAGGGGACCACCGTCTTCTACCACCTCTGAGGAGGTCAGCACCTCAGCAGGGCTCGGCAACCCCATCTGGGTTTCTCCATCAAGGTTAGGCGTGTTAAAAAGAACCTAGGCCACAGGGGCGTCCTCACCATCTTCCTCCTCCGAACTGGAAATGTGACGTTTTATGTATAAACGTCTCACTACAGCTGGGTGGGGGGGGGCTAGTAAACAACATAGATCTTGCTGGGGTCACATCGCTAGAGAACGCCATTTAATTTTTTTTTTTAATGTAAGTGGTTACGAAGGGCTCTCTGCTCTGTAGAGTGCTCAGAAAATGGTGGTCCCCTCTTTCATACCTCCCTAGGGGTGGTGTTTATGGATCCTAAACCCTTTCCTATTGGTCAGAGGTGGTGGGCTGAGCGGTTTGAGTGGTCACACAACCCCCTTCGACCAATCCAGACTGCGCACACCCCCGTCCACACCATTGGCCTGATCTCAACAACAGACGGGGTTAGGCTGATGGAACCTTCACCAATTGGTTCAGCTCAGTCTCCTGAGTTGTTTGAAATCTCACATGACCCCCTTCAGCCAATCTGACCTACACACACACACACACATGATCCGCCACCCCATTGGTCCATATTTTTCTTCCAAAATGAGGTGGGCTAGAATGATGAAACCTTCTCCCATTGGTCCAGCTCAGTTAACTCAGCAGTTTGAGGGGTCAGATGACCCTCATCCAAGGACCTTGCGGGATCAGGGCGGGGGAGAGCCTTCGGCTCCCCCCCCCACCCTGACCCACAAGCGGATCTACCAATCACATGTAAGGACCTTCCAGGGTCAGGGAGGGAGCTGGAACCTTCAGTTCCACCCACCCCCACCCCTGACCCAGAACCATTACCTGCTTCTACGTCACTTCCACCCCTCAGATGAGACTTCCGGGGAGCCAGTATATATCCGGGGTCAGGGAGGGAGAGGGCTGGAACCTTCGGTTCCACCCTCCCACCCCTAATCTGGATGCATTACCCATTTCTACGTCACTTCCGATCCAGGAGCTAAGTCATTTTTGCTTCCGGTCATGTGGGTATGACATCATGAATATGCAAATGATGGCCCCACCCACTTTATTAGTATTCAAGGTGTCCCCTTATACTACTTACCCCCACCAAATTTTCAGACTCCAAATTAGACTTGCCTGCTTTGGCCACTGGTAGAGCATCAGATTAATTTTTTAATTAATAATAGTCATAGAATCATAGAATCTTAGAGTTGGAAGCTCCCTCAGAGGCCATCTAGTTAAACCCCCACCTCTGTGCAGGAAATCCACAGCAACAGCCTGAACTGATGGTTTTCATGGCCCTGAACAGTCTAGACCCTGACTGTATTCGAGACCTGCTCCTGGAGCCTCGCCCCTGGGTAGGTATCTGTGCCCAGGAACCACCCGCTGTTTGGAGAATCTTGCTGTTGTACCTTAAGTCGGCAGGTGATCAGGCCTTTGCTGTAGTGGCCTGGTCCCTCAGAGTGGAATTCATTCCCCCCAGTTCTCCGTCTCAGTTCCTCCCCCTCACCTTCAAAACCCACCAAAGACTTATTTAAAGAATAATAAACTTTCCCCTGGTGTTTTTAGAGGATCCACTGCTAGCTCCCCTCAATAATTTTCCTTCTCCATTATCTTCCCCTTTTAAACTGTTTTAAAAGAAATTTTAAGTTATTTTCTTATGTGAAGTGCCCTGAGGGGGCGGCGGGGGCGGCGGCATCATCATCATCATCATCATCATCATCATCATCATCATGTAAATGGATTGTGCATCATGGCCATAGAGTCCAAAGTTAGAAGGAACCCCAAGAGCATCCCACCTGACACTTTGTCTATGGCAGGCCACCAAGCCCAACCTTGCAAAACCAATATAATGCTAAATTAGAGAACACCAACAAATATACATCCCACAAGAAACTAACTTAGAATTTGCTACCGGGAGGCAGCACAAAGGACCAATACGTCCCAGAGTCTGAGGCCTCACAAGAGCAGGGAATGAATTTGATATGACATACCTGGATGCCTCAGGCGAATACGCCATGCCACAGTGTCCACACCATAGGAGAAGAAAAACAAATCAAGAAGGTGTCTGGACAATCTCACCTGACCCCTAAACTGCTGATCAATAGGCCCTCGGCATCTAATCTAATGGGCAGCATTCCAGTAGAGATTGGTTCATAGCGACGTTGCAAGCCAGTACATGGGCTGTTTTTAGACAAGCCCTTCCCCACCCATCATGCAAGCTGCAGCATTGCACAGGGTGAAAATGCAGCCCTGCAAGATGCAAGGTGGGTGGGGAAGGGGTGGAGAGGCACTTGTCCTAAAACACCCATTGTGGAGCCCGCCGTCTGGGCTAATGCTGGCTAAGGTGCACCCACTCGTCAGCGCGCTGTCTGTACGGTTGTGGAGGAGCGGCGGTGTATCTGAGGAGGGGGAAGTGACGGGTTGTAACGGCCAGTGACCCAAGCTCTGGTGACCACGAAGCTCAATGATTATAATTCCCTCTTCAGCTCTTCCAGAGCTGCTTCTTGCCGCTCGTTCGGAACGCGGCAGCGCGGCTGCTGACTGGTTTGGGCGGCCGTGATCCAATTGCGCCCGCTCTGCGCTCTCGGCATTGGCTCCCTGTGGCGCGGCATATTGAATTTAAGATGGCACTGCTGGTTTTCAAGGCCCTGAATGGCCTAGGCCCTGGCTATATTCGAGATCTGCTCCTAGGGCCTCACGCTGATGGGCATCTGAGCTCAGAAACCACCTGCTGTTTGGGGATCCTGCCTTCATGCTTTAAGTCACTGGGCAATTGGGCCTTTGCTATGGTGGATCCCTCGGTGTGGAACTCCCTCCCTCCAGGTGTCCTTCTTAGCTCCTCCCTCCTCACCTTTGAAAAGCACCAGATTTATTTATTCTCCAGGTGCTTTTAGGATCCACAGCTGCTTCACCTTTATGTGTTCTTCCTTAGGGGTGGGACTCCAGGCAAAATATCGGTTTCTTTTGGTTTTGGCTCCCCTGTGTCTCAGATCTCCAATCGGTATCGGATCTATTCATGTCGGTTCTTTTTCCCATTGAAGGCAATGGGAAGTCAATGGGGGGGTGGGAGCTGTGCAGAAGCAAGCATCGGCTGGATGCTTGAACTAGATGATGAGGGAGGCAAGTCCATTCCTTGCACATAGGCCCATTCCAACCTAGCGACATCCCTGCTACCCTGCATTCCTCAATCTTTAGTTCTGACTTTCTGGCGCTGGAGGAAGGGTCCTTGTAGACCTCGGATACTTCCAAAATCCGGTTGGACAAGCATCTGTGTACGACGCTGTAGGAGTAGGATATCCTGCCTTGGACATAGCCCATTCCAACCGCACCATTCTGAGATTCTTTGATTCAAAAAGATTGCACACTTTCACCAAAAGAAGTTGATGCAATAAAAGATTTGATCTGGACTATTTAGATCTAGTAGAACTGGAAAACGCAGAGAGAAGGGCATCCAAGATGATCAACTGTCTGAAGCAGCTTCTGTACAGGGAGAGGCTTGAGAGGTTGGGGCTCTTCAACTTGGAGAAGAGACGACTGAGAGGAGATATGACAGAAGGTTATAAAATCATGCGTAATGTGGAATGAATAAATAGGGAATGGTTATTTAACCTTTCAGATAGTACTAGAACTAGGGGATACTCCATGAAACTCACTGGCAGCAGATTAAAACAAATAAAAGAAAGAGTTGTGTTTTTTTTCACTCAACACACCGTTAAATTTTGGAATTTGTAGCCAGAGGATGTGGTTAAGGCCAGTTGTATAGCTGGGCTTAAAAAAGGAGTGGGTGTGTTCTTAGAGGATAGGTCCATTAAGGGCTATTATCCAAGTAGGTTGGGGGACGTCCCCTCTGACTGTCAGGCGCTGGGGGTGAACAACAGGGAAGGGAACACACCGTTATGAACTGTTGGGGACTTCCCTGAGGCAACTGAGATCGGCCAGTGTCGGAGACAGGATGCTGGGTCTTATCGACCATTGGTCTGACCCAGTCTGGCGCTGACTATGTTCTTTATTCTTATGTTCTTATTTTGGGTTTTTTAAACAAGCAAGGCTTTGGGAGGTCCGTGGCCACTGAATGGCACCACTGCGGAGCAGCTGCTCGGGTGGAGTGAGTGGGGAGGGATTCTATAAAGGGTGGTTACCGCGGAAGCCGCTTCACACTCCCCCTGCCATGGACTATGCGGGAGGGGGAAGTGCGCCGGGCTGGCCTTTAAACTTGACATGTCCTGGCCGTGAGCACTGGGGAATCGGACTCCCTGGCCCTCGCAGCCAATTCCTGTGACTTGCAAAGGTCATGCCCACCCACCGTGCCTATGAGTGACGGACCTGTCCGCTGGTGTGGGTGGCCGCCCCGGTTCATACGGTCAGTGGGTGCATGGGCACCCATTGCCATGCACGCTTTTGGCTTGGCCACACAGGGTACTCCGTAATTCTCAGCAGTGCCCCACGTGTGCCCATGAGTGGATGCTGCGCGGCTCATGGGAGTACACCTCCCCCCGCTCCGCCTTCAGACGGGCATTCGGAGAAGTGGCTCCTGGTTGGCCATGGGGGGGGGGGGTAGCATCTCATTTTTAAAACATACTTTGCCTCTATGCCCAGTAGGAAACCTGTATGCACTAGATGCAGGATAGCGAAGGTGTTTTATCACCAATAATGTTGGAATGATTTCTAGGATTGTATTCACAGCCTCTTCAGAAAGAACATTACTCTGTGAATACAGGTATCTCACTTCTCCATAGAGACAGTGAGCACTACCTGTATCGAACCACATATACGGTAATATGCTGCGGTTTGTATTTGGAAAGTAGGCCAAGGAGCAATATCAATTTTCTTCATCTTTTATAAAAGCGCTCCAAGGTAAAAGTTCTCAAAATTACAATAATTTTCTGCTTTCAAGTTATGCCAAGTGAAATTAAATCTAGCGTTTGAAGTCGTTGCTTGGGTTTTCTTTTCAATAAATGCATGAAAAATTAATACCCACAAGGGATGGACAAGATCTTTGTGAGGTGGTTGTTGTTGTTTTTTCTTTTCTTAATATGTTTACGGATGCAGCAGAAGCCCTCACTGGCAGGTTGCAGATGCATTGCATTATTTTAAAAAGCACTGGGGTTTTGATCACTGTTTTGAATAAACAACGTGAGAAACGGTCTGAAGTGCTGGAGATCAATCAAGGATCTTTAGAATTGGCTTTTGTGACAACCCGTCTTACACGAGAGAAGAAAGATTTTCTTCATGTTCTACGACTGAGAGTTCATTCTCTTGACCTAGCATCATATAATTAACTGTGGTTGTACTGGATGTACCAACTTTAGAGGCTCATCCGAAGAAACAAAACATGAAAGGCCTACTTACCTATCACTGCTTAGCACTCCACCACACAAAAGCCAAAGATGTATTTGTTCCTCTTCTTTCAAAGCACATGGATGGACAAAAAACCAAAGGCAGACAACGCCGATGAGTTTTTTCATCTATGGTAGACACAACCAGCTGGTTGAGGCAGTGACTTCACCCCAGGTAGAGGGACTCTTTAGAGGTGCTACTTCTAACAATGGCCACAGAATTTGGCTGGCCTCTTGTTACAAGAGGCATCCATTGGCATTTGGAGAATGCCTGTAGCAAAGACGTCTGCTCATTGCTGCACTACATCGTTCCTCCTGCAGATGTGAATTCAGTGACTGAGATTATTACAAACGGAGGTAAATGCTGGTGCTATGTAAATAACTGATTCTAAGTAGAATGGTGGCTAGAATGGCCGAGCTGGAGGAGCTGAGGCAGACAGAGAGGTATTTATTATGATGATGAATATGATTATTATGATTATAAGCATTTGTAGAGTGCTAGCTGTGTACCTGGTGCTTTACAGAACAATGAGATAGACGCGGTCCCTGCTTATGGCTTACAATCTAATAGACACGGAGGGGGGAGACAAGGAGAGGGGACATAGGGAGAGACAAGGGATAAATAACGTTGAAGATGATGCGAGGTCTCAGGGGCACGTGCTTGGCTTGGTTGCAGTTAGGCAAGAGTCTGCAGTGAGGGCAGACAGTAAATATTGAGAGGAAAGTTCTAGCAGGTGTCGGGAAAGGTGGCGAGAAAGAGGTGGGTTTGGGGGAGGGATGTGAAGGTGCGAAGGGAGGGGGCAAGGCAGATGTGGGGAGGGAGGGCGTTCCAGGCATGGGGGGCAGCAAGGGAGAAGGGACGAAGGGACATAGAACGGTCCCACCTCCACTCCGGCAGCCCCTGTGCTGCTTTGGAGGGGCAAGATCTCCAGGGAGGAGAGAGCACAAACGTGAAATGGCAGGAAGCAATCCTGTAGCTGGGACCTGCTTTCCGAATCATGTGTTATCGCTCGCGCCGAGGAGATTTCTCCAGGTGTCTGTGCCCAGAAGGGTGGG
>QEPC01009638.1:3738360-3757122 GCA_003113815.1 Sphenodon punctatus | reverse complement strand
CCCCCCGAGTCATGCAGGGGGGGAGTTTAGCTATTTATATCAGTGGCAGGATTCCAGCCACCGCAGAGTCTTTACCTGTCTGAGGTGTAATGTGTATCCCTCAGAAATGAGGGAGGGAAGATGGGGCGGGGGCATTCCTAGAGAGGAAAGACACTGTCTGTTATGTAAGCTTCCTGAAATGGATTCCCCAAGCCATGTCTTGTTACACTGCCCGGCCTTGGGAGGCCCAAGAGCAATGATCTTGGGTGAATTCATCCCAGATGGGGGGAGTGGTATTATTGACTCAGAGGGATTGGTGCTGAAGCTACTGGGTAGCACCGATTCGGCAATGGCAAGGGCAGTTGCTAAATTATGTCAAATTTTTATCAGGGCAAGGACTGCCCACAAAGAGCCTACCTCGAACTAGGCTATACCAGTGGTATGATTCACTGAGCCCCAGCTCTGCTTGGGGGATGTTAATTTAGCTGGGGGGGGTCCTTCTCGAGGATAATGGAGGAATTCATAGGAGGAAGGTATGGCCATAGTGAGTGGAGGGGAATGTGGAATGTCTCAGCTAGGGGATTTGTGATAAGGGGGTGGTTGATTTTATTTTGCTATTGTGGGTCCACTCCGCTTTGTATTGTTCTGGTGGAAGAACTGTTCCAGGAATTTATTGATTGTTATGGCATTATTTTGTGTATATTGTTGTACATTATGTGTACAGTTTTACGATTTTTTGTTATGGCCATTGGCATAAACAATAAATGGATTTATTATTATTATTATTATTATTATTATTATTATTAGGAGCGAGTGGTCGACAGTGTCAAAGGCAGCAGAGAGGTCAAGGAGGACAAGAATGGAGTAGTGGCGCTTAGATTTAGTGACAAGTAGATCATTGGTGATCTTGGCCAGGGCAGTTTCAGTAGAGTGGAGGGGGCGGAAGCCAGATTGGAGAGGGTCCAGGGAGGAGTTGGCAGAGAGGAGGTCCAGGCAGCGGGAGTAGACGACACATTCCAGAAGCTTAGAGGCGAAGGGTAGGAGGGAGACCGGCCAGTAACTAGAGGGGTCAGAGGGGTCGAGGGTGGACTTTTTGAGGATGGGAGAGACGGTGGCATGCTTGAAGGCGGAGGGGAAGGAGTCAGTGGAGAGGGAGAGATTAATGACATGTAAAAGGGGGGGGCAACAGTGAGAGCAATGGAGGACCTGACTCAGGGCCTGAGGTGGTCTCACAGATAAACAGGACCCAAGCCATTTAGAGCTTTATAGGTCATCACCAACACCTTGAATTGGGCCCGGAAGACAATAGGCAGCCAGTGCAGAGTCCAGAGCACCGGTGTAATGTGCTTGCGGTGACTCGTCCCTGTTAGGAGGCGGGCATCCACATTCTGCACCAGCTGCAGCCTCTGGACCATTGCCAAGGGTAGCCCCACGTAGAGCGTGTTGCAGTAGTTCAGTCGAAAGGTAATGAAAGCATGGACGAGAGTGGCCAGATCCGAGTCTGAGACATACAGCCACAACCAGATGTAGTTGCCAGAATGCTCCTTTCACCACAGCCTCCACTTGACAGTCCAGGCGGAACTGCGGGTCGAGGAGCACCCCCAGACTATGAACCTGAGCGGCCAAAGGTGGGAAGACCCCACCAATGACGGGAGCCACCACCCCCTCAGCCCTACCCACGAACATCACCTCCATTTTCTCAGGATTCAGCCTCCGACGGCTCGCCCTCATCCAGTCCCCCACAGCTGCCAAGCACCGGGCAAGCACCGAGACTGCCGGGCCTGGGTCTCCATTAAACGAGAAGTCGACCAACTATGTGCCTGGTGCTGTAGGTAAGCAGGGCACAGCCTAATGGGATGCTACCCTTTCAGAGGATAGCGCCAGCCCCCTGGTGAAGGTGCTATCTGAGGCGCAAGCACGGCGTGGGATGTAGGACAGCGGCAGATGATTCACACCTGGTTGTAGGGGTGACTGAGCCAGCCCAAAGGTTAAAAGCCTGCCGAAGGCTCAATACTGGGTGGAGGGGGTGGGTTGCATGGGGTGGTTGTTTACTCTGATCAGACCAGAGCTGAGCTGAGCTGAGCTGAGCTCTCCCTCAGTGATATCCGAGAAGAGCTTCAGTCTTGCTTGGAGGCTGTTGCCCCAAGTCGGAGGGTTGAGCAGGCCGGAGGAGGGACTCGTACCAGGCTGCAGAGCCTAGGGAGGGGAATCCTATCTCGGGGTCATATTAGCCAAGAGAGACTGTGGCCAGTGAGAGGCTTGCCTGGCCTCGGGAAAAACTGTGCCCAACCAGAGGACTTGAGACTAGGAAGCCCAAGGGCTGCGTCTAGTCTGCATCTATCTAGAGATTAGTGTGTGGTGGCAGGACATTGTAGAGGTGGTGGAGATGGAGTAATACAGAGTCTGTGGAGCTAAAAGGCCCCTGTGAATGTGACTGCTTGACACAGATCCTGCAGAAACTTACCCCAGGACCCTATTCCCTGGGACACTGCACAATCACTAGCGACAGGTCCTTGCCCCAAGGGGCTTACAATCTAGGAAAGCCAAGGGAGGAGAGATAATGGAGAAAGGGACAGAGGGAGAAACAAGGAGACATTCATGAAGTTGGGAAGTCACAGGGGCACGAGCTCAGCTTACTGACAGGGAAGAGAGGGGGACTCCGAGTGATGGTGGGAAGCGGTGGCCTCCGTGACGCATCAATGAGGATGAGGGGCCAGGGAAAGCCCGACGTAAGAGGGAGGTTTTCGGAGGGATTTGAAGGTTGGGAGAGAGGGAGCAGATATCTTACCCCACCATTCCTCAAAGGCTCGGGGCCATCGGGAACTGGGAGTGAGCAGCAGAGAATGGATCACGCCATGATGACCACTTGGGTCTCTGAAGCAACCGAGAATGGAGCCAGTGCAGCCGTGCGACCTGTATTTCTCATGCGTTTCCTCTAAAATTTGCATATGCGGCCACCCTAGTCATTCGTGGTTAATCTGCCACTGGGATATCCCAGGCCTTCCACCCCTAGAGACATACAGACCAAGAGCAAGGAGCTCAGAATCTTTCTAAGATTAGAGACAACAAGGAATAGAAAAGGGTTTGGAAATCATATGAAATGTTAAAGCACTAGCTGACAAGGGGTAAGTGATGGCTTAAAGAAATCTAATTGTACCCGTGTGGAAAGAGCTTACCCACAGCTTGAAAGGAAGTAGCATGGCTCATAAAAGGGCTCATAAAAGGGCTTTGACAATGGGTGCATCCAGACAAGACAGAGTGGGGAGGTAGCTTTCCCCCACTCTGGGCATCTGGGCCACGCGATGCGGTGCCATCATGCGGCCAGCACCAGCCAGATGTTCCCCCTGACCCGGGTCGTGGGGAGCAGTTGGCGGCTATCTGATGTGTCCTGGGAATTTCCGAGGACACGTTGCGGAGCAGTCTTACCCAAACTGATGTAAGGCTGCCCAAGACAGGACGACTTGTGTGGAAGGGCCGTGCTTGCCCTACCATGCAGGGAGCACCACTGCAGGGCCTTGAGTGGTGGGCGCTGTCACCCATCAAGCACGGCCCCATCAAGGCTGGGGGAGGGAGATGGGGCCGCCATGTGGCCAAACCACAACCCATGGCTGTAGCTCCGACAGTGGCCAGCCTGCCTGAATTCCCTGCAGCCATCTGCCGAGCGCCCCGCGTTTGCCCCACAGTGCAGTGGTGGTGATTGTCCGCCACAAGACAGCAGAGGAACTGGGCCTCCACAGGTCATGTGGCCTCACCCCAAAGCAGCAGTTTAAACTTTATGGGAACCGTGCAAAATAAAGAAACATGATTTCTTTCTAACAATAATGAAACAATCACTGGACATCTCAGAACTTTTGGGCGATGAACAGAAGACCGCTGTACTCACGCGAGAAATAGAAATGGGGGGAAAGTCAAATCTATCAGAGATACAATTTCACTTCATGACAAAACCTATTTTATCTGTATCCTTGGGCAGCTTTCTCTGTTGTAAAACGGGGACGTATTTTCATCTCCTTTAATAATTTGTTGTGCACCAAGGAAAAAGATAACTCTTGCTCTTTGTGTTCTCTCAAAACCCAGAGCTGATAGTGTAGCGAATGAAAAAAAAACAACTAGTGTTCAGAGGAACTCATTTTCATGCTCGGCAGACTCTACCCTTGTCTCCCAAAGCCAAGGTTGATGTGTCCCATCATGCCAAATTAAATCGAAGATGTATGCAATAATGAAAAAGGGTAGCATTCCATGAAAATCACCACTTTTCAGTTAAAGGAGCTACGGTTTATTAAATATGCAAAAATGACAATGTCAGGGTAACTTTGCAAATCAGCTTGAGCAACGGCCAGGAAGTGGCGGAACAGCTCAAGAATGCCGTCGCAGTCTGTGGCCTGGGAATTTTCCTAAAAGAATTTATCCTGGCTCAGAAAAAAACAGCCGCGCATTTCTCCCAAGATAAGGGACTGGAGTGTGCGCCTGCACAACGCAGCCCTGCGGTTCCCTGAACACATTCAAACAAGCCGACTCGTCTCAGCAAAGCTGCTCTATTCTCCTGCCAGGGGAGCAGCATCAGTAACCCCGAGCCAGACCATTTCCCGCTGCAGAAAGAATTGGGACGGGGGGGGAGGGGACACCAGGGTCGGATCTGTAACAAGCCAGCCTTGAATCCTCGCCCCTGCGGTTGTGGATCAGGGACTGGGCCTGCAGTGTCACTACTTCCCCTTGCCTCAGACCAAGCCGCTCCCTTCAAACTGCTTCCCTGCCTCGCCCTTACCATGCCCCCCTCCTGTCCGTCTCCCACCCTCCCTGGCCATGCCTTCCAGCTCTCTGGTTGGCTGCCAGACAGTAGATAAGAACAACGCCTTCTTCTCCTTTTGTTCTTAGCCCTGTGTCCCTGCCTCCAGTGCTGTCCTTCATCTGGCCTCTCGTTTTCCCCTTCCCAGGCCCTGATCCTGTCCCTGAACCACAAACCCCACGTCCGCTGATACCAGGGTCTGGCTTGTCTCTTGTGCTGATCATGATCTCCTGGTCTCATTACTCCATGCTCTGGTTTATCACTCTGGGTGCAAGCAGGCGGACCACAGCTCCAGGGTGCCAGCCCACTTCACCCCAGGCTGTCCAGTCTGTCTCCAGAACATCCCAGTGTCACCAGCGGAGCAGGCCGGCCAAACCCGGGTCAGTGGCCCACAGTGAAGCTACTCTCTGTCTGTCTGTCTGTCTGCCTGTTGAGCAGCGCCACCCTGCAGTTCCGCTTCCGGACGGCTGTTGCCCCGGCAACACCATAAAGTTGCAGTTGCCAGCCTAGAGCGTTGGGCAATCCGCCCACAACTCTATGATGTAGGGGAGGGGGCACGGTGCGGGTGGATGGTGGCATGGGGAATCTGCTAGCTCTGTCTAAAGCAAACCCAGGCAGCGCTGGGAGAGGCCGAATGCAGGGGTGAATCCTCGGAGCAGCTCCGGGGGCAGGCTGCTCCCACATCCATCTAAAACCACCCTTTCATTTATCACTGTGTGGCGGAGCCTAGTCACAAGATGGTGCCTAAGTTGACAAGCAGTACAAGATGGCAGCCAGAGTAGAGCACAAAATGGCGCCTTAATAAAGACAATATAAGATAAAGGGTACTGGCCCTTTAAGCCAGTTCAGGGACTTAGAGCACAGACCTATATAAAGGCCCTGTTACATCAGGAGAGCGACAGGCTAAGGGGAATAGCTGAAGGAAGCACATCTCTCCTGAAGGACAGGCTGCCCAGGGGCTGAAAGCCCAGAAAGATGGAGCAATAGTCCATGCTAGATCTACTAGACTATGAGGCTTCTGGATGAACAGTAGGCCTCACCCGTGGACAAACCTACTGACAAGGTGGGATCAACCAATGTATATTTATGGACTATGTATGTTGTTTGATAAGGGACCCACCTTTGTTTGGGAGAAGCCCTTCAAAGTGGGTATAGGCTGGCTGTAGGGGAGAGTGTGGAGGCCAGGATTAAATTTAGGACACCTCTAGTTTGGGGAACCAATGGAGTAATCCCTGGCTTACACCGGCAGCCGGGCTGGACTTAGGAATGTTGCACCCTCTAGGCCCTTCTCAGGCTGCTGCCCCCAAGCCAAGCCCTGTCCCCAAAGCACGCACCCCAACTCCCCCTCCCCAGCCAAGCTTCCCCCAACCCACCCCACCCAGGGCAACCCCCCTCCCCAGTGACCCAGGCAGGATGGCTGGCCTGGGGCCCCCACCCAAGACGACCCCCCCACCCCACCCCCCAGGTGGCAGGCCCCAGCCCTGGCCTTACCCAGCCTTCAGCAGCCACACGGCTCCGGCAGACTGCAGGCTGCGCTCGCCGGCACCACAAAAGCCTCCACATAGGCTGCCGGCACTGCGGCCCCACCAGGGCACCTTGTGGGCCCCTCCCTCTGGAAGCGCCCCCCCCACCATCCCATGCCTCCCCCTGCTCTTCTGGGTCATCTGACATTGACTGGCAGTCAGAGCCCCTCAGCCACCCCCACCACAACCCCGCCTTGCTGCAGTGGGCTCTGTGTCCGTGCCCCACCCCACCCCGGCAGCCCTCTCCTACCTACCTTGTCTGTGTCTGACAGGGTCACTCCTTCACGTGCGGGGCACACGCTTCTGCTGCTGGGCTCATCGTGCAGCACAGGGAGAGAGTGAATCTGTGGTTGCATCCGGAAGAGGAGGTGGAGGAGGGGCGGCACCGGGGCAGGTGGGTTCAGGCAGGAGAGGTGAGCGTGCGGGAGGGAACAGGGAGGGCCAGAGGGGAGGGGGGGACTCCCCAGGCTTCAGCTGTGGGAGGCAGCATGGCCAGGATTGCCACCCCCCAGAAAACACTGCCCAAGGCCCAGGCATAGGTGGCCTGCCCCTAAATGCAGGCCTGGCCAGCGACAGGTACAGTGGTGATCTGGGAAACAGGTGCTCCGGCGCACATGCGCCCTGCCCATGCAGCGAGCAGCACAGGGCAACAGCACGACCCATGCTGTTGCGACCCCTGAGCCCACACATCCTGCAACCCAGGGGATGAAGCAAGCATGGCTCCTGCTCCATCCCATGGGCTACGGGGTATGTGTGCTCAGGAGGTCGCATCGAACAGGGCGTGCCGCTGCCCCGTGCAGCTTGCTGTGATGGCGGGGTGCGTCCAAGCCTGAGCGCCCATGGTCTTACACTGCGCCTCGCATGGGTGCAGCTTGTGAGGGCTGCAGGATTGTCCCCTACGACTATCAACAATTCATATTAACAAGAACCTACAGCTGGGAAAATAAAACCCCGCCCAACCCCTCCCTACCCCTCTCCCTCACCAAATGCCTGACGGGACAGTCAGGTCTTACAACCACAGTGGAAAGAGACAAGGCTCTGGGCCAGTCGGACCCCCTCGGACAGGGACTTCCACAGCCTGGGGGTAACCACTGAAAAAGCCCTATGATCAGTGGCCACCCACTTGTTTGATGGACCTCCAAGAAGGTCCCCCCAGATGACTGCAGGGGCGGATCAAGAACACAGGGAGTGAGGTGGTCCTGCAGGTATGTAGGGCCTAGGTCATGCCGGACTTCATAGGTCAACACCAGTAGACTATTGGCAGCCAATGCAGTGCTCGGAGCACCGGTGTTATGTGCTCTCTGCAGCCTGTTCCCGTAAGCAAACGGGCCACCGCATTCTGCACCAGCTGCAGCCTCAAGACCAGCATCAAGGGCAGCCCCACGTAGAGCATGTTGCAATAGTCTAATCTGGAGGTGATGAAGGCACGGATGGTGGTAACAAGGTCAGAGTCTAAGGCCGCTTTTAGACGAGTGGCGCATGATTGCGCATCGCCATTGCACGTATTTTGAAATGTCCGCATGATGTAATTAGACGAGACGGAAGTGGGTTATTATGCGCATATTACGGCGGTGGCACATTTTTAAAGTCCGCGAATTAAATAGCTCGATTGTGATATATGGCCAAAGTCGTCGAACCAGATGTATTTGCTGAAACACACTCCCTGCCACTGCTGCCACCTGAGCCTCCAGACGGAGCTGCAGATCGAGGAACATGTCCAGACTCCGAACTTGGGAGACCAAAGGAGGATGGGCCCCATCAATGACAGGAAACTCTACCACTCCTAGGCCCCCCAAATCCTTGCCCACCAACGTAACCTCCGTCTTGTCAGGATTCCGCTTCAGATGGCTCGCCCTCCCCACAGCCACCCAGGTCTGATGAAAATGCCTGGAACGCTATTGGCAGCCATTGCAGACTCTTAAGCACTGGTGTAATGTGCTCCCGGCGACCCACCCCCGGCAAGAGACGGGCCACCATGTTCTGCATGAGCTTCAACCCCGGAACCAGGCTTCAAGGGCAGCCCACATAGAGTGCATTGCACTAGTCCAGCTTCGAGGTCATGAAGGCATGTATGCTGATGGACTGGCCAGATCCGTATCTGGAAGAAAGGGACACAGCCTTCTCGCCGACCAGACAGAGTTGGGGAAAGACACTCCTGGTCACAGCTGCGCCCTGGTATTCCAGACGCAGCTCGGGATCCAGGAGCTGTGAACCTGAGTAACCAGGGGAGGCTGGACCCCATCAATGATAAATAGGGAGAAGTTATTTACCCTCTCAAATAGCGCAAAAACTATGGGACACTCCATGAAACTAACTAACAGCCATTTTAAAACAAAGAAAAGAAAACTGTTTTGATGCAATGCACTTGTTCCCAGAGGAGGTGGTCAAGGCCAGTGGCATATCTGGGATTAATAAAGGATTGGATAAGTTCTTGGAGGACAGGTTGATAAATGCTGCCTTGACTTCCTATCCTCCAACTCCTCCCTTGACCCCCTCCAATCTGGCTTCCGCCCCCTTCATTCTACTGAAACTGCTCTCGCTAAGATCACCAACGATCTTCTGGTGGCTAAATCTAAACGTCTCTATTCCATTCTTGTCCTCCTTGATCTCTCTGCTGCCTTCGATACTGTTGACCACTCACTCTTGCTGGATTCCCTTCACTCCCTTGGCTTTTGTGGCTCTGTCCATAACTGGTTCTCCTCCTACCTCTCTGACCGCTCCTTTAATGTGTCTCTCTCCAACTCCGCCTCCTCCTCCTTCCCCCTCTCAGTTGGTGTTCCTCAAGGCTCTGTTCTTGGCCCTCTCCTCTTCTCGATCTATACCTCATCCTTAGGCAAACTCATTGCCTCCCATGGCTTCCAATACCACCTCTATGCTGATGACACTCAACTCTATCTCTCTACTCCCTCTCTCTCTCCCTCTGTTCAAGCTCGTCTCATCAACTGTCTCTCTGACATCTCTACCTGGATGTCTCAACGTCAACTCAAACTCAACATGGCTAAAACTGAACTCCTTATCTTCCCCCCTCATCCTTCCTCTCCTTCCTCACTGTCAATAACTATTGATGGAGTCACCATCCTGCCTGTCCCCCAAGCCCGTAGCCTAGGCTTCATCTTTGACTCAGCCCTTTCTTTTAAACCCTACATTGACTCTGTTGCTAAATCCTGTCGCTTCTCCCTCCATAACATTGCTAAGATTCGCCCTTTTCTCTCTGTCTCGTCTGCCAAAACTCTTGTTCATGCTCTGGTCATCTCTCGCCTCGATTACTGTAACCTCCTTCTCACTGGCCTTCCCCGGTCTCACCTTTCTCCCCTCATCTCTGTCCAAAACTCTGCTGCCAGGGTCATCTACCTCGCCAGTCGCTTCGACCATGTGCAGCCCCTCCTCTCTTCGCTTCACTGGCTTCCCCTTCCTGAACGAATCCTGCACAAGCTCCTAGTCTTCACCTATAAAGCTCTTCACAACCTTGCTCCCCCCTACCTCTCTGCACTTATCGCCCTCCATACTCCAGCCCGTGCACTTCGCTCCTCCTCTGTCCCTTCTCTCACCCTTCCACGCCTTCCCTGCTCCCCTAAGCGCCTTCGTCCCTTCTCACTTGCTGCCCCCCATGCCTGGAACTCCCTCCCTGTCCACATCCGCCTTGCCCCCTCCCTTCATACCTTCAAATCTCTCCTTAAAACTCACCTCTTTCGCTCTGCTCTGTCTGACTCTTTATCCTGCTGAGCCACTATTCCTATACCTACGATCGGTTTACCCTTATCCTTGCAACATGGACCTGCCTGCTGTCATTCTCATCGTAACCAAGCCAAGTACGTGCACTTGAGACCTCGCATCTTCATGAATGTTAGACCCCTTGTCTCTCCCTCTGTTCCCCTTCCTAAGTCTCTCCCCCAGCTCCTGTCTCTCAGATTGTAAGCCCTAGGGGCAGGGACCGTGTCTATTTTATTACTTTGTAAAGTGCCAGGTACACTGCTGGCACTATATAAATGTTTGTTATTAATAATAATAATAATAATAATAAATGGCTGTTAGACAAGTAGGCTGGGGGATGTACGGCTAATGGCATCCCCAACCCAGAGAGCTCAACATTTGGTGCTCACAGTATGTTTCCACGTACCTCCATGATATGTCAATAAGCTCTCGGGCAGGGACCGTGTCCCTCTTGTGTTTTGTAAAGCACCAGGTACATATAAATGCTTATAACAATATAATAATAATATGCAAAACCATAAAAATAGAACCAAAAGGCATTTCTCTCAGTCCCAAGGCCCCTGAGCCCCTGAACGCGTGTAAATCTTTGGGAACTTTTGACCTGCTAATGTTCGCTTCCACATTGCAAGTGTGACGATGAGCTCATTAGAGATGTTTATAGCTGAACATGCCAGATTGTTCCCTTGCTAACCTCCTGGAAGAGCATCTTGCCAGTGGGGGAAGAGCTGTAATTAAACACAGCTCCAGGCCAGCCTTGGCGTCACTCTGTCGGAGGGGAGGCCACAGACTGTAGTTGGAGAAACCCCTTTGTGGTTTTGTGCCGCACGCAGGAGAACAGAGAAGCGATGGGAGGAATATACATTCAAGTTCAGCTGAAGGAGAAGGCAGAAGTTGGGAAAAGTCAGGAGAAGAGAGAAGTCAGGGGCTAGAAGAGAGAATTCCCCCTTTGGGAGAAGGGAGAAGTCAGGAGAAGAGAGCAGCAATCAGAGGAACTTAGGGGTGTGCACTTCATTTTCATTATTACGATTTTTGTTATTGCAATAACGAAACTGAAACCAATCATAACAAAATCAATTAAACATTTGTTTTCGCCTGGCCGTTTGCTGGGTTTTTATTAAGCATCTTTGTATTTTTGCTGCACTGTAATATCGAATGGAAGAAGAAAAATAAAGAAGAACATTTTTTAAAAAAAATTGTTTTCATTTTTCATTTTTGTTATTGCCTGGCAGTTATTTTTGGAAGGAAAATGTGGAGAGGGAGGCGGGAGTCGACATCTCCGAGCCATTTGGGAGGGAAACAGTGCGGGCCTGTGATGGGAGGGGTGAACAGACAGCACGGATCTGATCGATGTAATTGCTGGTCAATGAGCAGCACAAGCAGGTCCCAGGCAGTCGCACGGCACCCTGTGATTGCTCAATGCCGTCTGCCTTCCAGAACCAACCAGGGGGCTCTGGGGAGGGCACGGCAACTCTTCATGGTGCAGGGCCAGGCTGCTTGACTCTGGTTCTGTGTTGTTTGCTCTGGCTGTGTCAGGTTGCGTTTGCTGAACTCTGATGATTGCACTAAAAATCATCCCCAGCCTTCAGTGCACATTACCACTCCTACATATACCTTACCTTTCCTATACCCGGCTTTACCCTATACCTTTTCCCTTCCCCTCTCTGTCTTCCCCTGTACATATAGATAGATATAGGTATAGAGAGTCGAGGTTTTCCCTTTTCCCTTCCCCTCTCTGTCTCCCCTGCCCATAGATAGATAGATAGATAGTTTTTATTATATATATTAGGCACACAGCACACCATTCCTACAGCCAACTGGAGTTCTGTTTCCACTGACGGAAACAGAAACGAAACCAAAAATGAAAATTTCTATATAAAAATGGAGAATTTTGACATCAAAATTGAAAACGACACCGGTAACAAAAAACAAAATGTTTTTAATAACAAAAACGAAAAACAGAAGCAAAAAGCGGCATGAGTCCCTGGTGCACGCCCCTAAGGAACATACATTCAAGTTCAGCTGTGCAGTAACGGCCTCACGCAAAGAACAGAACTGAGGTGAATGCGACACTCCGGCTCATTACAAACTCCACTTTGTATCACGATTCCCTTCCAGACGGGAGAACAATGTCAGAGGCAAGGATCCGCATTCAATCTACGTCCCCATATTTTTCCCTAAGTCTTTCTCAAGAGCCATTTGAAACCCACAAGCATCATCCTAGTCATAACAAATATACTTACGTCCATTAACAGTCGGCTAGGGCTTAGCGGGAAATAGAACAGATATAGCAATACCCTAGTGAGAAACAAATCTGCTTTCAGTGATAACAGCTTTCTCCTTCAGACTATCTCAGGAAGTACAGATCATCTTTTCTCCTGAAAAGAAACAATCTCCTTCCCCCATGGATCTCACTGGCTCGCTGCCCTTAGCCCTGAAGACCAGAGTTGTTATTACCAAGGTTGGGCTTAGAGATTTCCAAGCGGTTGTTGGTTTGTTTCCACACAATGTTTGGAAGAGTCTTTGTTTATCTGCCCGAAGGTGGGATTCACCAGTGCCAACAGGCATTTTTTGCAACACGTCCACATGGGAAGCTTCTTAGAAACTTTCTGAAATCCCGTGGGCCCCTCTAGAAACTTTTGCCATGTGCAGAAAAGGATCGTATTTTCTCTCCAAAGTAATTTGAAATAACAATTGTAATTGTGTACGTAGGAGTATCTCTCCCAGCCTCCCTACGCATAACGCAAACAAACAATCGCAGATCATCAGTAGCAGAAAAACCCCAGAAGGCCCAGCTCAGATAAGCACTGTAGCCATTTCCAAACAACCTAAATGTAGACCCTGATCCTACAGCAGCCTATCAACTCTACGTGGGGCTTCCCTTGTTCCTGGCCCGGAGGCTGCAGCTAGTGCAGAATGCGGCGGCCCGTCTTCTTACGGGGACGGGTCGCCGGGAGCACATTACACCGGTGCTCCGAGCGCTGCACTGGCTGCCGATAGTGTGCCGGGCCAGGTTCAAGGTCCTAGTAATGATCTATAAAGCCCTATACGGCCTTGGCCCCTCTTACCTTAGGGACCGCCTCGCCCTTCGCGCCCCGGAACGACTCCTGCGGTCTGCCGGGGGTGCCCTCCTGGAGGTCCCCCGTGTTAAGCGGGGGGCCACGATGGAGCGGGCATTCTCGGTGGTAGGGCCGCGGCTGTGGAACTCCCTTCCGGAGGAAGCTCGCCTGGCCCCAAGCCTTTTGACTTTTCGGCGGAACTGTAAGACCTGGCTGTTTGCCCAGGCCTTTGGGAGGGAGGGGGGGGGGTGATTTTTAATCCCCCACCTGTATATTTATTTTTATACCACCAGCTTTATTGATATGTTTTATGATTGTATTTTAAATGTTTTTAAATGTTTTTTATTGTTGTTAACCGCCCCGAGCTGCTGTGCAGGATGGGGCGGTATAGAAATCTAATAAATGAAATGAAATGAAATGAAACGCACATTACCAGGGTCTGCTGCATCTGCTGAATCCTATTACCGGGGAACATTGGGTGCTTATAAATGTGCAGCCACCATGTCGCCTGCATGTTCTGATGAGGAGGGGGCACCCCCAGCTGGGTCAGCTCAGGGAATGGAATCAAAAGTTCCCCGGCCTAACCCAGCCAGGGTGGGAGGGTAGGAAGTGGGCATGAGCCAGCTGGTCCTGTCCCCACGCTGCGGCCTGCACCCCACACCCGGCCATGACTCGCAGCCATGACAACCCCCCAAGCCAATGCCGGGTCGTCGGGGTCACAGACACACCCACCCATCACATGGGTGGCCCTTGGACCCAGACTGGGGGCCCGGTTCCTTTCAGGCCCACGTTTCTCAGCTGGATCCGATTGGTAGGAGTGGATCCAGATCCAAAATTCAAGCTGGCCACTTCAGCCAGAGCTGGTTTTTTTGTGTGAGCTTCAAGCCACTGTTGAAAAGATGCTTCTGTAAGGAACAGTCCTAGGATGTTTGTTGTGTCATGTTTCAAGGAGGGGTGGGGGGGAGTGTAAATTGTTTCATTTTTATTAGTTACTAAAATGAATGGAGCCCCATCCGTTTTACTAACTAGAGCCTCGAAACGGAACAAACAAGCAAACAAACAACATACATTTGCTGTTATTCGTTTGTGTTAAAAAATAAAATTAAAAATAAAACTGTGCATTTGCAAAAATGGCCTGCGGAGCCATTCTGCGCATGCGAAGCTCTTTGCCAAAATGGCGCCAGCAGCATCGCCGTCATTTTGGAAAAGGGCAGCCAGGCTGCACGTGTGCAAAATGGCTACTGCGTAAATCAGACTGGCTGCCCTTTTCAAAAATGGCGGCGACACAGGTGAAGCCATTTTGGAACAGGGCACCCATATGCAGATTGGTCCAGCAGCCATTTTGCACATGCATAATGATTTTATTGATTGATTTATTATTTTTTAATACTTTTAAAGCCAAAGGTGAACACAAATTAATAGGGTTGTGTTTTTGTTTTTTTTTCAAAACCCCCCAAATGGATATATTTTTTCAACCAGAAAATGGAAACAAAGCCAAAAGAGGTAAGTTCTAGTTTCAAACATCTTAGCTCCGGGAACCAGAGGAGGAGAGAGACGTGCAGCCCCCTTGTCTCTCTGCTGCTCTCTGTGTCGTTAGAGGAAACCCTGCCTTGGAGCCCGAGGCTGGACGAGACAAGCGTTGCATCACAGAATCATCGAATCGCAGAGCTGGAAGGGTCTCGAGGGGCATCTAGTCCAACCCCAGCTCAGAGTCGAGATGGCGACAGCGACGATATCCGGACAGACGGCCGTCTGGCCTCTAATTGAAAGTCCCACTGATGGAGACTCCCTAGGCGATGTGTCCCACTGCTGCACATTGCTGTTCCCCCAAGCCTTCGGGGAAGGGCGAGAAATCAATGCGAATAAAAATAAATGAATGAATTAAATAAGCAAGGTTTTTATTTAACCAAAATCTTGGTAGCTTGAGCCCATTATTTCTAGTCTTGTCCTCTGCAGCCGTGCAGAACAGTCCTGGGAGCAGTTCCTGGAGAGATCTGAAGGGGGCGATCATGTCTCCCTTAATCTTCTTTTGGCAAGGCTAAACGTACCCAGTTCCTTCAACCTTCCTCCTAAGATTTGTTTTCCAAACCCTTTCTTTCTCACCCTCCTCTGAACCTGCTCCAATTTGTCAACGTCCTTCTTAAAATGAGAAGCCCCAAACTGGACACGATACTCCAGGCAAGGCCTGACCAGTGTCAAAATACTTCCGCTGCTTTGGAAACGACGCTTCTGTTAATGCAGCCTAAAGCTGCATTCGCTTCCTTTGCAGCTACGCTGCCTGGCTGACTCATGTTCCATTTGTGATCTCGATGCTTTGTAGATGAGCTGCTGCTAAGCCAAGAAGCCCCCCACTTACACTTGTGCACTGTTGGTTTTTCTTTCCCAAATGCAGAACTTTACATTTATCTCAGTTGAATTTCATTTTGTTCATTTCAGCCCAGATTTTCAAACGATCAAAAAATTAGTTTTGTGTCATCTGCAGACTTGATAAATATTCCCTCCATTCCTCCAGTCAAGTCATGAATGAAGGTGTTGAACAGCCCGACCCACGACAGAGTTCTGGGGCACCCCACTTGTAACCTCCCTCCAGTTTGATGAGGAGCCATTGAGTCCACTTCTTCAATCAGTCATGGATCCACCTTGACAAGCTTTGACCATTAGGTCAGATTTCCTCACCACAGGATGACGTCACAGTTATTGCCACAGGGTAGATTTTGTGATAAGCGGGGTTCTTCTTTTCCGCAACAACAAAAATGGAAATTCTCTGGTAAAAAGAACAACAAAAATTCTCTGATTAAAAAACAAACAAAATCTCTGTTTTTCTGTCATTAAATGACTTTCCCGTACCACAATATATATAGGTATGAGTTAGAACACCCCCATTTTATTGTAATATTTTCATTTTTATGCAGTTTTGCAGCTACCTGTCCCATCAACAGTCCAACAAAAATTAAATAAATTGAGGTCTGTGGCCCCCTTCCAAATGCAGAGCCCCCCCCCAGCCCCCACGCATGCCTTTAGGTTGCTTCCCCTCTGCTGCCCTGCACATGCTGCCTTCTCCTCCTCCCAGCCTGGTCCCACACCGCTCTGCCAAGCAGAAAGGGGGACAATATAAAGGCTGCGTTACGAGCCAGACGCCCCCCCCCTTTGGGGGCACATGGAGAGAGGTGGTGGAACCCCATGAGAAAAAGAAGGCAAAATCAGGTCAAGCTGGTTCCTCGGCGATTCCCTAAAGGAGACTAGCCCCGTGCAAAATGACCAGCCTAGGAAAAGAACAGGAGACGTCGGTACTTAAAAGGAAATGGAGCCATGGAGATGCCAGGCAACTCCCCCTTGTGTGTAAGCTCCTGCCTAGCAGTGTTCCCTGGGTGAGACTATGGGCGAATTCACATGTGCAGCAATTATCTGGATTCTAAAAAACTGGTTCTCAATAGTTCGCTGTTAACAAGTCCTGTTGCATTCACATGCATGCCATACCGATTTTAAGTACAGCGAAATAATGCATTCAGACCTTCTTGTAGTGCGTGCTTACCCGGCTGCTCAGTGCGATTCAGTTACAGGAAGTGGCCTGTGGGGAGCCAGAAGGTTGCTACTTTGTAGCAAAGTACAACTTTGCTACAACCTTTGCTGCAACTTTGCAAACTTTGCAACAACCTTTGCTACAACCTTTGTAGCAAAGGTTGCTACTTTGTAGAATCAGGGAGTAAAGAGCGAGAGCCTGAGGCTGCTGGAAAGAAGCCCCTCGCATTCTCTCCCTGGTTTCTTTCCGGTATCCCGCTGCTGCTACTGCTGCAGCACTACGGTAGAGGCAGAGGCAGATGATTGAAAGTCCCTTGGAGGGAAGAACTTTTTTGGGGAGAAGCATGGAGGGGAAACATGGAGGGGAAGAACTTTTTTGGGGAGAAGCTGGCTGCAGCCTGCACCCAGCGAGGCAACTACAGGGCTCCAGCTGGTCTCACTGCTTCCGGTAGGGGCAGGAGTAAAACAGCGCACTTGGAAGCACGGTTGCATTCACATCAGAAAAGATTACTCACTAGTTAAAACCAGTACGATGTTGCTTTCACACTGCTGTTAAGTGCGGATTTATTGAAAATGGACAGCAAAAAGGTAGGTTTGAGTAGCTTTTCAACACGCATTGCTTTAGTGCGATATTGACTCCATTTAATCGAATTTAAGTGTTCAGACAGGCATGAAACATTCGTTTTTTTAAAAAAATCGCACAAATCAGAACGTCTGAATCCCCCCTATGACCCTGCTCAGGTAACCTGAATGAGCCAGCAGGCCTCACTTTCCTGCCCCTCCGCCCAGCCTGATGTTTATCCAAAAACACCTTTTCCTGCCTCCCGGGACCCACCTGGAAAGATCCCATCCAACCCCCATTGCGAGCCTTTGTCTAGTCCTGGGATCCCTCCCCAGCACCCACCCAGGAAGCCTCTTTCTGGTATCCCAACTCCCATTGAGAGTCTGTGTGTGGCTTTATCCCCTGGTCCCTACAAGTTACCTGAGCTTCCCAGTGGGGAGTTGAGTTGATTTTGGACATGGATACACACGGGTCTCTGCCCCAAGGGTCTCCCAGGCCTAGGTCTGTCCCCTCCCCCCCGACTCCCGAAACGCTGCAGGCTCGCTGGGGCTCAGCCGTCCCCTTTTCAATCCGCAAAGGAGAGGTCATCTCTTTCACTATTAATCGCATCCTCCTATTCTCTCTCCATTCGCTGTAAACTGAAGGCTTTAAATTCCAACTCCCTTCTTGTTACTTCATTATTTTCACCTCTCCCTTTCTCTTTCTCATCCCTGACCTTGGAGAAAGCAACTTACTGTCTGTTCTCCAGAACCTGAAATCCATCCCGACACTATCCAAAGATTAACTCGGTGAACGCCAGTCCAAGCTAGGCAGCACTTTGTATGTGTGTCCTGTAAACAGTCCTGGCTGAGGCATGTGCCACCGGCACCCAGGCACATGGCCCCGTGGCTACGGGGGACCCACACCACCGCCGTGGGTTGGAGTCTTGGGTGGTGTTTGCTTAATTCGCACAGTCACCGAGCCGCAGCGGCAACTTTCGATTTAAAGCAACGCACACTTCCAGGTTGGTGTGAACGCACCTAGTGCACACAATTCAGCATTATGCGAACTGGTGAAGCAGTTTGAAAAGCTGCTTAGAGCCGCCAGACCACCTCTCCGAAAAGCACGACGCAGGCAGGGACTGGGGTGGGGAGGCGGCCCAAGGTTGGTGGCCGTGGCGTCCAAGCCACCCGTGGGATAGGGAGGGTCTGAACGGGAAGGCAGGGTCTGCCCCTCCCCAGCCCAGCAGCAGGCAGGCGGCCCCACCTACCTCCTCCTCCGTCCTCGCAGCCTGCCTGGCCACTCCTCCTCTCTCCCAGAAGTTGCATAGGAGCAACTTCCGGGAGGGAGAGAGGACCCATGGGCGCACCGCGTGCTGAGCAGGCTTGGCTTACCTGCTGCTGGCTTGCTGTGCAGGGAAGAGGTCGGAGTGGAGGCGGTGGGAGGAGCGGCGGGCCGGCGGCGGAGCAGTAGGCGGCGGCGCGGGGAGCAGAGCAGGCGGCGAGGGCGGCCGGTCCCGCACCAGGATGAGGATCTCCTGCTTAGTGTGGGGGATGGGACCGGAGGAGGCAGTGCAGCATGAGTGTGTGTGTGTGTGTGTGAGAGAGAGAGAGCATCATGTGTGAGAGTATGGGGATTGGGGGTGTG
>QEPC01009638.1:3704410-3723642 GCA_003113815.1 Sphenodon punctatus | reverse complement strand
GCAGGCTATACAGTTGGCAGCACGTGCAGGGAGCCCCTGGGTCAGAGGAGGTTTTGCCCCATCTCAGTACCATTTATAATTGCCCATGAACTCGGGTTCTGAAGAATCCAGGTCTGTCCCTTCGTTGGTGGCCGTGGCTCTGCGGAGTCTCTAGCCAGTCCTTTTTCCTAGCGTTAATTCCTGCCGTTCGAGCAGACCGGCCTCCAGTCTCTCAGTCCGGGGTGCTTCAATCTAATGTGGTTGCTGAGTCTCAGTGTGCAACTCATGGAAGCACCGAGTAGGGGAAGGAGGAAGATTAGTGCATTAGAAACGATGCTTTTCTTTCTTCTGCTCCCCCTCGCGCACCTGTTAGCACTTACCCCCTTGAAGAGTCCTCAGCCTCCACAGCAATTTCAAACACTCCACTGTGAACACCTGAGTGCCATCCATTTCAAACCTCTCCACTCGGCCGAGTCACAGACACTCGTCAAGCTAAAAGCAGCCCAGCTCTGAGGAGGAAACCGTTGAAGAGGAAAACGCTTAAGGAATGTGTTGTGCCCTGGTTTTCATGGCCTGAAGGTTCCTGAGAGACCTATCTAAGTAACGATGAAAGCTAGCTCTGCCGGGGAGGGAATATAGACCTCTACACCCTGCCGAGGCCGCTTTTACACGAGACAAATCTGCGCATGATTGGTGAAAAATGTGCGTGTGTAATGCTCGTTTAAACACCTAAACCGTTTTACATGCGCATTTGCTATGATCGTGTAAAAGCCAAAACCGTTTTGGATGTGTTATTTCAATAATGTGCGTTTTTTAAAACCGGTTTTGGCATCCCCCGATCATCAAAGGGACTCAAAACCGTTTTAAGGACCTGAGAAAATGGCTGTACCCATTGGAATTGGGGTCCTCAACCCCAGTGATCGATTGACCGGTTTTCATTCTGATTTGCCTATTTCTGGTGCCAAATTTTTGACTTTCGTTACTGTTTGGTTTTTTTCAAATACCCATACCAATTTATTTGAGTTCTGGTACTGATTTATCAATTGGTAAAATGCTAAATCAATAACTGATGAATGGCAGGGATAGGACTCTGAGAGGATTTTCCATTTCAGTTTTTTCAGTTTCGGTTCGCCGTCATTTTCAGATCTCATTTCAGTTTTGGTTTTTTCAGTTTCGGTTCGCCATGATCTTCAGATCTCATTTCCATTTCAGTTTTTTCCGTTTCGGTTCGCCATGATCTTCAGATCTCATTTCCATTTCAGTTTTTTCCGTTTCGGTTCGCCATGATCTTCAGATCTCATTTCCATTTCAGTTTTTTCCGTTTTGGTTCGCTGCGATTTTCAGATCACATTTCCATTTCGGATTTTTTCGGTTTCGGTTCGCCATGATCTTCAGATTTCATTTCAGTTTTGGTTTTGGGTTTTTTTTGCATTGATCCCACACACACACCGCCAGTTTTTTCTCATTGACTTGTATGGAATTTTCCCCAACTGAAGTTGATAAGAACAAATCAGAGGAAAAAACAATGCAAAAAACCTGAAAGCCGGAACTGAAAATGAACTGGAATTTCTGTTTATGGTTTTAAATAAACCTTCATTCCACCCAGCTGTGAATGGACCCATGATCCATTGGGTTGGGAGACTCAAACGTGGTCGGACGGCGTGCTGGCACAACACTCCCTTGTGCACCATGGCAACCCATAGGCTTGGAATGGACTTTGACCCCTTTTTGACACACGGAGCACCCTACCTGGATTTCAGTGCAGCTCCAGGCAGACATTGGGGTCCCTGCCCAATCGAAGCCTAAGTAGATGCCCAAGGGACGGGTGCAAGGTGGGTCGTTCCCCTCATTTTACCGATGGGGAACTGAGGCAGAAAGCTCTTTTAAAATGTCTCAGCTCTCATTTGCCCAACATTGACTCTGGCAGTCCATCCCATCTCTGTGAATCCATTCAATGATTCCATGACAAACGGTTTTTGTAAATCTGCCCATAGTTTTGGATCATGACCATTTCAGCTCCCTCCCAACCCTCTGTGACCTTCTTCAAAGTCAGAGCAAGGACTTGAACCTGGGTCTCCTCCAGGCTCGCCTTGCATGCCGTCCTTCCTTCCTTTGAAGGGTTTGGTTAAATTAAAGGCTAGTGTACAAGTTTATTACAAAAAATAATAGAAAGATTGTTTATGGATTTAATTAAAGTACTGCATATGAGACCTTGCTAATCCGATTTGTGCTGTGACTGTATTAAAGTGCTAGCATCAATATGTCTCAGCTTAAATATTTTATAATGGCGAGCTTTAAAATCTTAATGACATCACAAGTAATGGGTGTCACTGCTTTTGGTCCTTTTCTTAGGAACATTGCAGGAAGTTAGACAAAAATATCTAATCAGTTTGATTTCCAGTCACCTGTTTGGAATTCAGCTTAGGAAATGAGCAAGCATCCCACTTCCCACAAATTAAATGAGAAACATCGAGGAAAATGTACTTATTGTGGTTTGATCTCTTTCACGTTCAAGGCTGCTTGAGAGATTCCTCCATTAACCGTTCTCACGGAGCCACTAAACAAACCATTTTCCAGTAAAGAATTACTCTTCTCAGCTTTAAAAACTTAACTCTGCCATGTCCTGAGTGCTCTAGCTAAACCCAGCAAAGGGTTAAACATGGGATTAGTTTAACCACTTGAGTAGTTCCCATTGACTTCAAGCAGATAAGTAATCCTGTGAGGCTAATATGGGGTGGGCCGTGGCTCAGGTGGTAGAGTGGAGGTGTTGCATAAATAAGTTCCCAAGTTCAGTCCCTGGCATCTTTGATTCAGGGTCTCGGGTAGTGCGCCTGGGTGAGGCCTCTGCCAGGGATCCTGGAGGGTCTCAGGTAGGACGCCTGGGTGAGGCCTCTGCCAGGGATCCTGGAGGGTCTCGGGTAGCAACGCCTGGGTGAGGCCTCTGCCGGGGATCCTGGAGGGTCTCGGGTAGCACGCCTGGGTGAGGCCTCTGCCGGGGATCCTGGAGGGTCTCGGGTAGCACGCCTGGGGGAGGCCTCTGCCGGGGATCCTGGAGGGTCTCGGGTAGCACGCCTGGGTGAGGCCTCTGCCGGGGATCCTGGAGGGTCTCGGGTAGCACGCCTGGGTGAGGCCTCTGCCGGGGATCCTGGAGGGTCTCGGGTAGCACGCCTGGGTGAGGCCTCTGCCGGGGATCCTGGAGGGTCTCGGGTAGCACGCCTGGGTGAGGCCTCTGCCGGGGATCCTGGAGGGTCTCGGGTAGCACGCCTGGGTGAGGCCTCTGCCGGGGATCCTGGAGGGTCTCGGGTAGCACGCCTGGGTGAGGCCTCTGCCGGGGATCCTGGAGGGTCTCGGGTAGCACGCCTGGGTGAGGCCTCTGCCGGGGATCCTGGAGGGTCTCGGGTAGCACGCCTGGGTGAGGCCTCTGCCGGGGATCCTGGAGGGTCTCGGGTAGCACGCCTGGGTGAGGCCTCTGCCGGGGATCCTGGAGGGTCTCGGGTAGCACGCCTGGGTGAGGCCTCTGCCGGGGATCCTGGAGGGTCTCGGGTAGCACGCCTGGGTGAGGCCTCTGCCGGGGATCCTGGAGGGTCTCGGGTAGCACGCCTGGGTGAGGCCTCTGCCGGGGATCCTGGAGGGTCTCGGGTAGCACGCCTGGGTGAGGCCTCTGCCGGGGTTCCTGGAGGGTCTCGGGTAGCACGCCTGGGTGAGGCCTCTGCCGGGGATCCTGGAGGGTCTCGGGTAGCACGCCTGGGTGAGGCCTCTGCCGGGGATCCTGGAGGGTCTCGGGTAGCACGCCTGGGTGAGGCCTCTGCCGGGGATCCTGGAGGGTCTCAGGTAGCACGCCTGGGTGATGCCTCTGCCGGGGATCCTGGAGGGTCTCAGGTAGCAACGCCTGGGTGAGGCCTCTGCCGGGGATCCTGGAGGGTCTCGGGTAGCATGTCTGGGTGAGGCCTTTGCTGGGGATCCTGGAGAGCCGGATTTGAAACCCTGCTGCTGTGTCAGGTTGTGACAATACTGGGCTAAGGTGGACCATTAGCCAGCTCCTTCTATCCTTAATATGCCTTTTAGAGACTTCTTGTTTGTCAGTTCAGCTTAACCTTGCAGAGGTGCATAAATGTAATTAATTATTTAATTAATTAATTATCTTGCCCCACCCTTCCCTCCAAAGGCAGCTCGGGGGAGGGGGGGGGGGTTACAATAGTAAAATACAAATAAAATGCACATAAAACATAAATACAAACACCATAAAGCACCCCACCACCCCACCCCATGCCCCCAACCCTTGTCCACCACAACCCCACTACCTCCTGACACACCCTTTACCCCTACAACTCCTTCCCTCCCCTAGCCTCCCACTGCCAAACCCCCCTGTGAATAACACCATTTTACACTGCCTCCTAAAGGTATAAAGTTCATAAATGCACCTCCTGGGGGAGGGAATTTCACAACTTTAGGGGAGCAGCCGAAAACACCCTCTTCATCGTGGGGGCCAAGTTAAAAACTGGTACCTCCAGACGGGCATCTCCAGCTGACTACAGAGGCCACAATGGGACAGGGACAGGCAATCTGCCAGATAAGTGAGTCCCAAGCCATTTAGGGCTTTTAAGTTGAAAACCAGCACCTTGAAGACTCTAGGCAGCCAGTTCAGATTCTGGCGCACCGGTGTTATGTGCTCCCAGAGGCCTGTCCCCGAAAGGAGCCGAGCCGCCGCATTCTCCATTAGCTGCGGCTTCTGAACGCTCTATAAGGGCAGCCCCGTGTAGAGCGCCTTGCAGTCGTCCAGACGAGATAACAAAGGGATGGATATATTGTTACAGCTACCCTGGAGGAGCACTCTCCACCTGGACAATAAGAGAGGCAGATCAGAACTTCCAATAAATACCCATTTCCGGTGAGCTCTCTGCCTTAACACTCCTTACGGAACGCCTCCCCCCCCCCCAAAGATAGCCACGTCCTGTCAAAGTTAAGCACGAACGTACGTGCTTTGCTGGATTGGGGCGAAGTGACGACTGATTCCTCCGTGGCTGTAGCCAGCTAGTCTAAGGGCGTTTATAGACGATCCCGCTTACAAGCGGGATCACTAAACGCCGCGTTTTCCCGCCGCGGCGTCTCTGCGTGCCGTGTCTGATGTTCAGACACGGCGCAGAGTGCGAGTGCGCATGCGCGCCCTTCTGCGCATGCGCACTCGCGCACGGGACCAGGAAGTGCGGCGTAAAGCCGGCACTCCGGGAATCCGCGTCGGAGGGGGCAGGATCGCCTGCCCCCTCCGACGCGGATTAAAAAGCAGCCCAGGCATATAGACGAGCGGCAAGAAAGGCGGCTGATCAAAGGATCAGCCGCCTTTTTTGTCTCGTCTATAAACGCCCTAAGGCCTGCATCCTAGGGGTGCAGCACGCAGCACATTAGCTCCCTGGGAGGAATACATTTTAAGGCACCCCCAGCAGGCACCCAACAGGTTTACCGCCTGGATGCCTCCTAATGCGAGGACCGTGGCATGCCCCCCAGCTCCGCTGAGCACCGTGCGCAGCAGCTGGAGGGCCAGCGGGGGCAGGATCACAGCCAGGTGGGTGAGTTAGCCGAGGGAGCATGAAGGTGACCCATCAGATCAACGGGGCCCATTTTCCCGGGTGCCCTCTTTCAGCTCTGCTAGGTCCTGCTCAAATTCTTTAACCCCAAAAGCTAAATGGTCCATGCCAAGATTCCTGGCAGCAGCAGGGATTCACCGTGTGCTGTTTGTGACGCTGGGTGTTTTCAACCGTGAAGGCGCCTGCCACCGCCACGGACTAATCCAGATGGTGGAAGGAGCTGTCACTCTAGCTGGGGATCAGCCCAGCCGCCAAACAAACCCTATGGCAGTTGGGCCAGGGAGGGGCAGGGAAATTGTAAAGCACCCGGCACATTGCTTGCGCTATATAAATGCTTATAATAATAATAATAATTAATAATAATAGTGTCCCGACCCTCACTGCCACTCCAGGTGGCAGTAGGTAAAGCGGATATTTAGACGTAAAAGTCTGCTTTACTCCGGGTCTGGCAACTGGCTCTGAACTGTGATGGGGGCTAGCCTGGGTGTGAGTTGGGGATTTCTCTGAGTCATAGCCCAGACTAGCCAGACCGTGCCAACCCCTGGCTACCACCTTTCAACATGACGGCAGCACCCAGTTTAACCTGCGCTAACCATGTTGCCATCACATTTGAAAACCCCCTATCTCTGTCCCAGGTCAGGTGTGAAGGTGAAAACAGAATTGCTTGCACCTAGAACAGGCCCAGAGACTCTCCATCCTCAGTTTCACCTAAGCTGCAAAGTCTTCCTGCAAAGCTTCAGGCATCGCCCGCCACGCAGCAGCAGGACAACGCTGGGGTCAAAAGGGCAGCTGAAGGGGTAACAATACTTTATTGTCTTGCCCTTTGCAACACTGGAAGAATGACTTTCCCACAAACTCACTGAACTCCTTCGATCCTTAGGGGGAAACCACAAGTATCTTCTCTAGGCTTCTAGAATTCCTTTTGTTCTCTCTCTCAGCGTTCAGTGTCTCCTTGCACATAGGCCATGGCTGCCTGCATTAGCATGTAAATGTCTCCGGCCATCAGTCTGGGGTGAATCCACAAACTTATCTCTTTCCATTTCCTGGAGTTTTGTCAGTGTTACGGTACATGATTCGAGTTTTAAAGGTCTCAATTGTAACATTACATACATGTCGAACCTTTTGCTCTACATATTTACTAGGCTTGTAGCCTACGTGTAGGCCAGTATCACACGTGTGTGGCCCTATGTTCCTCCGTGACACCCACCTTGCCCCCAAACTCTCACCTGGTGAGGGGCACAAATTTGGCCCATTGTGGTCACTTCATTCTTGCACTATTCCACCTTCAGTTGCCTTTGCGTTTCATACATCTGAGCTGATGGGCTAAGCTTATCAGAGTCTAACTGCTCCGCACCAATCTGTCCCAATGAAAAAGCCGTGAGCCATTAATCAGCGTGTGGCAGGCAGCTGTCAGAGCATTTTGCAAAGCATTCCATCTCGGCACTGCCCCCAGAATGCACAATTCTGAACAACGCTTCAGCTCGGGGGACGTCAAATTACGCCGCATGAAACAAGTCACAAACAGGGTTTTTATAATTACATTTTAGAGTGAAATGAATTTATTAATACACATGAACTTGTAAACTTGGCTTCCACCGAAAATGGAATGAAGGAGTCAATTTGTTCAAGATGGCATTCCAATTCTAGCGATAGTCAATCGGATTCTTTTTTCCCTTTCATTCTCTTGTGCCTCCTCATAAACAGCAAACGGCAAGGTGATTCCTGTCCAGGAAGACTGCCGATGTCTTGACCCATAGGGTATGTTTAGACAGACCCGGGGGTAGCCGCCCCCCCGCATCTTCCCCCCTCCAAACCCCCCTGCGCTGGGTTTACCTGGCAGCTGCTGCGGCCCTCAGTCCGCCCATGTGGCATCCTCCACCCCCATACCACAGAGCTGTGGGCGGATTTCCCGACGCTCTAGGCTGCTCCTCACAGCTCTATGATGTGGCCCGGGGCAACCCCCAGGCAGAAGCGGAGCTGCAGTGGCTGTCCGCGAGTAGACTGACCGCTGCAGCTCCGCCTCCGGCCAGCGCCCTATAACTGAACGGCCTGCTCCGCCAGCGGTGCTCTGGGGTGTTCTGGAGCTCCGCAAATCGTGCCGGAGTAGAGCAGGCACCGCCTACTCCGCTTCTGTTCTGCCTGAAAATCTGGCAGCCTGCCCGGCTGTGAGGCAGAGCCGAGGCATAGGTGCCGTCTGTGCGAAAACACCCGCTGTCGTCAGATTCTTACAGTAACTGTCTGGAGAGGAAGCGACAGCGGAAAAGATGCTCCCAGAGATTTCTTAGCCTCACAGAATGTCAGAGCCGGAAGGGACCGTGAGAGTCATCTAGTCCAAACTCTGCTCGGAGGCAGGATGGCAGCAGCTACAGCATCCCTGGCAGAGGGCTGTCCAGCCTCGGTTTGAAAGTCTGCCGTGACCGCGAGCGTGCGACCTCCTGAGACAACTCGTCCCAGTGCCGCGCAGCTCTTACTGGTAGGAAATGTTTCCCGAGATCTCACTGAAATTGACCTTCCTAGCATTTAAGCCCATTATTTTTATTCCTGCGCTCCGTAGCCCTGCAGACCAGTTCCTTGCCATCTGCTTGGTGAGATATTTGATCACTGCTACCGTGTTTCCCCTTAATTTTCTCCTTGCTAAATTAAACATAACCAGTTCCTTCCAGGGCCGACCCTACCATGGGGTGGCAAGGAGCAGCTGCCCCGGGCCCCACTCCTGGGGGGGCCCTGCACTCGGAGTCCCCAGCTCCCAGCCTGACAGTGGCCGGGAGCTGGGGGCCCCAAGGGCGGGGCCCCCGGCCAACTCCAACTGACAGACAACAGAGGGGGCCAGCAGGAGTGAGGGAGAGGCAGAGGCCCTGGCCCTCCCACACTCTGTGCCCCCCCCATTGCCTGTCAGACTCAGCCAGAGGAAATGAGGGAAAGAGGGGCAGGGCCCTGTCTCTCCCTCATTTCCCCTGGCCAAGAGACTGACAGGTGGGGTGAGCACCCACAGAGTGAGGGAGAGGCAGGCCTCTGCTTCTCCCTCACGCCGCTGGCCCCCACTGCTGCCTGGCTGTTTTGGCCAAGGGAAATGAGGGAGAAGGGGGTCCTTTGCCTCTCTGTTCCGCATTTCCCCTGGCCGAGACTGTGACAGGCAGCGATGGGGGGGCAGCGGAACGTCCGGTGGCGGCGGGCAGCATAGTGGCAGATTTAATCTGCCTAAAGCTCCGAGCCCGGCGTGGGGCCCAGGCCGGAGGTGGCGGCGACAGTGGATCAGGTAAGTGCTCCGATGGTCGCTCAGACTTCGGGATGGGTGGAGGAGAGTGCCCCTCCACCCATTCCCGAGCCCAGGCCCAGGTAGCACACCACCCCCAGACCGAGCCATGGAGCACCCTCTGAGCTGGCGGAAGAAAGGAGACCCGTATTTGTTCCCCGCCCTGTGCCCCACTTATACTAAGGCCGGTCCTGGTTCCTTCAACCTTTCCTCATCAGACTTGCTTTCCAGACACTTCATCATCTTTGCTGCCCTCCTTTGAACCTGCTCCAATTTGCCAGGGGAGGTGGTCAAGGCCAGCAGTAGAGCTGAGTTTAAAAGAGGTGTGGACAAGTTTCTGGAAGATAGTTCCATTAGCAGCTATTAGCCAGATAGGATTGGGGAACAAAACCCTTTACTGTCGGGAGCCTGGGGATGCCCCACAGGGAATGGATAGCATGGTGACCTGTTGGGTGCTTCTCCCAGGCCCCCGTGACTGGCCACTGTCGGAGACAGGATGCTGGGCTCCAAGGACCGTTGGTCTGACCCAGTGTGGCACATCTTATGTTCTTATGTCAATGACCTTAAAATGACCTGCAGAGACGTGGACACCGTAGTCCTCCAGGTGAGCCCTGACCGACCAGTGCTGAACAGAGAGGAATGATTACATGCTTCTGTTAATGCAGCCTAATGTTATGTTATCTTTAAAATATGATCCCAGAATCATAATACTTAGGTGGCATTCAGACGTTACGTTTTAGTCTGGCTTAATAGTTATTGTGAATTAAATAATCACATCTGAATAAATACCCTATTCCATTTTTGTTCAAGTCAGTGCGTTTTTGTTGAATTCGCACTACAGAGTGGGTCAAACCTACCTTTGTGAGTGCGATGTCAAAGTCATCCGCACCCCAATAACGTGTGACCGCAGTGGCAAATCGCATTCTCCTTTTCAGCACTGATATTCCGCGTCTGAATGCAAGCGGAAGGCAGAGTCTGATTTTCCCCTCTCCCCCCACCCGGAGGTCGAAAGGGCGGCTTCCAGGGTGAGGAGAGGATCATTTCCTGGACTAGAGTCGGACTGAGCGGGCCTCGTTAGTGCGCAAAGTAGGATCGTCTGAAAGCTTTGGCGCGCACTAGGGGCAGAAACAATCCAACGCATTTTCGGGAGGTGTGAATGCGACCCATCATATTGCATTCGATATTATCAAAAGCGAATTGCTTTTAATCCGCACACCTTCTGCATGTCTGAATGGCCCCTAGTGCACATCCAGGGCTGTTCCCGATCAGATTTCAAAGGGCCGGTCCATTATCCACAACTCGGAACTAAGGGCGTTTATAGACGATCCCGCTTACAAGCGGGATCGCTAAACGCCGCGTTTTCCCGCCGCGGCGTCTCTGCGTGCCATGTCTGATGTTCAGACACGGCGCAGAGTGCGAGTGCGCATGCGCGCCCTTCTGCGCATGCGCACTTTCGCACGTGACCAGGAAGTGCGGCGTAAAGCCGGCACTCCGGGAATCCGCGTCGGAGGGGGCAGGATCGCCTGCCCCCTCCGACGCAGATTAAAAAGCAGCCCAGGCATATAGACGAGTGGCAAGAAAGGCGGCTGATCAAAGGATCAGCCGCCTTTTTTGTCTCGTCTATAAACGCCCCAAGACACAAGGAGGGTAGGTCGGTTCACAGGAAAATAGTGATCACCGGGTACAGGCCTGCCGCTACCTGAAAAATGCAGCACCTGGCCTGCCTTTCCCTGCACAGGATGTTGTCGTAATCACTAAGCATTTCACCAGAGACTCCTGAGCATTGCAAACAGGATAAGAGGAAGAGTCCTGTCCTGGAGCGGGAGCTGGTTAAAAGATAGGGGGGCAGAGGTAGGAAGGAATTGTCATTTTTCAGCTTAGAGAGAGGTAAACAATGGGGTGCTTCGGGGGTCAGTACTGGGGCCAGGATTGTTTCACATATTCGTTAATGATCTGAGAAAAGGTGGCTAAATTCACAGATGACACCAAATTATTCAAGACAGTTAAGACCCAGGCAGACTGTGAGGAACTAGAGAGAGATCTTGCACAATTGGGTGAGTGGGCATTAAAATGGCAAATGAAATTCATTGTTACTTAGCATTTCTGTATCACAATTAGGCATAACCATAACCAGTATTTTACAATCAGATTTCCAGAGACCGGTCCCTGCCCAGTCAGCTTACAATCGAAGATGGAACACAGGGAAAGACAGACACACACACATTCCCATTTTACAGATGGCGAACTGAGGTTGAGAGGACTACCGCTACCACCAGCACGTATCGTTTCTATAGCGCTACTAGTTGTACGCAGCGCTGTACAGCTACATAAAGGCAGTCCCTGCTCCATGGAGCTTACAATCTCATCAAGACACAAAGACACAGACAACTACAAATAAGAGACTTCCTATGAATAACGGACTACAGGATGCAGCAGGGATTCAGTAAGTGTATTGATTCCAGTTAACATAGTTGAAATCCACAAGGTTTAGGATAAGGACAGGGCCCGGGTTCATGATTTAAAAGCGATCTCAAAGAAGTGGGCCCTTAGGCAGGACCTGGTTATGGACAGGGAATCAGCCTGATGCAGCGACTCAGAAAGTTTGTTCCGCGTATACAGCGCAGCCAGGTGGAAAGCGCGGAGTCGGGAGTTGGCGAGGGAGGAAACGGGCACAGATAAGAGCATCTTGCCTGATGAACGGAGGTCAGGAGCAGGGGTGTAGGGGGAGATAGCAGAGGAGAGGTATGAGGAGCTGCAGAGTGAAGACACTTGTAGGAGACGCTTGAACTGGCTACGGAAGCAGATGGGGAGCCAGCGCAGTGATTTGAGGAGAGGGGTCACATGGTCGTAACGGCGTGCAAGGAAGGCGAGTCTCGCAGCTGAATTCTGAATAGACTGGAGTGGGGATACGTGGCTCCGTGGGAGGAGACCTGTGAGAAGCAGGCTGCAGTCGTCAAAGCGAGTGTGATGAGAGAATGGATTAGAGTTTTAGTCGTGTGTTCAGACAGGAAGGGATGGATTTTGGCAATATTAGAGAGAAAGAAATGACAAGGTTTTGATGCAAGCAGAGGTTGCAACTTGCCTGAGATCACGGCTTGGACAGGATTTGAACCTTGGTTTCCCAGGTCCAAATCCAGCCCCTTATCCACTACACCACACTAGCTCACTAACAAGTGAAATGTTGATAAAACCAAGAGGATGCACATAGCGAAAAATAATCCTCACATTACATACAGAATGCTCAGTTCTAATCTGGGTGTAATCTCTCAAGAGAAATATCTTGGAGTCATTGGAGTATTAAATGATTTTATAATGAACTAAATATAAATAAATAAATAAATAAATAAAATGGGGATAGCTCCTTGAAGACATCAGCTCAGTGTGCAGCAGCCATCAAAAAGGGAAGGTGTTTGTTAGGAATGATTGCAAAAGGAATAGAAAGGGAAAGTATCATAATGCCGCTGTATAAATCTTTGGTGCAACCCCACCTTGCACATTGTGTGCAGTTCTGGTCACCCCGTCTCAATAAGGTTATAACAGAACTGGAAACGGTTCAGAGAAAGGCAACAAGGATGATAAAAGGGATGGATTGAATTCCATATGAAGGGAGGCTCAAAAGGTTGGGGCTGTTTAGCTTGGAAAAGAGGTGATTAAGGGGGATATGATAGAAGTTTATGGACAAAGTCAGTAGGGAACTTTCTCACAATAAGAGAAGAAGGGGACAGTCTCTGAAGTGAAATGGCAGCAGATTTAAAATGATCCAAAGGAAGTACTTTTTCACTCAGCAGACAATACAGCTGTGGAACTCGTTGCCAGAGGAGGCGGTGAAAACCAGCAACATAACTAGCTTCAAACAGAAATGAGATACATTCTTATAGGATAGAACCATGAACGCCTACAAGGCTGCATTCCCATCACGGCGGTGGTGGTGGCAGAGGGAGGGGCCAGGAAAGACGCGGCAGCACGGAGGAGCCGGCTGAGAGGAAAAGAGCCGGTACGAACGGGGATCTGCCGCACAAAACCCTGCCCTGACATGCGCGAGAGAAGCCGTGGCAAATCCCCGTTCGTACCGGCTCTTTTCCTGTCAGCGAGCTCCTCCGTGCTGCCGCGTCTTTCCTGGCCCCTCCCTCTGCCACTACCGCAGATGGGAATGCAGCCCAAGTTGGGAGTGGTTAGCAGGAGATGGGTCACACCTCCATGACTGGTACTTGTACTTCTCTTGAGCTATTGGCGCTGGCCACTGTTGGAGACGGGATACTGGGATAGATGGACTGCTGGCCTGACCCAGTAGGGCACTCTTATGGTTTTATGTTCTTATTGGGCATTTTTACACACACCTTAAAGTGCTGCTCTTTCAATCTTCTGGGTTTACAAGTCCACAAGTAAATTCCGGATGCATTCTTCACACACACACACTGCCCTGAGGCAGCCTAAAGTAACCGCAGCTGTAGACGTGAGGGGCTGCCATGGAAACCAAGTAATCACAGCTGCCTGGAGCAAAGCAGTTTACCAGGAGAACTTTTTACACAGAAAAGTTCTGGGAGAAGTTCTACGCAGAAGTTCAAAGAGCCGGATGTTTAAGAACTGGGTAAGTGATTTAGACACACAGAAAGTTCAGGATGTAACAGCAAACATGCAGGAGAAATGTGTGTGTAAAACACACAATACAATGGGACGGAAGACAAAGCAAGGAAGGGTCATGAGGATACATCGTACATTTCACAACAACAAGAAGACAGTAGCGCCTCAGTGTCACTGAGTTGGGTCCCACAGTGTTAGGCATCTAGCAGACACAAGAACAAAAAGGAGGTCCTTGCCTCGAAGGGCTTACCATCTATGTGCAGCCAGGAGGAAGAAACAGCACGCTCTAGGGAGAGAAATAAACCACGATGAGACCAAACTGGTTGGTGTGAAAGGTAGCGGCCAGAGCAGAGCAGCCTGGTTTCAACCCAACAGACGGAGACCTACCTCATTGAAATGGTAGGGCATGCAAGAAGAGAGTGCACCTCTTCTGGAATTTGGTAATTACCTCTGACAGACCAGACGCGCTGGCTGAACTTCAGAAGGAGCACCACTCCAGGTCGAGCTAAAATATCGATCAGTATCAGTGAAATTGGAAGAGGAGCCTCCCAATAGGCCTATTAGGCCCACACTGAAGCCTGCAGAGCAGCTCCCAAAGCCAGCAGATTAACGGCTACAGCACAACCAAGAACAAACCAGGGTTCTTCCGAGCAAAGCTATGGAGCACAGCTGTGCTTTAATCATTCCCGTTCTGTCTGGTCTCTGTGTGGCCAGAACAGAATGACCCCACCTGCCGGCAGCACCAAGCACACTCTGGGAGAACAGGGCAGAGCAGAGCACCCAGAAAGGAGGAGGAGGAGGAGAGCTAGACTTAGGCTTGGACTTCTCTCTTCTTATTTGTGGTCAAAATCCTACTCGCCTGCCTCTTAGGACTCAGCTGGGTGACTGACTGTGCTGACTTGCGTCTGATACGCTGTCAGAAAGAGAGGCGCGGACCCCGGCAGTTACCTTTAAATTGGTCAAATGAATAACCTTTGTTCTTAGGTTATGGTCAGGGTCCCGCATACTCTGCAGTTATTTCTTCAAATTCCGCGATTAAGAAATCCGTATTCCGCAAGTAGAATAAATTAGGCGCATTACTTGAATTATTCAATAATCCAAATAAGGATGCAAATTAATTTCCAGGAAGGCCATTCAATCCATTTTATTTATTATTATTATTATTATTATTATTATATAGAACCTGAAATGTACTTGGTGCTTTACATAGAATAAGATAGACATGGTGCCTGCCTGAGAGCTTACAATCTAATGACAGGGGGAGGGGAGACAGGGAAGGGGGAATAGAGGGAAAGACAAGGGATACAACATTCATGAGGATGCGAGAACTCAGGGACACGTTGTTGGCTTGGTTACAGTAAATAGGAGTTTGCAGATAACAAGTAGGGGATAATCCTGGGTGGGGATGATTAGCAGGAGTTAGGAAAGGCAGAGTGGAAGAGGTGGGTTTTGAGGAGGGACTTGAAGGTGTGGACGGTGGGGGCAAAGCGGACGAGGGCAGGGAGGGAGTTCCAGGTGTGCGGGGCAGCGAGGGAGAAGGAACGAAGGTGGTTGGGAGAGCAGGGGAGGCCTGGGAGGGTGAGGGAGGGGATGGAAGGAGCAGAGTGCTCCAACAGGGGTTCAGAGGGAGATAAGGGTAGAGAGGTACGGGGGGGAAAGGTTGTGAAGGGCTTTGTAGGTGAAAACGAGGAGCTTGTGCAGAATACGCTCAGGAAGGGGGAGCCAGTGGAGAGAGGAGAGGAGAGGCTGATCTTAGCAATGTTGTGGAGGGAGAAGTGGCAGAATTTGGTCACGGAGTCAATGTAGGGTTTGAAGGTAAGGTGCGAGTCGAAGATGAAGCCCAAGCTACAGGCTTGGGGGACACGGAGGATGGAGATGTCCCACCTCGTCACTTTGTCCCTGTCAACTCATGCCTCTCCATCCCGTTCAAGGCGGTTACTGGGCCTCTGCAGGGAGTGGGTCCATCCCTCCCAGTGCCTGGAAGTCCATGCCCCTGGATCTGTGCTCTTGGCCGTGCCCTCCAGGTTGCACCTGTTCGATTGGTTATGGGTGTGAGCTACCGGCCCTGCCTGCCCGCAGCTGTTTGCACCCGCCTCCCTGGCAGTGGGCACAACTGTGGTCTGTTGCTGGCTCCCTCGCTTCAAGTGCATTCCCCTGTACAGACTCCAGGACAAACAGATATGTTCTCTTAATGATTTTTATTTGGGGGATGTGTACAGGGATTGGGGTTACGTTCTTCGGGGTCTTCCCTGTCCCCTCTTTACGGCACCACCAGCGGATGGGAGTCTGCGGGCTTTGACAGCTGCTGCCCACAGAGACTGTCGGCTGCCTGGCCCAGGCTTTCCTTCCTCCACCAGCCGCTCCACTGCAGGGTCAGGTGGTTGCTCCTGTGGACTGGACATGCAGCATTAGAGGTAGCAGTTACCCGTTTACTGTGCCCCTGTTCTAGTGCTCCTGGACCTGGCCCCCCTGTGTCCATCACCACCTCCCGTGCTACCTGACAGCTCTTCCTCATGGCCAGGTGGGTAGCGTGTCTTGTGTTCCCCCCTCCCCCCGTGTCGGTTGGCAACCACCTGTTCCCTTTGCTTACCTGTGCATGTGGGGCAGCCTGCCTTGGCGGTTGGGTGACTGGGCGTGCAGGGGTGCTCTGAAGTAGCTGGGGGCCCAGGAGGGGGGGCATGGAGGGTGCTGGAGTGAAACCGGGAGTGGGGTGGGACCCTTGGTGTTGTTGGGGGGGTCGCCGGTGGGAGGGGGCCTATGTGGCCTAGGCTGGGGTTGCTGGAGAAACCAGGGATGGCAGAGGAGCTGGGGAGGTGGCACTTGCCCCTGTGGGAGGGTGCCGTGGGATTCCAGCGCTGCCTGCCCTCCTACCACGGCTGCTGGGCCGTGTCATGCTGGGGGACGTGCCGCAGGGCCTCCATGATATCCTCTATCAATCTGAAGGCCCTTGCGGCATTTCCCTCCAGTGTGACATGGGCCTTCTCCTTCTGCTGCCCGTCCAGGCGCTGTCCGCGGAGGAGGGCGGCAGTTCGGTGCCTGTCCCACAGGTGCTCTGTGAGGGACTGGGTGAGCAAAGCTGTCATTTGCTCCCAGTCCCTTTCCCCCCTCCCCTAGCTGTACCTCCCTGTTCAGGGCCTGCTCCCGGCTTTGTGCCTCTGCCAGCCGCCTGGTCTCTGCCAGCAGTTCCCTCCCTAGGTCCTCCCTCCTCCACCTGTTGCGGGCCCGCATCTCCTGGTTCCTTTCCACACTCCTGGCAGCTGCTCCTCTGGCTGGACTGGGCCGGGCCGCTCCTCTGTGAACGGGAAGGGTACCTGTGTTTAGCTTGGGGATGGGGCCCGCCCCTTGTTCTTCTGTTCCAGCTCCCGGGGCTGCAGAGGAACTGATCCAGCTGATCCTGGAACTCCATTGTGCGCATGGCACGGCCAGACTTGAGATTATTGTCCTTGATATTTTTATATCCAGACCTCAAGTCCTTTGCCTGCTGCATGCGCTGGGTGGAATCCCTATTGTACCCCGACCGCTGCATCTCCTGGGCGATGGCTTCATAGACCTGTCTGGGCTTGTAGTTGTGCACTAGGCTGTACTGGACGTGTTCAGCCCCGCACACACATATGAAGTTCAGGGTCTCCTGCCTGGACCAGGGGTCCCCTTTTGGGTTTGGGGGGGGCATCCAGCTTGGCGGCGTGGGGCCCGCCCGGTGGCTGTTGTGGCAGTGGAGCAGGTGGTCTCCCCTTGGGGGAATGCATGGGGGTGAGCTGTTGAGCTGCTACACCCCTGTGGCTTCTGTGGGGTGTTCCTTAGCCCCCCTCCCCCAGGGGGGCTCCCGCTGTTTGACCTGACTGCCACAGAGGCCCTCTTCGGCTGTCTCCCCAGTGGTGCTGTGCGCCTGGGTCTCGGTGCTCTCCTGTGGGGGGGACGGTATGCCCGTTCGGGGTTTCCCCGGCATATGCTTGGGGCTTGTCGGCTCCCTTCCCCCCCTCTCCCCTGGGTGGGTGGGTGCCCTTGCTCATACCTCACTCTCCAAAGTGCTCTCCTCCCTGTGCCCCATGGCTGTGCTTTGGGTCGGGGATGCGGGTGGTGCCGGGGATGCGTTGTGCCGTCGGCCCTGTGTTGGAAAGTGTGTGCTGCCGGAAGCCGTCCTGTCCCCCCTCCCCTGGGCATCCTGGGGTCCCTCCGCTTACCTTGCCCCTTCCCACACATGTCATGGCGCTGACTTCCTTCATTTTGTCTTGGACTTTTCTGCCTGACATGTTGGGAGACAGCGCACCCCTGTCCATGCAGGCTTCTCCTTTAAGGGCTCCCGGGTGGGCGTTCTGCGTGACGCCTGGTGGGTGTGCCCACTTGCGGGCTCTGCAGGGCCTCTCTAGCCATGTCTCAGTGGTTTCGGTGGACCTTTCCTCTGAGTGTGCTTGTTTTGCCATTTACACGGAGGGGTTGGTGTTGAACACCCATCTCCACCCACAGAGCATGCCGGCTTCTTCCCGGCTGCTCCGTGGGTGTTGGTGGGTGTTGATGGGTGCGTTGCGGGAGCGTGCACACCCACCCGTTGATGTTCACACGGACACTCTCTCACCCATCCAATGAGTGTTATGGGTGGGTAACGTCCGCGTAAAAACGGTCTATGATAGAAATCTCTTTTCTTACCAGACTGCTGAAATAATGTCAAATACTCAGCTCTTAGTTACTTTGCTTTACTTAAGACGGTCTAAAGTACATTTACAATATTAGTTTATTAGTTTCAGAGTTACAAAGAGGGACTAAGAGAGTCCTTAGTTCAAAATAGATGATCCGTTCTCTGAAGAGAAGGAACAGAGCTACAGCATCTCAAGAGACGCTGCAAACACTGAGCAAAAAACTCTATTCTAACGAAGTTTATATAGTGCTCTTGGTGGGCAAAAGACACATCATGACTTAATTCAGGAATGTGAGTTGGTTATTAAACATTCCACTGAATCAGCTCTCTAGTTCCTGCCTATCTTCAAAAGGTACGGAAACCTTTTCCTTAGTTCCCCATCTAAAGTAGAACATCCCCTCTCTCCTACACAACACCTACGGTGTGTAGAACAAAGGACATAAAAAGATGACCTAAGCAAATCACACTTCAAAGCACTTTTACGCACAACTAGTCTTAGCAGTTTACGCAGTGCAGAACATTTTTGGTTGGTAAGGCATTTGGGAGGCGGAGATAGGATTGGGGTTGGCTGTGAGGTTGTATGTGGTTGTGTGTTGGAGGAGGGGGAGTTAGGGGTCATGCTTCTAGGGAAAGGAATGGGGGGGTTATATGTTTTAGGGGGCGGGGTTATTGATTGTCTGCTGCCCTGAGCTGTTCTGGGAAGGGTGGCATAGAAGTATAAGTTTGAATAAATAAATAATGAATAAATATGGTCTGCCTTGCAGCTAGCTGGCTCAGAGCTGCTTACCTGGTGTCCTGGACCCTTGTGCTTCTGTCCTGAACCTGCTCTGAGTCCCTTGCCCATCGCTTGGAACTTTGCCCAGATCCTGTGCCGAAGGCAATCCTGATCCTGTAAATACTTATGGGCCAAGAGTCCAGACAGTCCAATCTCAGGCAATCAAAGGAGGTGACTAACCCACCCAAACACAGCATGCATCTAAGGGTGTTCTGAGCCAGGCGCCTCCCCGCCCATTCCCCACCCATCATGCATGTTGCCGGGCTGAATAAAGCACCAATGCGGGCACTGGCTTCCCCTTCCTGAACGAATCCTGCACAAGCTCCTAGTCTTCACCTATAAAGCTCTTCACAACCTTGCTCCCCCCTACCTCTCTGCACTTATCGCCCTCCATACTCCAGCCCGTGCACTTCGCTCCTCCTCTGTCCC
>QEPC01009638.1:3630715-3673686 GCA_003113815.1 Sphenodon punctatus | reverse complement strand
TCGTTGCCAAAATCCCGAGAGTTGGGATTAAACGAGACGCTACCACAAGTCACGCGCATGGAAGGGGGACGTGCATTCTCTTCCGGCCGCGATCTGACCGGGTCGGCGATCGAGGTGGTCAGATCATGGCCGGAAAAGAATGCGTGTCCCTTTCCCGTGCGCATGACTCGTGGCAGCCTCTCGTCTAATCCCGTCTCGTGGGATTTTCGAAAACAAGCACGAGCACACTGCGCGCTCGTCCAAAAGCGGCCTTAGAGCGTCGGAGCGAGGTCTTCCAAAACCGCAGCCCTGCCAAGGCTCCAATCCACATCTGGCTTTCCCTGAAAAGGTGGTGGTGCTGTCCTGTGTTCCCGTGAGGTCCCCCGAGAGGGGCAGCAACCTCACCAGAAAGGACGGGTTTTTTTATTTTTAGATTCTTATACCGACCCAAAAAAAAAAATCTAAAATTTTGATTTTCAAAACTTGAAGAACTTCCATTTCCAGATATGGCAAGAACTTCTAACTTGATCCAAAAAAATAATAATCACAAAACAGAAATTAAAATAATTTGAAAATGGAGGACCCCGCCTGGCTCAGTATGTCCTGTCTGCATTTTTTTTTTAGTTAATGAAATTAAAAGCCTAGAGGACTTTGAGCTAGAGTTGAGCTAAAGAAAGTAACCACAAAAATGGATATGCCCTTCAAATTTCAGGTACCTGAATCGAACCAAATATTTTGGGTATTTTTCAGTACCCAGACCTGTATGCCAAAATACCAACAACTGGTATACCATCATACTGATTTTATTATTAATATTAATATTAATATTAATATTAATATTAATATTAATATTAATATTAATATTAATATTAATATTAATATTAATTAATATTAATATTTAAAATGTATATGCCACCCCCTCCTGCTATAAGCATCTTGGGGTGGCTAACAACATCTTAAAATACATAATGAAATAAAATACATTAAAACAACACTAATAATCACAAAGTTAAAATAACCCAGTACCAAAAAAAACCCCAACCCTCCCCCTAACCCGACCCACCCATCCCATCTCCCTCGGCAAAGGCCCGGCGGAACAGCCAGGTCTTACACTGTGTACGGAAAGAGGGGAGGTCTATGGACAGGCGAACTGCCAGCAGGAGGGAGTTCCACAGCCACGGTGCACGGTGCATTTTATAGAATGCCTTCCTCGTGGTCGACCCCCGGGAAACTCGGGGGTCGCCCCCGACCGACCGCAGAGGTTGATCCAGGATCCCGAGGGTGAGGATCCTGATTTCTTCCTGGATTTCTGGAATTTTCCAGGTATTATTTTGGTTGTTCTGCTAATCTGGGGTGCTTGAAAAAAATGGTAACTGAAATTTCAGTTTTTCAGGTAATCAAGCATGCTACGGGTACCAATTTGGATACTCAAAACAGTTCCTGAAAATGCAAATATTGCCAGCGGGTACCCATTTCAGCTCTAAACTAGCGTCATCCTACATGAAAAGTTTAGTTTAGTTTATTTGCGGCCGAGGCCAAAAACCCATAATACCAGGTCAATCAGTCAAGCTACATGACAATGAAATGAGGGTTCGAACATTCCGTACGCCTACTAATGCTGTTGTTTGGGTCATGCAACTCTGTGTCAAGCCAACTGTGACTAGGAAAGATTTGAAAGCAGAGAGGGGCATAAGCTACTTTGTACCTAAGGAAAGACCGAGCAGGCAGTTATTTCACAGTCATCAGCCAAGCAAGTAGAACTCTGATCAGGCTTCATTCGCTCTATATATCCATAATCATCCTTCTTCTTCACCATCTCACTGTCATCAGCTGTCTGCTCTGGGCTCTCGGGGGGCCACGGAATGACACAGGCTTTGTTACCGCCAATTTTCCTTTATAAAACCATCGGCGAGTCCCCCTGCAGAGCACGCTTTTTCAAAGGAGTAGAAAATGGTCCCCTATACGTTTGATTTAGAAATTTACCCTCGAAAGGAATTACGCTCTAATCAGGTGGATTAGTACGATATTGAAACCTGACAAACAAGCCAAATGGTGGGGGTGGGGGTGGGAAGTGGCGGGAGGAATTACTTCTTTCTTGGACAATTCCAAGGAACAGTCTTATAGGACAGATTATTACAGCCAGCTTGGAAACTTTCCATAAAAAGTTTGGGTTGGGTTTTTTTTTCCCTCCAGATAAAATGGCCTTTGTTTTTCAGATTAATTTATTACTGAGTTTTTTATTTATGCAAAGTAAACAAAAATGAATTGTTTACAGAATCGCTCAAAAATATGACATTCAATTATATTTAATATTCTTGTTCATGATTTATAGCAGGGTTAGAGAAACTTTTCCCTCCCAGGGGCCACTTTGAAATGTAGTCCATGCTCCGAGGGTCACAGAGAAGTTAGGGATGGGGGTTGTTGGCGGGTGGGTTCAGGAAGCGGAGGGTCTAGCTCATGGATCTGGTCTCTCTCTCATCTCTACTCCCTTATATCCTGAGCTCACTCTTTCAGTGCTCGGGGTAGGAACTGAATTTAGGGGCCAAATCCAGGAACGAAAAAGGGGACACATGAAAACTAGCTGGGGGCCATATTTGGCCCCTGGGCCTGAAGTTTCCCACCCTGCCCTGATTTATAGCATCTTCAAAAATATAGAATTCAGTGATATTTAATATTCTTGATCAACCTTTATGATAAACAAACAACAAATGACATGAACATCATTATCATGATTGAATGAACTTGAAAGAAGAAAACAAGCTAGTTGAGAAGAGAGAGGAGAAATCGGTATTGGAGGAAGAGATAAGAGGAGGAGAGTGGGGAGGGAAGGCAAGGGTGAAATGCAATCAACGAATTCGATTGAGTGGCCCTTTTTAGCCGGACCCTGGCTGAGAGGTGGTCGGTGTGTGCCCCTGCAGGGGGACGGGTGTACGTGTGCTCACACCCATCCCCACACACGGAGCACTTGCTCCGTGCATGGACGATGGGTGGAGGTGGGTGAGCATGCGTGTTTTGCGGGAGCACGCACACACCGCAGTATTCACACAAGAGGCACCCACGTGTGCCCACGCAGCGGGCCTGCGTTGCCATTCATCTCGTGTAAAAAGGGTCAGCGACTTCTAAGAAGTTTTAAACGACATGGAGGTTAGGGGAGGAAGCCGTCCATTTTCATCAATATGTTTTGGCTTTTCCATTCATCTTCTCCCCCCCACACAATTGAAAATGTGCAGTTTTTTCCAGGGTGGAGAAATCGTTTCCGATCTAACCGAGTCTGAGTAGAGCTGAAACTATTCATTACCTGAATACCCGAAAAAGTCACTCATTTCCATTGCCTAATTTACCAATTTTCCAGTTATTAATTAGTAAATTGGTATCAAAACTCAAAACGTTGGAATGGAAATTTGAAAAATTAGAACTGGTAGTCAATATTCTGGCACATCAGGTACATGAATGAGGTACCAATTAGTACCCAAAATTTTGGGGTTGATTTGGGCACCGGAAATTTGTTGAGTATATCTAGTTTTGTGGTCCTCATTTCATCTCTAAGAATGATCTATGAACTCTGAGAACCCACTCTAAATACATGCATAATTGGGCATGGAAGGAAACTCATTCACTAGGTGTAGTTTCCGGCCATGACATTCCTCTACAAACCTACCCTCTCTGTAGTCCAGGGACGGGGAACATTTTCCCCCCCCCGGGGGGCATTTTATAAGCTTTCACAAGCTCCAAGGGCAGCACAGAAGTTGGGGCGGGGATGCTTAATGGATGTACTCAAGGAAAGGAGGGCCCAAATCATGGATCTGTGCCATGGAGCTGTCCCCTGTTTTTGTTTGCTTGACTTCATCTCTGCTCCCTTCACTTGAGCTTATTTTTTCAGTGACTGGAGGTACGAACTGGATCCAGGGGCCAGATCCAGGAAATGGAAAGGGGCCACATAAACCCTTGCCGTGGGCCGCATTTGGCCCCCGAGCCGGAGGTTCCCCACCCCTGCTGTAGTTGATACTAACAGAACATACTACTCTTGGGATACACAGGACACAGTTTGGGCACCTGCTCCAGGATGAATGATCAGGACTCACTGTAGACACAGGCAGAAAAAGAAAAGAATCAGAGGGTAAAAACAGACGTGATGTTTATTTATTTATAAAATCATTTAATACCTCTCCCCTCCTGCTCCAAGCAGCCCAGGGCGGCTTACAATGTTAAAACATATAAAAATCAATAAAACCATAAAATATAATAAAAGGAAAGGCACAAAACCAAACCATCCCCTCCCCCCATCCCACCCTACACCCCATCTCCCTCATCAAAAACCAGGCAGAACAGCCAGGTTTAACGCATACGACGGCAGGAGGGGAGATCCGGGGCCACCTGGGGAGGGAGTTCCACAGGCTAGGTGCGGTCACTGAGAACAGCCTCTCTAGTGTGGCCCCCCAGACCACATGGGGGACCGCGAGAAGGGCACCCCCAGCAGACAGCAGAGGTCGCTCCAGAGCGTGAAGAGCGAGGTGATCCCTCAGGTAAGTCAGCCCAAGGCCATATAGGGCTTTATAGGTCAAAACCAATACCTTGAATCAAGCGCAGAAGACTATCGACAACCAGTGCAGAGCCCAGAGCACCAGTGTAATGTGCTCACAGCGACCGGTCCCCGTAAGGAAACGGGCTGCAGCATTCTGCACTAGCTGCAGTCTCCAGCCTGGTACCGTGTCTAGCCCCACGTAGAGTGCGTTACAACAGTCCAATCTTGCGTTACAATAGTCCAAGTAATAAAAGCATGGATGATGGGGGCCAGGTCACTCTCTGAAACATACGGCCGTAGCCGTCGCACCAGATGCAATTGGAGAAACGCACTCCTCAGCACAGCCCCCACCTGGAGATCCAGGTGAAGCTATGGATCGAGGAGCACGCCCAGACTATGGACCTGGAATACCAGCAGAGGGAGGACCCCATCAATGATGGGAACCACCACATCCACTGCATTTCCCACCACCAACATCTTCACCTCAGTCTTGTCAGGATTCAGCTTCAGTCAGCTTGCACTCTCCAATCCCCAACAGCCGCCAAACATTGGGTAAGCACCGAGACGGCCGGGTCTGGGTCAGATGAAAATGAGAGATAGAGTTGGGTGTCATCAGCATATGAATGACACTGCACCCCATATCGTCTCACGACCTTGCCAAGTGGCTACATATACATGTTGAACAAGAGCGGGGCTAGGATAGAACCTCGCAGGACACCGCACGTGAGGTCCCATGGAGATGAAGAGCAATCCTCAAGCACCACACGCTGAGTTCTCCCAGTCAGGAAGGAGCGGAACCAGTCAAGGATAATCCCGACCACTCCAGCTCGATCCCGCAAGCGAGTCACCAACCTCTCATGCTCAACGGTATCAAAAGCAGCGCGGGACGGCTGGCCTGGAAGGAGCCCACTTGAAGATCCCCAAGTGCCCATCTTGAGCTGAGGGCCACCCATGTGGGTGGGCCAACACATCTCTTTGGCCCCGCCATCCTCACCCCGGGGCAGGGGACACCATGGCTGGTCGCCATGGTGGGGGCAGGGGTTGAGCAGAGGCAGGGCTGGCCAGCCGTACATCAGGTGTGGCCCCACCTCTACCCAGGTGAGGCAGGCGGCCAGACGGCTCTCCCGAAGGCAGACACATTTTTTCAGCGTCACCCGCTGACCCAGAGAGTGGTGGCAGTGGCCATGGGCTGGGTCAGGGAGCTGCTATGCGACCCACACATCTGGTTTTATCCACTGCATTCCTATGTTATATGTGATCCTCCTTGAGTTGCAATCCACCCTGGCCGACAGCAGAAACAGTTCCCAGAGAATCTGTGCTTCGCAGCCCTTTGCAGCCTCCTCTATAAGAATGCAGCATCTCTGTTTCAACTCGGGAAGCAGAGTTTGAAGCCACTGAGAGCTTTGCCTGAGTAAGATCTGCAGGAGCTGACATGAAGGAGACTTATTTGGCTGCATCAAAAGAGAGCATAGAAAATACTTGAAGTGACTGAAACACCAGGGTGAAAAAACCCAAAAGGAAGATCTGAAACTGCAAGAACTGAAAGTGAATCTTGCTTTGCAGTCACTTTGCCAAGACAGATTTCAGGCTTCTTCAAGGAGATGTGATCCCTTCAGCTCCCAGGCAGAGACTGTCTTCCTCTCTGCCTTGCCTCTCCTTATATCCCAGCAGAGTGGGTGTGGCCAGGCTTCCTCTTCTCAGCCTTAAAGGGCCAGTGTCCTGCCCACTCTGGCTCTGGAGTTATCAGCCTGTTTTCCCCACAGGCTGATCTTTCTCTAGGGGCTGGCTCTGCCATGCCCCTGGGCATGCGCAGCCCTCCGGCTGACCCATGCAGCCCCCTTCTTAAAGGGGCAGCAGCCCCGCAGGACTGCTCCCTGCCAAACACATGAAATGCACATCAGGACCGGGGCTGTCTGTTTATTAGGACGGACATACTAAACATGTGAGTGGCAGGGTGCTGTACAGACCAAACCCGGACTCTAGTGGGCTAGCATCTCGTTAGCTTTGCATGGGGAGTTCTCCGAGGTGCTGACCTCCTCCTGGGCTACCAGGAGTTCATCATTCCACAAAGCTTTGGAAGAGGCTGGAAGCATGGCCTGGGTGTGCTCTATATATACGTGTGTGAGTAAACCTGCACCTTCCAGAAATCCTGGAGTTTGTGGACTGGTTTGACCGCTCTTGTACAGAGTCAACAGACAATGGGCAGCAACACAACTGCCTTGGAGATGCTTGATTGCCATTAGCTCCAACTTCCAGTCTGGTTCATTACTGCCCATAAGTGCTGGAACAAGTAAACATGGCGGCTAATTTCAGATCCATTTTTGGAGGCTTGGGGGGGGTGGGGGTTTGTCATTTACAGCTTGTTCATTTGGAGACATCCTATGGTTTGCATTATTATTCAATACAATCTCATCTGCTTTCATCCTTTAGCAATGACCTTACGACAGCAAGCTAAGCCTACCAAAATAGCATTTGTAATGAATCTGTTTCCATGAGATTAGCATGTCATATGTCACAAGGACACCGGTACCATCCTTTTGGAGCTTAAAATTATTTTGTCCAATTTCCATTAAAACTGTAAAAGTCTCATCAGAAAGTAAATAGTCTGACATGAACTGGGGGGCGGGGGGGGGAGAAAAAAAACCTAGCTACCCGTACTGGCCTCCAGATGAGTTTTCCGTTGCTGTTCTGTAAGGGGTCCCGAGTGTAATCTGGATTATTATTATGTAAAAGCTATCAAACAAATGCTTTCATTAAAGGGGTGGTGGATATCAATACCTGTCTTTAACCCCATTATTGTTCTCTATATTTTTTCTGAAAATAAGTCTAGCAGAAAGTGTGTGTCAACTTACTCACAAAGAGATGTTGTACAGGCCTTTCTCACTCACTAATTAGCTGTCAATACATCGATAGCTGTCCCGTCTGTGTATCCTGCAGAACGTAAAAAGAATACTGGAGAGTACTAAAGGGCTCTTTAATCTAGCAGAGAAATTAAGCAAAACCAAGAACCAATGTGCTAAGCACCAGGGTCTCAAACCCAGGTTCCCAAGAAGAGTAGGGGCATCTTTAGACATAACAAAGATCAGGTGTCAATACCCCTAAGCACGTGTTTGGTCGTGTGTAAGCACCATAACAATCCCAACCCCAATATGACCACCCGTTGAACACGCGATGTGAACACGATTGCATCACAAGGACTATTTGCATGTTTCAGCTGAACGCATAGTCAACATTGGGCATTTTTAGATACACGTTAAAGTTCTGGATGTTTCAATCTTCTGGGTTTACAAGTCCACAAGTAAGTTCCAGATTCATTCTTCACACACACACTGCCCTGAGGCAGTTCCTGGATGTATTCTTCACACAAACACTGCCCTGAGGCAGCCTAAAGTAGCCGCAGCTGTAGACGTGAGGGGCTGCCATGGAAACCAAGTGACCACAGCTGCCTGGAGCAAAGCCGTTTACCAGGAGAACATTTTACACACAAAAGTTCTGGGAGAAGTTCTACGCAGAAGTTCAAAGATCTGGATGTTTAAGATCTGGGTGAGTGATCTAGACACACAGAAAGTTCTGAATGTAACAGCAAACATGCAGGAGAAATGTGTGTCTAAAAACACCCATTGTATCTAATGCTATCCCGTGGCCTGTTAGCAGGTACAACACGGGGAACGAGGCAGCAGCGCTTGCGTGCTGAGATCGGGGGGCGAGCAAAACACCGATTTGTCCCAAGCTGGGCTGTGTGTCTAAGCAGCGCCACAGGGTGAATGCAGGGCCAAACCGGTGTTCCCATCCCAGTCAAAACACACATTCAGACCCCCGTTGACGTTATATCTAAAGACACCCCAAGCCAGACCCCTGCCACCCGCACCACAGGGCCAGACAAAGGCATCATCTCTGATGAGCTTGTTGCGGCTGCAGGGGGTCAGGTGGACAGAAGGCTGCAGCTCATTGGCTTCCACCTTGCATTTAGTTCCCCTTCCTGACACACCTCCCTGTCTGCGCAATCTGTCACAGCCTCCTGCTCAGACCCCTCTACCCGAGCTCCAGCTCAGGGCCTGCCTGCAACCCAGCAACCTTCCCACCACCATCCAGACACTACTCTGTCCCTGACGGAGCAACCCTGGCCTGGTCTTCGACTACGAGCCTGAAAACTGCACGGACTGCTGATCCCGGAGCCCTGCCCCGTGAGTACCCTGCAAACCCAACAGGCTGGGAGCTAAAATGGGGCAAATTCCAAGGAGATGAAATCAGATACAGTTACTTAACAGAGAAGGTGATGAGCCAGTGGAGCAGATCACGCCAAGAGGTGGGCGAGTCTCCGTTACTCAGTCTTCAAGCCTAGACTGGGTGCCCTGTGGGGTATAAGTGTTCACCAGATGTATTTCATTGGGTCTGATACAGTCATAACTCTATCCCCAGATATTTAACAGAGAAATCAGAGTGATCTCCCGGGCCACTTCCTGGCCTGTATTAACAGATGCATCCGCACCAGTCCAACCTCAGTCTCTTGGAGACCTGTGTCCAGTGTTGGGCTTTGTATTCCCAGAAAGACTCTTGACAAAATAGAATGGATTCCAAGAAGAGTAAAGAGGATGATGATGGAGGATCCCGTATACAAGCCACGTAGGGAAATGCCGACGGAACTAGGAAAAGAAGCCTTGAGAAAAGAAGATGGAGGGGGAACATGTCGGCAGTTTTCGTTATTTAAAAGGATGTGGAGAATATGGGTATTGCCGATGCACCCCACCGCCGAGAAATGGGACACGGAGACATGCCATGGATTTTAACTGGCCGCACTCTCGAATAAAACATATCCAGGAAGTTGGTGGGATTGCTGCTAAGCAATCACGGGTCCAGTATTTTGTACCTAAAACCTCACCGTTATTAAACCAGGTGTCTGGCCTGGATATGTCCTCCTGGGCCATCACCAAATTCAGCATCTAAACATCCCCGTCGAACAGCTCCCTGGCCAAGGCCGAAGGGGAAACCTGCCCGTTCAGGCACGAGTAAGGAGGAGGGTGTCATTAAGACTGAGGGCCATGCTTGCCCTTACCCCTCTTTGACACCCCTCCCAGGGGGATGATCTTGCTGTAGCCACGCCCTGCCTATCAGCAGGTATCACCCCCCCATCTCCTATGGAGATGACTCGTTGATCTAGTCTACATCTACCTAACCAAGTAACCCTATTAGCCACACTGGACCCCTGCAAGGGTGCGACGTGATTATAACAATTCAAATACTTCAACAATTACTATTCCAAAATTGTATCTATAAAAATTAGTGCCAATTGTATTATTCACTTAGACTATTTTAAATTCCTTTGCCAATTAAAGGATTACTTGTTTCCAGTTGGGTCAAATTAATGTTATTTATTTATTTATTTTTAAACTATTCCAACACTGCGAAGAAGGCAAAACAAAAGGTCACCTCATAATTGCTGGGGTGTCCTCCAAAATTCCTTCCTGGCCCCCTTGTGGCAACCGGTTAAACCCGCAGTATTAGAGGGATGGGTGGGTGGCGGCCGAATGAGGGGAAACCGCGCGAGCGGCAGTTGGTCCCCTCCCCTTCCTATGCAAAGGGGAGGGACTGCCCCCGCACCGACCAATCAGGTGCCCGAACATGGACACCTGATACCTGGGCCACCAATTAGTGGTGGCCAGGCCGTTCAGACCGGGTTTCCAAACCCCTGTAATTTTCATGCCCATCTCCCAGGCGGGGGGAAAGAACGGGGCGTGGCAACCCCCCACCCCTGATTCAGGGGCGGAGGGCCCTTTTCAAACATTATGTGATCACAGTGAACCCCAATGAACCACAGTGAGTACAGTGGGGTGGTTGTGATCCCCATAAGTCTGATTGATCCCTGCCAGATGTTCACCACAGTGAACACCCCTCAGGGATCAGTTCTAACCACGGTTCCGGCCCTGCAGCCGGCCGCAGAGCTGGAATCGTGGTTAGATTGACCACGATCAGGAAAGGGCCAAAAATAACATCTGTGGCCTTGGCCCATTCCTGATCGTGGTCCCGGCCACCATTAGCAGTCAGGCACAGCAGCCGCATTGACCGCTGCGCTCGCCTGTCTCCCTGAGGGTGGGCAGCTGTGGGAGTGCGGGCGGGGTGCCGCTCCGCCCCGGCTCTGCCCCGACTCCGCCCCTCCCTGTTTCCCAGTAGTGATCCGGCCAATACGTCTGAAGGATGGCCAGCCTCATCACGGACCGGGGTCAGGGAACGATCCCGGTCCGGAATTCAGCATGGTGGGCCCAAAGGCCCGTCACGTCTGAAAATACCCTATTTGTCCTTCTCTGCCACTTAAGGATAAGACAAGAAGCAATAAAACTATAGGAAGGTGGATTAGGATTGAATATTAGGGGGGGGAGGGGGGAACATCCTAATTGTTAGACCAGTTCAGCAATGGAAGGAATGAGCTCTCCAGGGAGGCTGCAGAATCTCCGTCTCTGGAGGTCTTCGAGAAAAGACTGGGCAGGGATCGGCTGCCACTGATGCTTTAAGTATGTTTGCTTTGATTTTGATCCCGTTCTATCCCTGAAGGCAGCTAACACCATCATATAAAAACCATAACTTACAAAATAAACCCCCATATAATGCATATAAGATCCCCCCCCACCTCCACCCCACCCCCAGATCTACCCTTGCCTGTTGAATGCCTGACCAGCTAAAGACATCCTGCACAGCCTCTGGAAATGTCCAGGGCAGACTAGGGCTTAGACCATGCTCAGAGGGAAGGGCGGAGCCACCACTAAGAGAACACCTCTCCACCTGCCTGAGTCCTAGAGACCTGGGTTGAGAGTGGAACTCGCAAGAGGGCGCCGTTGGCTAATCTCAGAGGCCACAACGGGACATGAGGAAGAAGGTGATCCTAAAGCGTCCTCCTGCCTCAAGGTTGGGGGTTGGAGTAGACAAGAACGTAAGCAGTGCTACATTGGGTCAGACCAATGGTCCGTCCAGCCCAGCATCCTTTCTCCAACAGCGGCTAATCTTGGTCGCTTGGAAGAAGTCCCCAATAGGTCGTAATGGAGCGATTCATTCGCTGCTGTTCACTCTTAGCTCCCAACAGTCAGAGCCGACGGCCCCCAACCTACTTGGCTACTAGCGATCAATGGACCTACCCTCCAAGAACGTAGCCAATCCTCTTTGAAACCAAGCTATACAACTGGCTTGGATCATCTTTGTGATCCCTTCCGGGTCTTCAGTTCTGTAATTCAACAATCCCTGCGGCGAGGGGTTTGCAATCTCATAGAGCTAACTGGCCTGCGTGGGGCTACTCACACCGAGAGTTTTCAAGGGCGAGGGGGCACAGAGAAGAAAACCACCAGCCCCCCTTCCTTTCCAGAAAGAGAGCGGAGGCAGAGAGATCGTGAGGATTGCCCAAGGTCATGCAGGGCCGCTTTGACACAACAGGGAATGAAACCGGTGTGTGTGCGTGCGCGTGTGCGTGCGCGTGTGCGCATGCATGCATGTGTGCATGCGTGTGCGTGTTCGTGCGCGTGTGCGTGTGTGTGTAGCTTCTGATGGGACAGGTGACAGGCCTAGACCTTCCCCAGACTCAGATATCAGATACCACATGTGTGCTTGTGGCCTACATGTAGACTACAAGTCTAGTAAATATGTAAAGCGAAAGGTGCAACATGTATGTAATGTTACAATTGAGAACTGTAAAACCCAAATCAGGACTGTGACACTGATGAAAGTCCAGGAAATGCAAAGAGATAAAAAGAATGTGTATTGGGAACCGTGGCCAGACAGAACCCTGTGGAGATGCAAATTGACCTTCAGGTGGGCCTGGGTTGCCTACGTGACAGACCTTGGGTTTCTCCAAGGCGGGAAAGCCGAAACAAAGAGACCATGAAAGGTACTTAAGTGAGGGCCATTAAGCCAGCTCTCTCACTTGGTCAGAGCCATCTTGAGCAAGTGCATCTGCATCCTAAAACCTGCCAGCCAGCAAGGCTGGAAACTATGGACTGAGACCAGGACTTTGCTTTCTAGCAACTCTAAGACTGAAGACCCAGTCGCTTACATCAAGGACTGAGAGGAACTTATGGACCTTGGTAGGGTAAGATGCTTATTTAGGAACTCAACCAGTATAGATCTAGGAATGCGTTATATTTACCTTTGATTTCTAGTAACCACTCTGTATCAACTATCTTGCTTATGTAATCAATAAACTGACTTCTTATCTTTATGAAGAAGTGTCTGTGTCTAACATTGGAACACAAGTGAGCAACAAGAGTTCTCAAGCTCTTGCGAACCCAGAGAGAAAGAGTCTGTAAACGGGAAGGATCGGGCCCTTGGGTGACAAAGGGGTTGTCCCTGCGGCAGGCTTGAATCGGCCAGAGAGAGAAACTGATTCAAGTGGGCTGTACGTGAGGGAAACTGAGTCACTCAAACCCAGTAAAGTGGGGGTGCGGACCGCCAACCGTGACACGGTCCCTGGATGGGCTTACTGGGTAGTTCCAGAGACGTGGCTGAGGGGAGGCATATAGTAGGGCTGGCTTTCAAGGCAGTGGCCCCCACCCCTTTGGGGGGTCTTCCCTACTGGCAGCACTAGGACTCCTCCAACTGCTGAACCATTCACCTTACCCAAGAGGAACACCCACCTGCCCTTGCCTTTGCTCGGCTAGTGCCAGTGAGGGACACAGCCACCCCTCGCAGGCACCCAGCCCCGGACCACAATCACCAACAGTGCAAGCTCCCACTCCATTTTCTCCTTGCTGCCAGAGGGGAGGAGCTGGGGGGGGCGCAGTGAGGTGGGGAAGGCAGCGCTAGAGCCAGGGGAGGGAAAGGGAAGAGATTCATGGGTTGGGGGTGGTGTTGCCCCTGCTGCTAACCCCAGCATGGCTAGACGGCAGTGGGAAATGAGGGGGGGGGCAAAGACATAAGAACATAGTCAGTGCCAGATGGGGTCAGACCAATGGTCCATCGAGCCCAGCGTCCTGTCTCCGACAGCGGCCAGTCACGGCTGCTTAACGTCCCCAACAGATCATTACGGGGCAAATCCATCCCCTGTTGGTCACACCCAGCTCCCGACACTCAGAGGTTTCATTCCCCAAAGCTCCCCGGCTAATGGACCGATCCTCCAGAAACTTGTCCAACCCTTTCTCAAACCCCAGTTCTACGACTGGCCTCAACCACAAATTCCACAACTGAATTGTGCGTTGAGTGAAAAAAATACTTTTTTATTTGTTTTCAATCTGCTGCCTGTTAGTCTCATGGAGCGTCCCCTAGTCCTAGTGCTGTCTGAGAGGGTCAATAACCGCTCCCTATTAACATCTTCCGCCCCTCTCCTGGTTTGATAGACGTCGATCCCATCCCCTTTCGGTCATCTCTTCTCCAAGCCGAAGAGCCCCAACCCATCCAGCCTCTCTTCGTAGGGGAGCCGTTCCAGACTCCTTCTCTGGACCGTTTCTATTTCAACAATAGAAAAGGTACCGTCCCTGCAATGCTCTGGACAGGAAACGAGACTAGGGATACCCCAACCAGCTTCTACGATTCAGGGGAGCTGCAGGCAGCCGGAATTCCCACCGCACCAGTGACTGATGGAGAATGATATCCCTGTTCCAGAGCCGTCCTGGGGGGCAGTCACATCCCGGCAAAGGACAGCAACAGACAGGGAGTCAAAGGAGGCACGTATGGGGAGAGGGGTGCATCCAACATGCTGCTGACCCATTCTCACCATTGCCCTATAGAAGGGACTCTGCAGTGGGGCTGGCAGCTGGAGGTGCTGGGAAGTGTCATCTCACACCAACTGTCTGGAGGGTTTGGCGATGGCTTTGCGTCTTGTGTCTGTGCAGCGCTCCTCCCCCAGTGCTGCTTCTAACACAGCTGAGCCAGTTTCCTGTTGCTGCGGTGAGCTCAGCAATAAGCAGAGGACAATCTACAAGCCCATGATTTAGTTCAACTTTTGAGAAAGTCAGTGGGTTGAATTAGACTTTTAAAATACACAGCCGAAAGCTCTGGCGTGGCCTTTGGCCTTCCTCTGCTGAAGACCAGGCGCTTTCAAGGATTACTCCCGGCAGAGAAAAACAATGAGAAGAGCCAGGATTTGTGCACTGAAGTGAACAATAGCCCCCAGGCCGCATACTGCTTCTTTCAGCACCTGGGTCCTTTAGAATCTTAAACAGCTTCCCCCCGTAAGGCATCCTGGAGACACGTCATAACCCCCAGTTCTATGCCTGATCCGAGTCTCTTCCGACTACAAACCAGGACTCTGCATTCAGGCTTGGATAAAACACAAACAGCACCATTATTTGGGGTTCCATATTTGAATCCCACTATGTATCATTTGTATAGCGCTGCCAGGCGTAAACAGCGCTTAACAGCCGGAGATTTTTAGAGACAAGCCCCTGCCCAGTGGGCTTACAATCTACAGTAGATAACAGGGAGGGGAAAGCACACAAACATGCCCATTTTACAGTTGGGAACTGAGGCTGAGATATGCCCAAGGCCACCCAGTGAGTTTATAGCAAGGGGGGGGAGGGCTCAGGATTTGAACCCTGACGTCTTACACCAAAGTCCAGCACGTTCTCTGCTACACCCCACTGGCTCGCAACACAAGCGCTACCTGCAATACTGGGGTATGTGTCAGTGTGATTTGCGCCTCTCAGTTTCTACTTCTGATTTGATGTTGACTTCGAATTATTGGTCTAGGAATTTGAGCGTCTTCCAAATTTCATGGCCAAGGGGCAGTTTAGCCCCAACAATAGAGCTGAAGGAGGGCACCTGGAAAAACGGGTACCCCATCGAATTTGGGGGGGCCTGGATTGACCTAGTCACATTCGGGCACCAATTGATGCCCAAATGTGACTCAACAAGCTACCCCTGTGCTCACCCGCCCAGCTGCGCAGCTGCTCCTCTGGCCCCACGTGCATCCATGCCATGGGGACAGTGGCGTGCCGCCCAGCTCAGCAACGCAGCAAGTCAGGCCAGAAGGAGCAGCAGCGCAGCAGGGCAGGTGAGTCAGAGCAGGGAGTGCAGGCGGGGGCAGGAGCTTCCCAGGGCAATCTAGAAAGGCCTAGAAAGACCCACCTTTTCAGACATCCAGGCACCCAATGGGGGCTGGGTAAACCCGTTGGGTTCCTACTGGGGTTGCCATAAAATTAGTGATGAAATGAGGCGGCTGGGCATTCTCATGAGAATCTACGAGATTCTCGCAAAGCCCGATGAGATCGCGTGCATTCTCACTGGGGTTTGCAAGACTCTCACGAGATGCACGAAAATCCCCCCAAATGCTTTGCCCATTCTGTGAAGGTGCTGCCGCCGGCAACTGTTTTGTGCACATGCAGAGCAGTTTCTGAGGTTTCTCGACAATCCTGCGAGATTCTCAAACAAACTGAAACGCTCTGTGCATGAGCACGTGTGTGCAGAGGGTTTGGGGGGGCCAGTTGAGTCCCTCAGGAATCTCTTTGAGAACAGCGGCAAGAACGACGCTGCCTCTCGCAAGATTCTCCACCCTGAGAATCTCCACAAGAAGGATGTTCTTGAGGGTGAGGACTCACTTCAGCCCTAAAATGCATGTACTATTAATCGTGGGCAGCAAATGCACTCGCTGCCACCCCCTACCCAGCAGCGATGGCCTGGGGAGTGGACGGTGTTTGGAGTTCGGTTTGCTTTTCATCTTGACGTGCTTTGTGGTTCAGGGACTTGGTCTGCTAGCACAGGTAGCTGAAGGCAGGGAACCGGATCCTCGGGTTGAGTGAATGGCACTAGTGAACAGGATCCCCTTACTTGGGTTTGGGGTGGGGATTCCGCTCTCTGGTGCGCCGGAGTTTGATGATATTTGGGTCCTTTTCTGTTCATTGTAGGGTCACTGCCTGCTCGTGCCCACACACACACACACACAGGACTGATGCACACACACACAAGATTGCTGCACACACATACACACACACACACACACACAGGACTGATGCACACACACACAAGATTGCTGTACACATACACACACACACACACACAGGATTGCTGCACACACACACACACAAGACTGCTACACACACACACATACACACACACACACACAGGATTGCTGCACACACACACATACACAGAGGACTGCTGCACACATACATATGCACACACACACATACACACCACACACACACACACACACAGAGGACTGATGCACACACACACAAGATTACTGCACACACACACCATACACACACACAGGACTGCTACACACACACACACACACAGAGGACTGTGGCACACACACACACACAAGACTGCTACACACACACCATACACACACACAGGACTGCTGCACACACACACATACATAGAGGACTGCTGTACATACACACACACACACTGAGGACTGCTGCACACACACACACACATTTACACACACGTGCACACACACACACTGAGGACTGTGCAGACGGACGCGCACACGTGTGCACACACAGAGGACTGCACACACGCACACACACACACATGTGGACAAACACTGAGGACTGTACACACGCGTGCACACACACACATTGAGGACTGTGCAGACGCACACACACACAGAACTGTGACCATACACACACACACACGTGTTCACACACACACTGAGGACTGTGCAGACGCACACACACACACACAGAACTGTGACCATACACACACACACACGTGTGGACACACACACACTGAGGACTGTGCAGACGCGCACACACACACACACTGAGGACTGTGCAGACATGCACACACACACAGAACTGTGAACATACACACACACACACGTGTGGACACACACACACTGAGGACTGTGCAGACGCGCACACACACACACAGAACTGTGAACATACACACACGCCGCTCGCTTGCTTCCAGACAAACGGAAGCAGTTAGCAGACTTTCAGTCCAGTGACAGTCGTGCGTCCAGCTCACCATTGTCAGCCCACCCCCTGCACCGATTTAGCAATACAGGATTTGTGCCAATCACTGTAGGGTTTTTTCCCCTCGCTTCTTGTCGTTTGATTCCCCAAGACGGCTCCGGGAACAGCACTGGTGCTAATCGAGGAATATGGAGTCTTCCTTTAGTCTCCCAGTTCAGCCCTCTGCCTCGCCCCTGCACCCTCTGGGAGCTAGCGCGACGGGAGGGATCCCGTGCCAGATTCCAGGCCGCTGCAAGAGCCATCGCCGAATTCATTCCAACACACACAATCGGAGCCAATTTTGCAAATGCTGCAGTGACAAGACACCGCAGCGTGAGAATTTCTCATTTCTTGTTCCCAATCCAAGTGATTGCCTTTCCGACCTCTACTTCGAGGCTGCTATTAGGAACTGACAAGATAATAGCGTGGAGAGGCTGCTGGGCTCTCATTGCCCCCAAATGGGAGAGGGGTCAGTTTGCTAAGTAATGAGGCACTTTGCCCCTCTGGCATCGGCAGGCTGGCTCGGCTCCGTCGCCTGCAGTCAGGGAATGGAAAGAATCAGAATTGCCACTAACCTTTGGCTGCCACCGCCAACCCCGCCGGAACGAAACCCAGAGGATGCTGAGGAGTTTAGTGTAGGAAGCATCCTGTGGGGCGCTCACAAACTTTTCCCCAGCTACAAATGGCCAAGACTTTGAAGATGAGGCGCTGTGTTTGCAGCAAGTGTAAAGGCTTCCTTCCTCGGTTTCCACATTTTTGCTGCCTTTTTAGAGCAGAGGTTTCCTCTCCAGTGTGGCAGGTGGCCTGGGGCAAGCGTCCCCGATCAGACACGCTGACTTGGGATACACAAATCATTCCCCCTTCCAGGGCCAAACTAAACACAGAATCAATCGCCTAGTCTGTTGCGGTCCTGCCACTGTGGTGTTAGCGGTCATTCCCCTTCGAATGTGTCTATGCAGTCGCTGGGCGAGGTCGCTGACGACACCCAACTCTACCTCGCTTTATCATCCGACCCAGACCTCCAAGTCTCATTGGTTACTTGGTGTTTATTATTTATTTATTTATTTATTTTATTCAGCTTTTCCACCGCCTCCCTCCTGCCACAGGCGGCTCTGGGCGGCATACAACAATAAAACACATAAAACATCTAAAACCCATTTAAAACGGTAATACATAAACGCAGCAATAGCAGACAGATAGACCTCCGACGGGAGGGCATTCCACAGCCATGGTGCCACCACCAAGAACGCCCTCCTCATGGTCAACACCCAAGACACTCAGGGGGGCAGACCCCGATGACCGCAGGGGCCAATCCAGAACCCGGGGGTTGAGGCGGTCTCTGAGGTATGTTGGGCCAAGGCCGTTTAGGGCTTTAAAGGCAAGCACCAACACCTTGAGTTGGGTCCGGTAAGTCACTGGCAGTCATCGCAGAAAATGGAGCACAGTTGTTATGTGCTCGCGCCGTCCCGTCCCAAATAGGAGATGGGCTGCCACATTCTGCACTAGCTGCAACCAAGGGTAGCCCCACGTAGAGCGCGTTGCAGTAATCTATTATCAAGGTAATAAAGGCATGAATGATTGTGAATCCCGACAATATGGAGGTGATGCTGGTGGGGAAGGCGGTGGGAGTGGCATCCCCCATCATTGACAGAGTTTTTCCTCCACTGGTCCCTTAGGTTTGGAGTCTGGGGGTGCTCCTTGACTTCCAACTCTGCCTGGATGTCCAGGTGGGGGCGGTGGCGAGGAGCGCATTCCGCCAATTCCATCTGGTGCGGCGGCTTTGGCCATTGGTCTCAGACCCCGACCTGGCCACTATCATCCGACCTGGCCACTATCATCCATGCTTTCATTACTTCAAGACTAGACTATTGTAACACACTCTACGTGCGGCTACCCATGATGATGGGCTGGAAACTACAGCTGGTGCAGAATGCGGCGACTCATCTTCTTATGGAGACAGGCCGCTGTGAGCACATTACACCGGTGCTCCGCTTTCGGCACTGGCTGCCGATAGTCTCCTGGGCCCGATTCAAGGTGCTCACCTATAAAGCCCTAAACGGCCTGGGCCCTGCCTACCTGTGGGACCGCCTCACTCCCCGGACCCTGGATCGGCTCCTGCTGTCAACTGGGGGCCCCTTTCTTGAAGTCCCCTGGGTTTCCTGGGGGGCAGCTATGGAGAGGGCGTTCTCAGTTGCCGCACCTCAGCGGTGGAATTCCCTCCCGGCAGAGGTTCAGTTGGCCCCGGCCCTCCCTTCTTTTCGACAATCATGTGAGACCTCTGACTGGCCTTTGGTGAGGGAGTTGGGTGATGGGACGGGGGTAGAGGGTTAGGGTGGGGGTTGTTTATGTTTGGTTTTTATTTTTTAACTTCTCCCTATTGTTATGAATTTGTTTTAATGAATGTTTTATATGGTTTTGTATATTTATATTGTTAGCTGCCTTGAGCTGTCTGTGGCAGGCGGGGTGGGATAAACATTCTTAAATTAAATCAATATAAATAAATAAATAAATAAATAAATAAATAAATAATGGGGGTTCCCCGCTGCTGTAGGTCCACACCTTCAACTGATGTCACAGGAGAAGTTACACAAACCCAGGGGATGCTTTTAGACATGCACATTTCCTCCAAAGTAGCTGTAAATCCTAATTTATCATTCCGGAGTTATCATTCAGGAGTAACTCTTTACACAATCATTTTTAATCAGGAACAAGAACTAATCCTGATTTGCAGTGTGAACAGATTCATCCAGATTAGGAGTCACAAGGAAGACTTCAAAATCCCATGGTGCAGTGCGAGCAGGCTTCAGCGTCTTTGTCTGCTCTGATTTCTGGAAGTACAATGTCACTTCCAGATTGCTACGGTGCATTGCGGCAACAATAGACAGAGCACTGACCCTGCAAAATGGAGGGACCTTCACCTTGGTGCGGTAGATTTTAAATTCGGCACAACCAGTAAAGACTGCTGGTATCGCCAGATACCATGGCGATATGGTGGCTAGAGGGGACATTGACATGTCTAGCTGCAGTGCTTTCTAATAATAATCATAAATAATCTTATCTTTATAGCACCCTACCACGTGACACTCAGGGCACTTCCCAACATAAGAATAAAATAAAACAATATAAAATTAATTTAAAGCACAAATCCATTTTAAAACAATTTAAAAGGTAGGAAACGGTCATTGAGGGAAACCAGTAGTGGATCCTCAAAGCCCCTGTTATCCCGTTATATTGTTGGCCAACGTGAGTCTTCGGGAAAGGGCGGAATAGAAATCCTAATTAATAAAAGAAACTGCTCCTGCTTGGAAGTCTGCCATCTTGCTGTTAGTTATCGGGGGCTCTTTAAAGGGGAGGAGGGTGTCACTGAGACAGACATCCGAAGGGAGCGAGTTCCACCCTGAAGGGCCCGCCGCAGCAACGGCCCGGTCACCTGCCGACATGAGGCCCGATGGCGGGATCCCCAAACCACGGGTGGTTTCTGAGTGCAGATAACCATCAGGCTGAAGCTCCTGGAACAGGTCTCAATTCTAGTTACAGCTGGGGGTGCCCCCTTGCAAGTTCCATCATAGCACACTGGGAGTGAAGACATGGGGAGAGGGGTCTTCAGAGGCCGATCCATAGCTTTGGGTCTCCCTTCCCCTGGTGGTTGGCCATAGCCTGAGCATTTCCTGGAGGCAATGTAAGACCAACCACCCAACAACCTCCCTCCCAATCCCTATCCCCACCCACCAAAACCTTTACTAAAAGGAAAGGTCTCACACCAACTTCAAAAGATGCTCCAGCTCCGACTCAGATGAAGCTCATGGGGAAGGGAGTTCCAAAGCCATGGGGCAGCCACCCAGAATGCCTCTCTGCGCGCCCAGGATGTGTGGACCACTGGACCTGGGCCAGTGACGGAACTTGCAAGAGGGCGGTCTTGTCTGATCTTAGAGGCTGCAGCGGGACATAAGGAGGAAGACGGTCCTTTAGATATGTGAGTTCCAGGCTGTTTAGGGCTTTAAAGGACAAACCCAGCACCTTGAATTGTGTCCAGAATTCTATTGGCAGCCAGTGCAGACTCTGGGTGTTTTCAGACAAATGCCTCCCCACCCAGTATCCACCGTGCTTGTGTGAAAACCCCCCCACTGGTAACTAATGATTAACCAGTGAATACTGGGTGGGTATTGCCCTTGTCTGAAAAAAACATCTGAAACACCGGTGGAAAGCCAGACTGACATGGGTCCAGGAATCCAGTAGCAGCGAGATGCCCCTGAAGCTGCATTGCAACCACCCATTCAATAAGCCTCCCTAAAACAGGGAGGTTAGAGACAGGGTGATTGCTGCCTGAGGAGTCAGCATCAAGCAATCGTCTTTTGAGCAGGACCTGGACAACTGCCATTTGAAGGGCATCCGGCCCCCATAGGGAGGCATTGACAACTCCAGACAGCAGAGGAGCCAGTCGCTCCCGGCTGGCTTTCCCCAACCAGGACAGGCATGGATCCAACTTACAACTGGTGGCCCGCACTGCTCCAAGGACATCCCCCGCATCAGTTGGCGACACCAATTGAAACGGATCCAAATAAACAGGACAAGGCCGAGCCTCCACAACCCCTGACTCTGCCATCAATCGAGCGGCTCCCAAGTCATGGTGAAGACAAGCAATCTCGTCTGCAATGTGAGTGATCAATTCTTCACAGTGAACAAACAACAGGTACCTCAACTTGTGGGCGGCAGCAGGTTCACCGCCCAGAACAACTCAGCTGAACAACCCTTTGGAGGCACGATGGTAGCAGAGAGGAGAGTTTAAATGTAGTTCCAAAGAGAAGCCTCTTCCAGTTTGTGATTTCCAAGCAAATACCAGTCTTACATCTGCCCACTCGATAGTCGTGACTTGTTACCAGATGGAGGAAGGGCCCTGAGTGGCCAAACGCTTTCATATTCTCACCAAAAGAAGCTGATCCAATAAATGTCCAGTGAAAGAGCAAGGAGCAGGAGCTGCCACAACCTGAGACATTTTGTACCAGACCCTGGTCCTCAAGAGCAGTGGGAACAACCCGAAATGGGGCACTACCAGCCAACCAATTATGATTCTGTGATTCCATGCAGGCTTCAAAAAGGGACTGGATTGAATTTTGAAATCCAGGTCCATTAGGAACTACTGGTTGGGTGGCTCAGGGATTCAAGACCCTTGACTGTCAGAAGCTGTGGGAGGATGGCAGGAAATGGATTACTCCCTTCTAACCTGCTGCGTCCTCCCCTGAGGCAACTGAGGCTGGCCGCTGTCAGAGACAGGATGCTGGGCTGGATGGACCATTGGTCTGACCCAGTAAATAGCACTGACTGGGTTCTCGGAATATCCAGCCAAGAGAACAGATTTCCCTGGATCAAGGATCTTCTTGCCCCGCACGAGTCCTATGGCAGGCAGAGCGTCGGATGCTAAAATCCACCTGCACATCCACGTGTTCTGTATTTTCTTTGCAAGGTCAGGCAAGGGGGAAAAAAGCCCAGACTTTCTCGATCCATTTTTTTAATTTTTATTTTGGGCAGAATCAGGCACTTTTTCTTTAAATATCAAGAACGCTGTTTCATCAAGTACGAGTTAAGCTGGTTGTTTTTCTTCCCCTGCCCCCTCAAACATCTAAAATAAGTTGTTTTATCGTTAAATTTCACATCAAAAGTATGTACAAATGCAATTCGCTGGAGGGGGCTTTTCTGCCTGAGTGACATAATTTGGGGTTATCAATAAAACTATTCCCCGACACCGCGGTTCTTTCAAGTTTTTATCCCTTGGCACCTTCTTCAGAAATAGGCCAAGCTGCTCAAGGACATGGCAAAATATTAAACGTGTTTATCCTTTGAGCATAAAGCAACGACAAATCCCTTTCCCCACTCCGTGAATTGACTTTGCAAAAGTCATTCTCAATCACATCTCTGCCAAGGCACTTTATTAAAAAAAATAAAAATGTATACCCTTACATTGATCTTGGGGGGCGGGAATTCCATGGATATGTGGCTTCCATTGCATATAAACTGGAGGAGGCTTTTTAATGACACCTGTTTAGACTTTCTGTGTCATTAGTATCTGCTTAATTAATTAAGCCAAATTATTTGTAAGAAAAGTGGGAAATTTCTGCAAACCTAAAAGACTTGGGGGCATGGATATTTTCCCTCTCTCCTAGACCGTACAAGTTTTAGAAACAGCGGGTGTGCATGCAATCCTCATCTGACTGAAGTCAATGGCAAAAATCCTATTAACTAGGGGCGTTTTCAGACGGACATTTATCCCGGGCTAATTGCTTTAATCCCAGGATGGCCTGAACGCTGTCAACAGTGATTATTATCCCGGGCTAACCAAAATATCAGAGTGTTATAAAACCCAATTCACTGGGGTTTATAACACTCGGTTATGAAACTATCCCGGGATAATGTCTGCCTGAACGACTATCCCGGGATAGTCACTATCCTGGTGATTAGCGCCACAGAGTCCAACGGCAAGACCTGACAGACTGTCTATGCATTTTCTGTCTCTATGGTATCTAGAAGCACATGACTGTGGGGCGATCGTATTACCAATGTTGTTGTTCCACAATGTATTGTGGAGCACCAAGTTCAAATACCTATTTTCTTCAACTCAGAAATCAGAAAAATTCAGAAAATCAGATTTTCTTCAATCCCAGAAATCTGTGCACTGACACGAACAAAAAGCACCATGGGATTGAAATTCATCCAAGAGACTCTAATCACCAGGATAAAATCAATGTGCTGTTCACATGGCTATCCCGGAATAAAGCTATCCAGAAATGTCCATCTAAACAGGTATCACTTTGTTAGCCCGGGATAATAATCACCGGAGATTATTCTAATTATCCCAGGAGAGTTTGTCCATCTGAAAACGCCCTAGGTTAAAAGAGAGTGGAACTAAATGGTCCGTTTTCACAGTGGAGAGAGGTAACTAGTGCAGTGCCCCAGGGATCTGTAGTGGGACCGGTGTTGTTTCATGTCTTCATTAATGATCTGGAAAGGGGAGTAAGGGGCGAGGTGATCAGATTTGCAGATGACACTTAGGCCACTTTTAGACGAGCAGGTCACAGTCGCGTGACCCACTCATGTGATTATAAAAAATCCCGCGAGGCAGGATTAGACGTGACGTGTCGTACGTTCAAGGCGGCCGCGCATTGTTTAAAGACCACAAACTAAATACGTCCATGAGTGGGAAATAGGGAGCAGTTATTTACACTCTCTAAGAGAACTAGAACAAGAGGACACTCCATGAAATTAAATGGCAGCTGATTTAAAACAAATAAGAGAAAGTATTTTTTTACTCAGCGCACAATAACTTGTGGAACTTACTGTCAGAGGAAGTGATCAAGGCCAGTAGTGTAGCTAGCTTTAAAAAGGGATTGGGTAAGTTCTTGGAAGCTAGGATGCTATTCGCCAAGTAGATTTTGGAAATGTAACCTCTTACTGTTCGGGACTGGAACAACAGGAAATGGATTGTCCGTTTGTGACCGGTCAGATACTTCTCCCAAGAACAGAGACTGGCCACTGTCAGAGACAGGATGCTGGGCTTGATGGACCGTTGGTCTGAGCCAGTCTGGCACGACTCATGTTCTTATGTTCTCATGATTTCAACAGGGTCAGGATTGCAAGCTGATCGACCCCATCAGTTTCAGAGCATTGGACTGGCTGTTGGGAAAGCGATGAATTAGATCCTCAGTGTCTCTTTCTCCATTCGTATGTGAGGGATTGGTATCTTCATCTGCATGACAATTGGAACACCTAGTTCCATCTCTGCTCACCAGTGAAAGTTATGGAGTGTGTCTTCCCTGAGCCCAGTGGAGACAGGATTTCATTGTTACGTGGGAATGAAGGATGGAGGAGGCAGCACTTTGGGTTTCTCAAGCTTTAGAGGCAACAGTCTGGTGTTGCAATATCAAGCCCAGGGTGATTTGCGACAAACAGCAATACGAAATCACAGACAGTCACTTTCTTTTAACCAAAGATCCTTGGGCACTAGACTGCCAATTTGCAATTTTATTCAGTGTCTTGTGACCTCAAAATATTCAAAAATAATACGCTGCCCCCCCAAAAAAAAAAATTAATAATCATGGGATTGCTTTAACAACAATCATATTTTTTGAAAATTATAAATTTGAAAATTGTTGTATGCCGATGGATTCTGAGGCATATGGGTTAGGGCTACACCACAAGCACATTTTGTAGGGTTTCACCACAACTGAGAAGGCTGTGCCCCTTCCTTTTTTAAAAAAAAAAGACAGTTGAGATTCTCCTGAATTTATCCAGAGCTTTGGAATTCGGAGGCTTTAAGAAACTAACTAAAATGTTAAGACTCAAACTAAAAGGGTGAGAAATGGTAACCTTGAATCTGCAGTCGTCTGCTTTCTCTTACTCTCTTGGTTTTCTCTCTGACCTGTCCTACACGCACACACACCAGTACGCACCACAGGTGAGCTGAGACGCAGATACAGCATTTGAAAAATTCATTCCAGATTCTGTAGATTCTGAGGGGAGATTGCTCTGTTCTGAAAGCCTCTTCTGACCTCCTGTATAGCAGGAGCTAGAGACACACACACACACCCCAAAAAAAAAAAAAATAGATTCCTGCACCAAATCCAGAATGAGGCTGAGCTGAAGCATGTCTTTTAGAAAACTTGGAGTGATGGAAAATCCTCCTCATCCTGAGGCAGGTTGTCCCAATGGTTTATTGACCTCACTGTTAAAAAATAGATGCATTCGCGTTTCTCTAACCCTCACTTCAATTGGATCTTGTCATGCCTTTGTCTGCTAGACTAAAGAGCCTTTTACTAGCAGAGATTTCCTCCCCGTATTGGTGTTTATAGATTGTGATCAAATGGCTTCTTGCCCTTCTAAACTAAATAAAAAGTCATTCTGGGTCAGACCAATGATCCATCCAGCCCATCATCCTGTCTCCGAGAGCGGCCATTCTCGGTCGCTTTGGCGAAGTCATGGAGTGATTCATTCCCTGCTGGTCACCCCCAGATCCCAACAATCAGCAGTTACATCCCCCAGCCAACATTGATAGATCTGTTTTATTTATTTCATTTCTGTAGTGCACAGCACTTTACAGTGACAGTTACCGATTTTCAGAGACAGATTCCTGCCCAGCGGGCTTACAAGCTAAGGCCGTTTTCACACAAGACACTCTCCACCCACTATACATGCGGCAGTGTTGCCCTGTGGGTTCCCTGTAACATGTATAGCAGGTGGGAGGTGCGTGGGTCGTGGGTGGAGAGTGTCTTGTGTGAAAACACCCTCAAATGGACAGTCAATGGTGAATACAGGGAGAGAGACACACACATACATTCCCATTTTACAGATGGGGAAACTGAGGCTGAGAGGTTGTGACTTGCCCAAGGTCACCCAGTGAGTTCATGGCTAAGGCAGGATTTGAACCCTGGCTTCCCAGGTTGATTATTTATTTAATCAACTTTTAATGCAATTTTTGGCATAAATCGTTTTTGTAAGAATAAATACAAAAACAATCCCCCAACAGTCCCACCCTTTCCACAACCCCCCCCCCCAGCCCACCCAAAACCTCTCCCCATTCCTCACAACCCTACCTCAAACCGCCAATCCCCTATCCCTGCCTGCCCAAGGCCTTTACAAACAAGAAGGTTCCCCTGAACGGAGGCTAGATGTCTTATAAAACGCCGTATTTTTGATATTGATCTACAGCGGTACAGAGCGGTGGCTATGGATTCACATTCACCCCCTTTCTATAAATTCCGGATACCAGGCCCTGCTTCCGGTGTACGGTACTTTCCTGTGTTAACTTCCCCTTTGTATAGAAGAGCATTTTCGGCTCTACGGTTCCGGTTTATGGAATCAATGGCGTTGCAGGGGAGGGTCCAGGGGGGCGATTATTGTAGCAGGTTATGTGTTTGTGACATGGGAGCAGTTGGGGACCTTGGACATTATGTCCTATTTTGACCTATTTATGCTACCGTACGAAGACGACTCTTTCACACTCTTGGTATTACAGGAATCCCATCAGCCCCTCGGTGACAGATTTGTTTTTTTCTGAATGACTCTAGGGCTGCCGTTGCTAAGGCCATGGCTGGTTTTGCGGTCGCCGCTGCTAAAAGGAGGGCTCCGTGGGTTCGGGGATATCCTGCATTGTCATATATTGGTCTGATTTCATTTTGTATGCGTTGGTATGTTCTGGCCTTTGGCTACGACATTCATCATAATAAATGAGGTTTAGAAAAAACAAGAAGGTCTTATACCAGCTCTTGAAGACGCTGAGGCTTGGGCTCAAACTAACTAGATATAAATAAATAAAGAGAAATAAGAAGGCCTCCATGCAAGCCCTCGTCATAGGCAGAAGACTAACAGAGGGTCCCCACGGGAGGCGCGTCCGGCCAATCACAGGCGCTGCAATGGGACACGGTCGGACAGGCGGTCTCTCAGACAGGAGAGGCCCAGACCGTTTAAGGCTTTAAAGGTCAAAACCAGCCCCTTGAATTGTGCCCAGAGAGCTACAGGGAGCCAGTGCCGATTTCCTAGCACCAGGGTAATGTGCTTCTGGAGCCGCACCCCCGAAAGGAGGTGAGTCGCCGCATTTACGGGTACCCCACCTCCCCTTTAAAAGAGGACGCTTATGAAAAATACATGCTGCAGGGCTGCATTGGTTCCAGTCCAGCCCTGCAACATGTATTTTTATAAGCATCCTCTTTTAAAGGTTAGACATGGAAACCCTAGCTGCATTCTGCACCAGCTGCAGCTTCCGAACAGCCATTGAGGGCAGCCCCATGTAGAGCGCATTGCAGTCATCGAGCCTGGAGGTTAGGGTGGATGGATGACGGTGGCCAGAGCTGAATCCGAAAGAAAAGGCCGCAGCCTCCTCACCACATGGACTTGGTGAAAAGTGCTTCTGGTCACGGCCACCACCCGACCATCCAGGCGCAGCATGTGAGCCAAAAGCACTCCGAGACTGCGAACCTGAATGACCAGAGGGATCCAGATTCCATCAATAACAGGAGTCCCAACCCCCTCCAGGTCACAAGGCCGGCCAACCATCATCACCCCAGTTTTGTCTGGATTCAGCTTCAATCGGCTTAGGTGAGCACCGAGACTGGAGGGCCCGGGTCTCTGAACGACCTCGGCCAGCAGCCCCAGGTACACATTGAACAAGAGGGGAGAGAGACTGGAACCCTGCGGGACCCACGGGGAGGTCCTGAGAGGACGCTGAGGCCCGGGTCTCTGAACGACCTCGGCCAGCAGCCCCAGGTACACATTGAACAAGAGGGGAGAGAGACTGGAACCCAGCGGGACCCACGGGGAGGTCCTGAGAGGACGCTGAGCAATCGCCCATCATCACCCTCTGAGACCTCACCAACAGGAGAGAACGGATCCACTCACGAGCGGTCCCACCAGCTCCCGCAGTGATGTCACAACTCTGTCCTCTAAGAGCAAGTTCATTGGGCACTGAATGAAAAATGTTTTCCTTTAATTTGTTTTAAATCCGATGCCAGTTAGATTCATGGGGTGTCGCCTGGTTCTGTTGTTTGTAGAAAGGGTAAATAATTGCTCCCTATTGACTTGTACTGCGCTGCTCATGATTTTGTAAACTTATATCATGTCCCCTCTCAGTAGAGTTGACAAATATGTAAATTTTTAGAGGACACTTATGAGACATACAGGTTGCAGAGCTGCACTGGAACCAATGCAGCCCTGCAACCTGAATTTCTCATAAGTGCCCTTTAAAAATGTGCACGTCTGATCACCCTGCCTCTCAGTCATCTCTTCTTGAAGCTCATGATCTAAACTTAATATATTGCCCATCGGATCCTGAGCGCACTCCTCCACTGGCCCATGCGCAGGCTGTGAGCGCCGTACACGGTCATGTGACTGGCATTCCTTGGAATGCCCTGACATCGATAAGACAGGATTGCCTATTGGTTCTGCCTCTCTCCCCAACAATACCCTGACCCAGCTTGCAACGGAGCGAAAAAGACTTCAGCCTCTGGCCCCCAGAGAACAAAATCTGGTATTTCAAGGAGCTCATTCACTGGCCTGAATTCCTTGCAAGGCGCGCATGATCTTACCGCTCTCATCGGACGAGCGGTACCAACCTGCACGAGCACCCGTTCTCGTGCAAATTAACCATGTGTCACAGCTCGTCTTACCATTTCTTGGGGAATTTTCCCATTTTCTCACTCTGTTCCTCTTGTCCCTCTTGGAAATAGAGGATGACATTCTGTGATCAGGTCTGTCACTTTAAATTAGACCAAAGGGATTTTTTTTAAAAAATCTGATGATAACTGAAAGTCTGATGAAATAGGATCTCCTGGGGAAGGCACATATGGAGTTGCAAGGGCAGGAGCAAACCTCTGGCCTATCATTTATTTTTAAGTGCATTATGGTTGTCGCTCTCTGCCTGAGTATGACAACAATCAGTCATTATTTTCTGTAGCTCTGCACCCTCTCCAATTTTTTCAGCATCAAAAAGTGTGGCCATCAGAGCTGGATGTAATATTCAGGGAATGGGCTCAGCAGTTCCCAGCAGAGAGGTAAAATCTCTCCTCTGCTCCCATCCTCTGCCCCATACCTCCCCCCCCACCACCATTAAACCAGCCAAGGATTGCATTTGCTGCTTTTGCTGCAGCATCCTAGTGTGAGCTCTGCATCTCTTGTTTTCCTGTAAATCTCTCAAGTAGATCTGCCAGCTGTTTTTGATACTATTGACCATGAGATGCTGGTGACTCGCCTGCGGGACCAGGCCAGGGTGGGCGGAATTGTCCTTAAGGCCCCGCAAGGTTCTGTTTTGTCCCTCCTCCTGTTCAACGTGTACATGCAGCCGCTGGGCGAGGTTGTGAGAAGATTTTATGTTCGGTGTTATCAATATGCTGATGTCCACCTGCATCAGCTGGACGTCAGCCCCCAGCTCTACATCTCGTTTTCATCTGACCCAGACCCCGCAGTCTCGGTGCTTCCCCGATGCTTGGTGACCGTGGGGGAGTGGATGAGGGCGAGCCGACTGAAGCTGAATCCCAACAAGATGGAGGTGATGCTAGTGGGGAAGGCGATGGGAGTGATGTCTCCTGTTACTGATGGGGTTCGTCCCCCATTGGCTTCCCAGGTTCACAGTCTGGGAGTGCTCTTCCTGGATGCCCAGGTGGATGCTGTGGTGAGGAGCAGGGTCCGCCAACTACATCTGGCGTGACGGCTCAGGCCATATATCTCAGACACTGACCTAGCTACTCATCCACGCTGTCATCACCTCCAGGTTGGACTATTGTAACGCACTCTACGCGGGGCTACCCACGGTGACGGTCCGGAAGCTGCAGCCGGTGCAGAATGTGGCGGCCCGTCTCCTTACAGGGACGGGTCACCGTGAGCACATTACACCGATGCGCCGTTCGTTACGCTGCCTGCCTATCATTTTCCGGGCCCAATTCAAGGTGTTGGTTTTGATCGATAAAGCTCTAAACAGCTTGGGCCCTGCCTACCTGCAGAACCGCCTCATTCCCCGGGCCCTGTGGGCGGCCAGGGGTGCCTTCCTGGAGGCCCCTGGGTATCCCGGGGGGGGGGACTCTGAAGAGGGCGTTCTTGATGGCCACACCCAGGCTGTGGAACTCCCTTCCAGCGGAGACCTGGTTGGCTCCAGTCCAGACCTCCCTTCCTTTCAACCAAGATGCAAGACCGGGCCGTTCCTCCAGACATTTGGTGAGGGGCACAGGTGATGGGTGGGTGGGATGGGTTAGGGTGTGAGGGGGCTGATTGTTCCTCCCAGTTTTAGTTGAATTTTAATGTATTGTTTGAAGTTGTTTTTTATTGTTGTATTTTTGTATTTGTGTTTTATTGTTAGCCGCCTTGAGCTGCTGGGAGCAGAAGAGGCAGGATGTCAATATTTTCATTAATAAATAAATAATCCATCCCCTCTGCCCCAGCCAAGGACAGACGTTAGTCGGAGCTGGATTCATTTGTGAGAGTTTGTGTCATGTGTTAGGCCAGGGCGGAAGCCAGTGCCTTAATAAATTCACCTGACCCGTTTGTGAGAGGCTGCTCAATATCCATGACCCAGGCCACAGTCACAGAATCATAGAATCTTAGAGTTGGAAGTAGCTCAGAGGTCATCTATCCCAACCCCCTGTTCAGTGCAGGGAAATTCCCAAAGCCGCTGCATCAATCTGGGCACGATCACATCTAGTTGTAAGGCAATCGATCGTATTGGGCCAATAGACCGGCGGTAGCCAGTTCCAAGGGCCTCTGGCCAGAGGGAATGGACTCAGGGTCACCACAGTCAATAGAGTTGACATGAAAGACCCTTTTCCAAACCCCAGCAACATGGAGGCACGGCAGCAGGACTTGTTACAGGGCCGCACGGCAGAGTTTACAGGACCAAGAGCAGAGATAAAATGGGAGTGGGGGGGATTTCTCTGCCCCCTCAGGGATGCCCTTTGCAAGGCACTAGAGCGGTCATGTTTGAGAACACGGAAGGAGAGAAAATAATAGACTCCAGGGAGGTCGTTGCAGGTCATCACTTGCTAATGGCCGCTGACTTACTCTGGGACCACAGGAGAGTCCCTCCGTCTCTCGGGGAATGTTTCTCCCCTAACCCCTTTTGCCCATCCAGCGTCTCGATTTAGCTTGCAAGCGCCCCAGGGCAAGGCCTCTCTCTCACTAGACGGCATGCAGAACCCCACCCAACCGCGCCCTGATCCCATCTGGGGCTCCTGATAGAATCCAGTCCTTCCTGGCACGATCTGCTGGACCCTGTGTATGTCTGAAGCCTGCTGGGCAGGGCTGGCCTCCCAGGGCCATCCCAAACATGACCCCCTCTAGCACACCACAGAGGATACCCATGAGGAGGCAGGGCCACAAGGGAGGGGAGGATCCACCAGGGGCCCCTGCATTTTATCTTCATCCTGGGCCCCGCAAATCCCAAGGCTAGCCCTCCTTCCGGCCAAGGATCTCAGCTCCACCTTGGAAACTGGGACCAAACCAGTCTCACACCCCCAAATCCCCTCCCCCTGCACTCCCTCCTCCTGGGGACAGTGCCACATCTGGCTTCAGGCAGATCCCTGGAGTGGCTAGGACACTCAGGAACTAGGGTAAGATCAAGGGTTTGGGGTCTCCAGGTGGGGCTGGCCAGGGGTGGGGGGCGATGCAGTCATCACAGTCATCCAGTTTCTGAATCCTCCCGACTCGTTAGGTGCAGCAGCACAGCAGATGTTTTGAAGCCCACAGAAAAGCCATTGATTATTATGTCTGAATACAGAAGTAATGATATTTTTTCTGTATTTGCTGAGATTTCTGAAAACTGAAAAATACAAACTGTCATTCTGGAGCAATCAAAAAGTTGCGGGGATAAAAATTGGGGGAAATCAGCACATTTTGGCAGAAAATAGAAAGTTTTGTGCAAATCCTTGAGTTTTTAAACATTCTATGTTGAGCTGCGTCGGGGGCTTTCCCAGCATTCTCTAGCAGCTGAGGGACGAAGCTGCCAATTGTCAGTAGATTTACTGCTGATCGCAGAAATGCTTTTACATTCCTGGCAGTTAAAAAAATTGCTGCTCATAAAATATATTGTGATTGTCATCAGTCATTTATCAATTCTCTAGCTGGCGGACCTGCTAAGTAGGAAGATTATTTCACTCTGCCACAAATAAAAAGATTGTGTTGAATATTATTGGCACAGGATGAAGAACTCCACCGCCACCAAACCAAGCCTCAAATCCCCTGGGCCCCCAGCTGCCAGGTCATCTCCTCCGGAAACGCACGATCTGGAGTTACCTGCGCTCGAGTGTTCTCTCTCCTGCTGGGAGGGCCTTTCTGCGTACATGGAGAGCAGGCTGCACTGACGTACCCCACTAGAGACAGGAGATACTGGCACAACTTCACACCGACTAGACAATTTCAAAGGCAAAAACGCACTGGGGTGTCATCAATGTGTTTGAGAGAGAAAGACTAAGACCAGAGAGCTTTTGAAACACAGTTGCTCTATTCACAGCTGAAATCCTTTTCGGCCTGTGGTTCTTTCTGAGGGTTGAGCCAGTCCAGCCCAAAGTGGTTATGGTAAGCCAATATTAAAGGGTCAGCATCCCCACATCTCCCCCCTCCAAGAAATAGAAAGCATACAATAAACTCTTTGCTATTCAGTAACCAAAAGGTTAACATTGGGTATTTACAGACGTTACGAAACCACGCTCAACCACAGTCAATTCCCTGTGGTGGGGAATGGTCCCGTAACGTCTGTTGGGGAACCGGAAGTTCCCCCCCCAGATGTTACCCATGCTCAATCCCCGCCGGGAATCTAATTCACCACGCAATCGGCTGAACCCGCGGGGCCGGCGCTGATCACGTGGTGAATTAGATTCCCGGCGGGGATGAAGGGGCCCATCACGTCTGGACGGCAATCACGGCCTGGAATCCCCGCCGGGATTCCGGGCCGTGGTCATTTCGGGCAGGCGCTGCAGCCGCATTGGCCGCGGCATCTGCCCGTCTCCCCAGAGGTCGGGCGGCGGGGGAGCATGGGGGGGGCAGGGGCATGCAGCCACACGTTGCGCCGCACGGCCCCGCCCCCACCCCAATTCCCCACCAGGATCCCCCGGCACATCTGTTGCCCGTACCGGAGTGATCCCAGCGGGGAATCTATAGGTTGTTTCCATGACGGGGCGAATGCCGCCCCGTCACATCTGAAAATACCCATTGTCGGAAGGGAAATACTGATCTGTTATGGAAATGACATAGTTAAGCACACAGGCTGGCATTATATGGTGATGTTTATATATTCCAGTATATATATTGGTGTAGAGTAGTAAAAATAGCATACTTTACTTACACAAAAATTGACTTAAGAGATGCTTTTGACCTGATAGATAGGACTCTCCTCTGGGAAAAATTTAGGAAGATTAATATAGACCATAGGCTCTTAAATTTGATTCAGTTATTATATGACGGCACAATAATTCGAGTGCGACTCACCAACCACAGTCAACTCTCAGAACCAATAACATCTTCAAAGGGAGTGAAGCAGGGGTGTGTTCTGGCCCCTTTTTTGTTTCATTTTTTAATTAATGATAGTTAAGTTTTTTGTTAAATAAACAATGTCATCCCCCTTGGATTGGACAGAGGCACACATCAGTATTATTATATGCGGACGATATGGTTTTATTGTCCCTTACAAAAGTGGGCACCGATGACTATTAAATGCCCTAAGGGACTATTGTGTATTAAACGATTTAGAAGTTAATCATTCCAAAACCAAGGTGTTGGTATTTGCCAACCAGTTCCCCCCTAGTCAATGGCAAATAGGGGTACAGCCTATCGAACAAGTGAAGGCTTATAAATATCTAGGGGGTTGATTTCATTATTTAGGTGTTTGGACAAAACATCTACAGGCGATCAGATTGAAAGCCGACCATGCCTCAAATGGAATACTGAAATTTTGGAGAACTGCAGGGACCAAGCTTGTTAAACCTGCTGTTAATTTGGTAGATCAGAAACTGATCCCACAGACGATATACGGAGCGCCGGTTTGGGGACATGCCTATACATTGGGGCTTGAATTAGCCGAATTAAAAATCTGCAAAGGGGTTTTGGACATCCCTCCTTCTACTCCTTCCTGTATGGTGAGGACCAAATTAGGCATTTTTTCTGCCAAATATAAGATTAAATTGGCCATATTTAGATATTGGTTACATCTCCTCCATATGGATGAATCCAGATTACCAAAATTATGTATGTTAGAACAAAAAGCACTCAAGGGGAAAACCCTATGGGCTTACAAAACTGAATGTTTAATCCAAGCCTACGGGCTGTCTATTTATGATCTAATGGAAGGGTCTCAAAGGCAATCAAAAGCACAGTTGGAGAGTAGAATTAAGGATGTCTTTATTCAGGCTGACATGGCTTGAGTCAAAGCCTGTCGAATTGCACCAAGATTTGCAGAATTTAAAAACCTGTTCATCTTCGAGGATTATTTATCAACTATACAGAATCCATTAGTTAGGGCAGCTTTCTCTCGGTTAAGAATGCAACTGTTTCCCTCCACAGTTGCGGAGGGCCGACATAAGGGAATTCCGCACAACTTGAGGTTTTGAAGGTGCTGCCAAAATAAAGTTGAAGATATTGAACACTATATTCTTGAATGCCCATATAATGAAAACCTGAGGTCTGAAATTATGATCCCATTGTTGAATGGGAAAGAATATTGGGGAGCTAGTTGGAAGTTATCTTATCTATTAGGAAATTCAAAAGGAACAATAACAAGGGCAGTGGTGAAATTTGCATGGCTCGCCGAAGCCGACAGGAAAAAAAGAGTAAATGCAATTGGAAACAGATGAGGGAGGCCTTGTGGGTTCTATTGGATAATATCATTTGGACTGCCGGGATTTCATTTCATTTTGTTGTTTTGTGGCTTTTAACTCAGACTTTGCCTGAGAAATGGTTGGGCAATGGTAATCGACTACGCCTGAACTTGAGGTAGGAATTGAGGGCAGGTTCGCTGAACCCCTACTATTGTAATGGGGATGGGGTCATTAAATGTAGAGTGAAAAATTGCTTAAATTTTGCTCTAAGGTTGGTATTTCCTTTCTACTTGTTATATTATAAATGTTTTATTAGGGTCAGGGGTCAAGTGTTGCCGCCATAAGCCCCAGGAAGGGCAAGGCAAGTTTAATGTGTTTTAAATAATGTTGTGTGTCATATGTTAGGTTGTATATAAATTATTTTTTTGTACTGATTTTGTTATGGCAATGGCCAAAACAATAAATGATTAGTACTACTACTTACACAAAATAGGTAATGATATTAAATAACGTATATGTTATGTAGTTAGAGTAAGAAGTTGACATGAGCAGAGAATCATGGGAAAAGAGAAAGCTAAACTGTAAGGGAATCTTATCACCTATTTTGTAGACTCAGAAAGAAACGAGATGTGGACCTCAATGCAGACAACATAAGGAGGGGTAAAGATCAAGGGGGCAGTGATGGCTGAGTTACTTTGCTCACACTCCCCAGAGAACTAGGTGCCTGTAGAAGGACACCGAGAATTTAGGAGACAGCCATAAAACTTCAAATAACCTATGAATAAACCTTGGGGCTAAAAATGCATATGCAACAGGGGTCTCAATCAGATTGGAGCATGTCATGATAGAGGGGTGTCACTATGGGTGGGACTATTATAGCGTTGTAATTAACTTGGAAAAGCATAAAAGATATGGACCAATGTAACTGTCTTTGTCGGCTGAGAGGGCACCAAGGCCGGTGGTATGTACTCAGCTCAACATCCCGTGTAAGGACGAATCAACTCTCCACCGCTGCCTGTTTGCCTCTGTGCTACCTGCATACGTGGCAACTATTACCTAAAGGGAACCTGACTCGACAAACATCAGCAATCATCCTAACAAAAATGTAACATTCTTTAATTAGTCATTGAGGTTTCCGGCATTGCTCCGTAGACCGGTGTGGCGTCTCATACCTTTCGCTTGGTGGTTGTCAGGGAGAGGTCTGTTTCGAGGCCTAGGCTCCTACTCTCCATGAGAGTCTGCTGAAAACCTTGCTTTCCCAGTTGTCCTGCCAAATCAATTTGAGTCGAGACCATATTTACTGTTAATGATTTAACAATTATAAATCAGTAAATCACGACAGAAAGTCAGAAAAATGGGACAAAACTAAAAAAAAGAAAACAGTGCCAAAAGTCAGTATTTTGGTACCAAAAATTGTTACTTCATCTCATCAAGTCCCTGAATTGAGCACTATTCAGGGACTGATTGGACCTCACATTTTTGAGTCATTTGAGTACTGGAAATTCGACAGGATTACCTGGTTTGGTGGGTATTCGCTACAGCTCTCTTCGGAACTGATCTTTGATTTCTCCACTCTCTAAGGAGATCCCTCAACACTGAAAAATGCTGCCTCAGGTTTCTATAGACCCATCAGGCAGTCCAGAAGCTGTGGCACTCATTCGTCCCCCATGGGGTTTTGTATTCAAGGCATGCGCTGATGGAACCTGGTTTTGTGTTGCATGACAGCAGACAAGCTTGACGCTCTGTTGCAGCGAGCAGAAACTGGTGTCTGGCCAATGGTCGTACATGGGTGCTTTGCATTTCACCCTTCCGCATTACCAGGGTTTATGGTGTGTAAAATCCCCCCCAGGCATCTCTGAATACTGATCTGTGGCAGGGAGAGTGCTTCTAGCTGGAGCAGAGAGAATGTACTAGCTTTGTATTCCCCATGGAATTAGCTTTGTTTTATTTATTATTATTATTATTATTATTATTACAGCACCAGCAATATGCCTGGCACTGAGGAATCTTTATATCCAGCCTAGCGCTGAAACAGGGATCTGATCCGGTATCCACGCAGGTAATACCCGTGGTTTCAGGTACCATTTTAGGTATCCGAATCGGGACCCAAATACTATTTGAATACCTGAAAAACCAAAATTTCAGTTACCCTTTTTTTTTTACTACCCCAAATTACACAAAAAACCAAAATAATACCACCCCCAAGCTCCCCAAATCTGGGACGAAATTGGTATTTTAGTAGCCTGGCTGCTGGTATTTCAGTATACCAATTGTCGATATTTCAGTATTTCGGGTACCCGATTGAAAACCGATTTGGGTACCAAAAAGTACCCAAAATATTCCATTCGATTCGGGGGGCATAAGTTTGATGGGTATGATCGTTTTTACCGGTGCTCGTTTTAGCTCTCATTCCACATTTTCCCATGGATTCAGGGCAGCTCACGATACTAAAAATATAAAAACCATTTAAGAAAAATAAACCATATATAATTCCAATTAAAAGCACTCCCACTCCCACCTCTCCAACCCTATCCCTGCACACTAAACACCGAGTCAAATAAATAGGTCTTCCTCACTTTCTGAAGATGTTGTTCACGCTCAGGTTCTGACGAAGCTCCAGAGAAAGGGAGTTCCCCTTTGGGGAAGGACAAGATAAAAATCCAGATAAAAATCCAAATGACTAAGTGAATTTAGCCTGAAGTGACCCTTGCCAGGGGCCTGGAAAACTATGGGCCCTAGTCCTGCAAAGGAGTTGGCCAAGGTTTCCTGCCACACAGGGGAGGAGGGAGAAGGGAAGTCTGAAATAAAACAAAAATTAACACATTGAGGGGTTTTTTGAGTTTTTTGGGCATTTCCAACATTTCACTATGAAAAGAGCCATAGTTTCAAAATGTGTCTCTGTGTAAAAGAGGGGGGGGGGGGGCATTTCTCCCAGTGCTCCCTAACCCTGGCTGGAAACGTCTATCTGGCAGGCAGCAGCTGCACAAATCCTCCCACACAGTCTCACCCAGAGGAGCCATCTCATCCAAGATCCCAGGCAATGGAACTCGGCTGAGGCTGCCACGCTCCCCTCAAGGGAGTATTACTGCAGCACAACAGGAAAGGGCGCTCTCTTGCCGGGACAGGGGTTTGAAATCCCAGACGCTTGTCGTAGGAGCAGGGAAGAACTGGCCAGAGATAGCCCATGGTGAGGCCGACCTGGGTCTGGTCCTTGCACAGATGCCGTAGGCCGCGGTGTGCGAGATCCTAGCAGAGAACGACGTAGCCAAGGGGAAAAGCAACGCACGGACGTGGCATCGTTGCTGAACGTAGGGGCTGCTCCCAATCAGCTCGCCCGGGCACCAGCGGTTCTAACAGGAGAGCACAGGGAAGGGGGGGAGGAATTGGGATTGGTCAAAATATTTCTGGAACGGGTTTTGAGAAAGCGGGATGTGGCCTGTCTTGCTTTTCTGTTTTGCCTTCCCATTTTCAATAGGATTTTGAGAAGTTTTGTCTGCTTGATGTCCACTGGCTCCCCCTGCCCCTTCAAATTCAGCACAACAAGCTCCTGGTCTTCACCTTCAAGGCTCTTCATGGCCTTGCTCCCCCATATCTCCCCGCTCTTGTATCCCGCCACACTCCTGCCCGAAAGTGTCACCCCCCCTCCGCCCCCCCCCCTCGCCAGCCCCCAAATCTCCTGCTCTCTTAACTATTGTGCTCCCTATGTCTGGGACTCCCTCCCTCAACACATCGTTCTGCTCCCTCCCAACCTTCAAATCCCTCCTGAAACTTCTCTCTTCTGTCCTCCTCACCCCACAGGCTGCTCATGGATGCTCCGTCTACAACCTATTATTCAGGGGGCCCTTCTCCCCTAAAATTAAGCTAAGCAAGTGCCCCTGTGGCTTCTCAACTGTGTGAATAACTCTCTCTCTCTCTCTCTCTCCCTATATTCCCCCTGCCCCTTGTCTTCACTCCCTGGTATCTCCTAGATTGTAATCCCCTCAGGGAAGGGATTTGCCTCTAATTAATGACTGTTCAGTACCAGGCACATTGCTGTCCCTATATAAACAAATCAATATCATAATTGTGCCAATACCTTCTCTCCTCCAGAGATGCTGTGATTTCCAAAGAAGATAGAGGAGGGATTTGTCAGGGACTCAGGGTATATAAATAAACAAGGGTTCTACCAGCTGCATTTCCAAGGTGTGTTTCTCTTCATTGATTATGTTGATACTGTGAGGTAGGGAACGGGAATATAATCCAGGTAATAGTCTAGTAAGTAAACCGCAAGTGGCTCGGCCTAGGAAATGGACATCTATCCCCCCAGGACTCGACCTGCCACTGCTGCTTCCATCACCGACGCCACTGTGGGGAGAGGATCCCCCCCCAGACAAGACCCAAGCTGTCCAGCCCCAGGTAACATCGACCCCCTCCCCCTGTGGGAGGAGGGGGCAGGGACGGCGCTTGGGGGTGGACCTCCAGCCCAGCGGGGCCAAAAGCCGCTAGCGGCTTGGGGGTGCTCTTAGGCGTGGCCCTTAGTGGGGTCTGAGCGGGCTAGGGTGGGGCTATTTGTATTTTGGGATTGGGACGTGGGGGTAGGTGGGATGGAATGTCNTATAAATGTTTGTTAATAATAATAATAATAATAATACGGACGCAGCCTCCGCACCAGATACAACTGGCAGAAAGCAGTCTTCACCACCACCTCCACCTGTCGCTCCAGGCAGGGATCTGCGTCCAGTATCACCCCCAGACTCCGAACCTGCTGAGCTATAGGAGGGCGAACCCCCCCAATCGGGGGTGGGCGACACCTCCCTCGCCCTCCCCACCACCATCACCTCCGTCTTATCGGGGTTGAGCTTCAGTCCACTCTGCCACATCCACTGTGTGTGCTGAAAAGACGCAGCTCAGGATTTGCAGCTTTTTTGGCAGGGGCACGGCCCTGCGATTAAAATGCCTGCACTGAATGAATCCAACACTCATCCAGCTGCCCGCTTAGGCTGTGTAGCTTTTAAGCCGATTCTTGACTCCTTTTTGCAACCCCCAGCACATCACCATGCGAGTAGACAGTTTGTGTAAGTCCTGCTCAGTGTGAGCAAGGCGGGCTGGGGGCTGAGCACTCAGACACTAGGTTTGCAAAGCAATTCATTAATAAAATGCCTGGAGGAGGAAGTTCAGATTGAAGGCCTGATGGGATGGGATGGGACGGGCTGTGCCAGCTGCCAGGGAAGGCAGCAGCTGTTACTAAACCTCAGGATTGAATGCCGACAAAATTAAAGGAGACACTGAAACAATGGCTCCAAGGACAAGTGATCAATAAGTCTAGCTGCCGGAAGAGGAATGCAAGTCAAGCATATGGATGTGAAAACGGCGTTCTGAAATGGTGAGCTAAAGGAGGATATTTACATGGACCAACCACCAGGGTTTGCAGCCGCTGAAAGGCCGGATCTTGTATGCAAACGGCACAAAAGCATTTATGGGCTTAAGGAGGCTGCCAGAGCGTGGACCACTAAAATAAACACGGCGCTCAGGAGGGAAAATGTTACCAGGAGCAAAGCAGATCCCTGCTTATACACAAAGAGACTAAGGGGCAGGTGGATCTTTGTATTAATTTATGTCGATGCCCTTATCGTATGCTTCGAACAAGGAGGGGGCGAGTGCGAAACAACGAGAGTTCTAAANGAGGATATATGAGGAGGCAGAGACCTGAGCGCTATTTACTGTCTTCCAGTGGGATCTCTCTGCAGAAAAAGGTGGCCAAGGATTGGCCTGAGATTGTGTAAAGTTGGTTCTGAGAGAAGGAACACGACCACAAAATCTGTCACAAGAACTGGAAAGGCTGGTGTGAGAAGCTACCAGAGTTGACATGAATCAGAAACCTCCAGGTTCAAGCTGTCCAGAAAAGACAAGCAAGACTCTACCGAGTTAGCACAGAAGTTAAAATCCCAGCTCATCTTCACTGAATTTGAAAGGAATGACAAGCTTAACACAGTTAGCAACTGACCTGCATCTTGTGTGAAATCAGTTGGGTCGACAGCTCCCGACATCTCATCTGGGGCCAAATTGTGGCTTTTGTCCAGTGGCCTGAAAGAGCAACTGCCGTCACCCCCTAATATTGAGCAGATGGGATCCTTCTCCTCCTCCTCCTCCTCCTCCTCCGAGGTCTCTTCCCTCTCTGCCTCCCGCCGTCTCTCATTTCCCTGCTGTGCAGCTCTCCTCTCTGTGCATTAGGAGTTGCTGTGTGTCAATAAATGGTCTGGCATCTTGATCTCGCAAGTGCTCCGAGCCAGTGCTCTGGGGGCCAGGGAATCAGTTGTAGCAGCTGTGCTCGCACACTGCCACGCCATGCACAACAGAGAGGAGCTCATCCATGTCCCCTGTGCATAGAGGAGAGGTCATTCCAATTCCGGTACACGCGTCGGACATGGAGCTGAAACCAAGAGTACATAAATAGTCATCTGGCTAATTGGAAATCCAGTGGATGCTAAATTGGATACTACAAGTATCCAACCGGATATCAGATACTGCGATAGCCGGCCAGATGCCAGATAGTAGTGGTTACTTCTTTCAGCCCTAGTTGGGGGCTGCCGCCTGCATGCGGGACCAAGGATCTCATGAAAGCCCGTCCAGCATGTTGCCGGCACTGCATTCCTAGAGGAGCTTCCCCCCATAAGAAGTGCCGTGAGGAGTCAGATAAATAGTCCATCCCATCCAGTCCAGCTTCCTGTCTCGGACAGCAGCCATCTTGGGACACTTCAGAGCAGGTCACAATGAAATGATCCACTCCCTGCTATTTACTTTCTGGTCTCAACAATCAGAGGTTACACCCTCGTCCCCAACCAGTTTGACGAATAGCCATTTAGGGGCCTATCCTCTAAGAACGTCTTCATCCCAAGAGGGGACGTTGGGAGTAAACAGCAAGGAGCGGATCACTCCATGATGACCTGTTGAGGACTCCTCAAGCGACTGCCCCTGTCGGAGACACGATTCCGGACCGGAGAGACAATTGCTCTGACCCACCGTGGCACTTCTTATGTTCTTTTGTGAAACCCAGTTACCCTGTTGGTCTTCACAACATCCTCTGGCAACAAGTTCCACAAGTTAACTGAACGTTGAGTAAGCAAGTACTTTCTTCTGTTTGTTTTAAATCAGTAGGTAGTTTCATGGAGTGTCCCTTAGTTCTAGTTCTGTTGGGGAGAAGGTAAATTACAACTCCCTATTGACTCGTTCTGCACCATTCATGATTTTATAGACCTCTCTCCCATCCCCTCTCAGTCGTCTCTTCTCGAGCTGAAGAGCCCCAACCTGTATCCAGCCTCTCCTCAAATGGGAGTCGTTCCC
>QEPC01009638.1:3602747-3624481 GCA_003113815.1 Sphenodon punctatus | reverse complement strand
GTACCTATTTTTGCTTGGTGGAGGACCCATCAGCTGGTGCAGCAGGAAACAAGCCTCTGTGACACTTTCCTCGATGGAAGCAGAGTACGTGGCAGCGGCACACGCCAGCCAAGAAGTTATCTGATTGCGACAGCTTCTGAATGATCTGGGGCAAACATTGGACAGACCCACGCCGATCCTGGAAGACAACCAAGGATGTATAGCACTGGCACAAACAGAAAGAATCAACCCAGAACCAAGCACATTGACGTAAAATACCATTTCCTGAAAGACTCCGAACAAGGACTCCTAGATCTGCAATACTGTCCTACAGAGGATATGACGGCGGATGTACTATTCACGAAGCCACTAGCAGGGGAACGCCATCGCAAGCTATTAAGAAGAATGAACCTAGTGGGTTTGACTAGTGACTGTTGAGAAGGGGTTTTGGATTGTGCAACAGTCACAAGTAAAAGCCCATTGCAAGCCCTGCAAGCTCAATATGGGGCTTGTCCAGTAGAGGAGAGGGTCAAGGGATGAAACAGGTTTTTTTTCCTCCTTGTCTCCTCTCTTGGGCCCCCCTCTCGTCCTGTGCAGTCTGTACAGTACGGAAGCAGGTCTTCTGAGCTCTTAGTAAAGTTCTGTTTTGAAGACACTTCTGCTGTGTGTTATTCAGCAGAAAGCTAACTCTACAATATCCGTTACCTTTTTATTCCTTTATTATATTGCACTCTTGGTCCAGTCTTGCACTACTTTTAATCTTGATTTATGAATTAAAACTTTCAGTCTGGTGAGCTTGAGTAGATATCTGATATTGGAAGGACACAGCAGAGGAAAATTCTGGGTTTTAAACCCAGACGAACCTTGTAATTCATTTCTGGGCTCTGGGCAGGTGAAGGTGACAGAGAGAGTTAACCCTGTGCAGGTTGGAATAGTCATCTTCAATTAATGCTGTAGACAGGGAAACCAAGTCACGGCCGGCCAAGAGTGGGGCAGAGAGGTCCCAGTCCCATCACAGTGGCGAGCGTGCCAGGAGTTGAGACTGAGGCGGAACAGCTTGGCAGGCATCCGTGCTGCCCCATACGTACGTGGCCACCATGGGGGTCCGTGACACTGCCAGGGGCAGCCTGACAGGGGCAGCAGAAAGAGGGGTAAGCAGCCCACAAGCCTCCAGTGAAATTGACAAACACAAAGTGATCCTAGGCTCATCCTGGAGACAAGAGCTAGAGCGACCCTTTCTATGGTCCACCAGCTGATCGATGCCCAGTAGTGGGCGCGGCATCGATGGGGTATTGTGTGTCTGCCTGTTCCGGGGGTCTCCTCCTGAGTCTCCTAGTTACGTTCTGGGCTGTAAACCAGAATTTGAGCTGACCCAACGTAACAAGGAGCCCCATGTTGGTTGGACAGCAGGAGCGGTGTTGAATGTTAGAGATACTCACGGTGCCGTGGGTAGCCCTGGCACCAAACCAGTTAGATCCCAGGGCCCCTGCAGGCCTAAGAACAGGGTGAGGGCTGGGGTGGGGGCACAGTAGAAGAAGTCCAGCTTCTGGTGTGGGTGGGCGTGGCAGGGTCTATGATGCAACATTTCATAGATATGCAACATGTACGATTCCTAGTTCTGGAAATAATTGCTGAAGAGAGAGGCCATTATGTAAAAATACTACAAAGGAGGGAGATTTTCTGGATCTTCACATTGGGAACGCAGGCTGCCTTGGGGTTAAATGATTCTGTTTCATGGACTCCATTCTCAACATAGCTGAATAGAGATCACTAGACCCTCATTGTCTGCCATGGGGTTTTGTTGTTACGACTGTTCATCTGCACATTTATGTGAGCCCGGACTATATGGGCTGGTATGATTGTTACTCCCTGAATTGATCATTTTAATGTTGATCTAAATGGTAGTATTTATTTGTGGTTTCAGTGCATGACTAGATAGTTATTCATTGTTTCAGTGTGGTTGGCAAACACCCATATCCAACAACCACAATAGCTTTTGTAAATCACCTGAAAAAAAGGAAAAATCAACATTAGGCAGTAACAGCAAGAACCACAGCCTGGGGTTTATTTTACAATCCCCAGATACAGTTGCAGTCCTTGCAGATTTTATGGGACAATAAGCCCTACATCAGGTAGTAATAAGAAGGCTATACGCCCTCATCAGGATAGGTCCTATGCCAGGCTTCAATTTATTTATATTTTGATAGGCAGCATTAATAAGGACTTAAGCATTTAGTCTTTAGAACACGTGATGGGGCTGTAATTGCAGTGGCTCTGCTCATTGATCATCCCGTATCACATGAGGAAAGGCTGCATGGGATTTATACCCTGGATAGACCCAACTGGCAACACCTGCGCTCTCAAGGCACAGCCAGGAGGCTGTGTGTTTGTGAGACACTGGCAGGGCTCTTTCGGGAGGAAAAGGTTGGTATATACATTTCATGATAATTTTGTGGCTATTGGATGGGTGTCCATTTGACATACTAGTACTGTGTTAATCAGTTTGCATCAGCTGTGAACAACACACTTATGTGGATATGTTTTCCAGGTACAAATGGGCCCACACAGGGACTAAAGTGTAATGGAAGAGCTTCCAAACAGGTGATGTGGAAAGGTAGGAACTCTCTTTCTACATCTAGGAAGTAACTAATTAGTGACTGTAAGGGTCAATTGAATGCATAATGATTTACTTTTGAATGCAGGTTTTACGATAACATGCTTGGTTGATTTTTGGAATTGTGTAGACAATTTTCCTTAATATTCAGGAGCCACTGAAGAAGGGGGCATTCCCTGAAACGCGTTTGGCAGGCAGCTGAAGGCCCAGGCTAAAGAAGCCCAATTTGAAAAAGGAAAAGACCATCATGGGCACATCAACCATATTCCTCAGGATTTCAGGAATGGACTTTTGAAAACTTTAATTTCCATGTAGAGCTCCAGGGGGGGGGGCCTTTCTGTTGTCCACAGCTGTATGTTAAATTGTAATACCCACATGATTGTTGTTCATGCCTTGCTATTTTAATGAACCCAGTACCCATTGAATGGGAATCCATCATTGTTTTGGTACACCTCTGTTATGTGATATTCGCACAGTTCCACATTTTGCATCCATATAAGGGTATAATATAGTTCTTCCCCCCCCCCCTTTTTTGTGCTTGTCTATGACACCTCCCCCCCTCCCCCCCAAGGGTTCAGCGTTCAGGAGACCGGCTCCAAACCATGAGGAAGTCCTGCTTTTGACACAGTCAGGGGAGCCAGACACAGGCCAAGCTGCCTTTCCCTGGGGCTGCAGGAGCCAGCTCACCTGACTTGGAGCTGGGGTCAATTCTCATGTTTGGGAAGCGGGCAAGCTGGGGTCTCGGGAGCTGCCAGGCACATGACCCGAGGAGACGCTACGCCCATGGAAATCCCTTTCTGCCTCATTGTTTGTTATCGTGCCATGATTTCGGCACCGCAGTTACTGCAGAGGATCATCTTGGGGCTATGGATGCCCCGTCCTGTCCTGTTCTGTGGGGTCGGTTTCGGATGGTGTCGCCTGCCGATGTGGAGTCCTTGTTGGGATCTGTTCGTGCCACCGCTTGTGAGCAAGATCCATGCCCGTCCTGGCTGAAAGACTTTTTCACCCAGTTCCCCTAGGTTACCAGGCCTGGGCCCCACTCCCAGCCCAGAGCCCTCACTTGGGGAGCAAGGAGACCCCGTGGAGCCTCCTGCCAGGAGCAACAGACCCCAGAGATAAACCCTCCTGGTCCCCATGGGTCGCCCAATCCTGGGGGTTATTACTGCAGCCTTCCTTATTATTATTATTATTATTATTATTAAACATTTATAAAGTGCCAGTAGTAACCTGGCGCTGTACAGAACATACAATCAGCTGCGGTCCCTGCCTGTGGCTTACAATCTAAAAGACAAGGAGGGGGAGACAAGGAGAGGGGACAGCGGGAGAGACATGGGAGAAGACAAACAAACATTCAGGCGGATGCGAAGTCTCAGGTGCGTGTACTTGGCTTGGTTACAAGGTGGTCGGTAGCAGCAGTCAGCAGAGGAGGGCTGACAGTAAGAGCAAGGGGAAAGACTAGAGGGCATTGGGAAAGGCAGCATGGAAAAGGTGGGTCTTGAGGAGGGATTTGAAGGAGCGGAGGGAGGAGGCGAGGCGGACGTCGGCAGGGAGGGAGTTCCAGGCATGCGGGGCAGCGAGGGAGAAGGGACGAAGGCGGTTGGGCGAGCAGGAGAAGCGAGGGAGAGCGAGGGAGGGGACAGCGGAAGAGCGGAGAGCGCGCGCAGGAGCGCGTAGGGCGATTAGGTCCGAGAGGTAAGGGGGAGCTTGGTCATGGAGCGATTTGAACGTGAAAACCAGGAGTTTGAACAGGATACGTTCAGGAAGGGGGAGCCAGTGAAGGGAGAGGAGGAGAGGCGTCACATGGTCGAAGCGACGGGCAGAGTGAATGACCTTGGCGGCAGAGTTTTGGATCGCCACAAGGGGGGACAGGTGGGAGCGAGGGAGGCCAGCAAGGAGGAGGTTGCAGTAGTCGAGGCGAGAGATAACCATGGCATGAACAAGGATTTTGGCCGAGGAGACAGATAGAAAGGGGCGAATGCGGGCAATGTTGAGGAGAGCGAATCGGCAGGATTTGGCCACAGAGTCAATGTAAGGTTTAAAGGAGAGGTGCGTGTCAAAAATGAAGCCCAAGCTGCGGGCACGGAGAACAGGACGGATGGTGACCCCATCAATGCAGACGGTCAGGTCAGAGGGAGAGGAGGGGGAGGGAGGAAAAATGAGGAGTTCAGTCTTGGCCATGTTCAGTTTGAGTTGGCGTCGGGACATCCAGGCGGAGATATCAGAGAGGCAGTCGACGAGGCGTGAGCGGACAGAGGAGGAGAGAGAGGGGGTAGAGAGATAGAGTTGGGTGTCATCAGCATAGAGATGGTATTGGAACCCGTGGGAGGCAATAATTTCACCAAGGGACCGGGTGTAGATAGAGAAGAGGAGAGGGCCAAGGACAGAACCTTGGGGAACCCCAACCGAGAGGGGAAGGGAGGGGGAGGTCGACTCGGGGAGGGAGACATTAAAGGAGCGGTCAGAGAGGTAGGAGGAGAACCAGTCAAAGACAGAGCCACGGAAGCCCAAAGAGTAAAGCGAGTCCAAGAGGAGCGAGTGGTCGACAGTGTCAAAGGCAGCAGAGAGGTCAAGGAGGACAAGAACGGAGTAGTGGCGCTTCGATTTAGCGACAAGTAGATCATTGGTGATCTTGGCCAGGGCAGTTTCAGTAGAGTGGAGGGGGCGGAAGCCGGACTGGAGAGGGTCGAGGGAGGAGTTGGCAGAGAGGAGGTTCAGGCAGCGGGAGTAGACGACACGTTCCAGGAGCTTCGAAGCAAAGGGAAGGAGGGAGACCGGCCGGTAACTAGAGGGATCGAAAGGGTCCAGGGTAGGCTTTTTGAGGATGGGGGAGACAGTGGCATGTTTGAAGGCAGAGGGGAAGGAGCCTGTGGAAAGGGAGAGATTGACAACATGCAGAAGGGGGGGAGCGACAGTGGGAGCAATAGAGGTCAGGAGGCGGGAGGGGATCGGGTCAAGGGGGCAGGTGGAGGGGTTCGATGAAGAGAGAAGAGCGGAGATTTCCTGGAGAGAGGCAGGAGGGAAGGATGTGAGGAGGGAGGGGGGCGGGGGAGGGGGTGGGACGGGAGCGGGGGGCGGAGGAGGGTGGGAGGCAATATCCCGACGGATCTTGTCAATCTTGGAGGTGAAGAACAATGCAAGATCCTGAGCAGCAAGGGAAGAGGGCGGAGGAGGGCAGGGGGGTTTGAGAAGAGAGTCGAAAGTAGAGAAAAGGCGGCGAGGGTCGCGGGAGAAAGATTCGATCCTAGAGGCATAATAGCGTTGCCTAGCTAGGGAGATAGCCGAGGAGAGGGAGGAGAGGGAGAATTTGTAATGGAATTTGTTCCTGACCCAGGCGACCTGCTCGCCACTGCCGCACGCACCAATAAAATCTCCCCAGACTGAGCGCCTTAGGCCCTGCACTGCTGCTAGAGGCTCACAGAGAGTCCCCTGCAGCTCGCGGGCGGGGGTCGCTGTCTGGACCCCGAGAAGCCTCATTGCTAGCGCCTATGCCACCCACCAAGCTCCAGGGAGCCACAGGCTGGGCCCCACAATGGAGCTTGTTCAGGCAGCAGTGCCCTCACCTCCAAGCACAGCATGGACCTGGCAGCGGGCCAGGGGCAGCAACAGGGGCACCTTCCCGGGGCTGGGCGGGCCCCTCTGTCCCGAGCGCCACCTGCTGGTGACCGAGACCGATCACAGGCTAACCTAGCAATCCTGCTCTGCTCTGGCTGGGGGTCTCCCCCAGAGCAGGGATCTGGGGGCCCCTGAAGCTCAGTCAGAGCCACATTGTGCTGCTGCTGCTGCGCGGATTAGGAGCAGGGCTGCCTAGGCAGATTTTTAAGGAACACTTATGAAAAATGCATGTTTCAGGGCCTGCATTGGAGCCTAGGGCCCTGCAACATGTATTTTTCATAAGTGCTCCTTGAAAGTCTGCCTGGGCAGCCCCCCTGGAGCTTAGGGATTTTGGAGAGTTCCCTGCGGGTACAAAGGTGCTTGCTTGTAGTGGAGACTGGGGGAGCAGTAAGACCCACAACTTTAGTCACATTCAAGAGACTTTACAGCGGCAGCAGCCCCCTAGCTAGGCACTTCCTGGTCTCAGAATTGCTAACCCCGTGGCGAATTCCAGGGCGACAACGCAGCCGCCAAAAATGCCCTCCTGACGGTCCGAATTCGCCGCTAGCGCGGGACTTCCAGGAGGGCAACCTCGCATAACCACAGGGGCCAGCCAGGGCCACGGGGCGTGGGGCGATCACTCAGATCAGTTGTATGTATTTCAGTTGAATGATTTCACTGTTATATTTTTAAATCTTGTTGTGAGCCTCCCCGAGCTGCTGTTGTGAGCAGGAGGCAGCAGGCTAGAAATGATTTGAAATAAATAAAATAAATTTAAATGGTGGAGTGAAAAAATACTTTCTTTTATTTGTTTTAAATCTGCTGCCAGTTGGTTTCATGGAGTCTCCCCTAGTTCTAATGCTACTTGAGAGGGTAAATAGCCGTTCCCTGTCTACTCGTTCCACTCCACTCCTGATTTTATAAACCTCTATCCTATGTATCCCCCCCTCAGCCGCCTCTTCTCCAAGCTGGAGAGCCCCAGCCCAACCAGCCTCTCTTCAGACGGGAGCCCTTCCAGACCCTGGATCAGGTTTGTTGCCCTTCTCTGCCCCTTTTCAAGTTCTACTAGATCTTCTTTGAGACCGGGCGACCAGAACTGCCCACAATATTACAGGGGCGGTCGCACCATTCATTTAGAGGAGGCGTTGGTATATTTTCAGGTTTACTCTCTTTCCCTTTCCGAATAATTCCTAACATCCTGTGTGTGTTTTTGGACAGCTGCTGCGCACTGCACTGAGGCTGTCACTGTATTGTCCACAATGACACAAAGAGCCTTTTCCTGAGTGGGAACTCCTCATTTATTTATTTATTTCTAGATTTATACCCCTAGATTTAGAGCCCAGCATTGTGTGCGCAGAGTTTGGATTATTTTCCCCTCTGTGCATCACTTTCCACTTGTCCACATTAAATCTCATCTGCCATCTGGATGCCCAGGCGCCCAGTCTCACGAGAGCCTCCTACAATTCTTCACAGCTACAAATGTGATCATCTCACACTTGACTCCTTTTTCCAGATCATGAATGAATACATTAAACAACGCCGGTCCCGGGACAGATCCATGGGGCGCTCTCTCCTCCGCTAGTTATCTCTCTCCATTGTGAAAACTGACCATTTAGTCCTACCTTTTAACCAGTTACCAATTCACAATAGGACACTGCCTCCTATTCCATGACTATTTCATTTCCTCAAGAGTCTCTTGTGAGGGACCTTACCAAACGCTTTCTGAAAATCCAGCTACACTATATTAACTGGATCACCATTATCCACATGCTTTTTACATCCTCAAAATGTAAATCCTTATGTGCATCCTCTTCCCCCTCACTCAGAATCTCTTCCCTGTAATTGAGGGGGAAAACAGACATGACGCTAACCAGCACCCTTTAACCACCCTTGGGGGTCATTTATGCATGTTTCAGGGCTGCATAGGGCACCAATACAGCCCTGCAACATGCATAAATCACCACCANTCCCTGTAATTGAGGGGGAAAACAGACATGACGCTACCCACCACCCTTTAACCACCCTTGGGGGTCATTTATGCATGTTTCAGGGCTGCATAGGGCACCAATACAGCCCTGCAACATGCATAAATCACCACCAAGTGTGGTTAAAGGTTAGCGTCATGTCTGTTTTCACCCTAAGTTTCTAACTTAGTTCCCTGTAACCAAGTTACTAAATTAGTTCCCTGAAACTAAGTGAAACATATGTACCTACTACTTCTCAACCTCATGAAAGAATGTATCCTTGCTTCTCCCTTGTCTCTCCCTCTCCCTTGTCTCTTAGATTGTAAACCCCTTGGGGGTAGGGACCTGTCTATAATGATTGACTGTACAGTCCCAGGTACATTGCTGCTGCTATATAAATATAAATATAAAATTCCAATAGATTAGTGAGGCATGGCTTCTCTTTGCTAAATTTGTGTTGACTCTTCCCCATTAAGCCATGTTTATCTATTTATTTATTTATTTATTTATTATTTATATTCCCATTTTTACCCCATCCCTCTTGCAATAGGCGACTCGGGGCAGCTTACAAATTCACAAATAAAAACAGCAATCACAACATAAAATATAAATACAATGTACTAAAACTCTGATCATGTGCATAGAAAAACATAGAATACCCTCACGTGAATAAAAATACACTCACCCCCCCACCCCACCCCAACAAACCCATCCCGCCAGCTCCATCTCCCCCGCCAAACACCTGGTGGAAGAGCCAGGTCTTGCAGTTTCATCAGAAGGCGAGAAGATTTAGGCTGAGGCAAACCTCCATCAGGAGACAATTCCAGAACGATGGTGCAGTCGCCGAGAATTCCCTCCTGTCCATCCGAACTCACCAATAATGTGGGATCTTCCAGGAGGGCACCCCCGGACGACCGCAGCAGCCAGCCAGGCCACAGGGAGTGAGGCGATCACTCAGATAAGTAGGGCCCAGGCCGTGAAGGGCTTTAAAGGTCAACAGCAGCACAATGAATTGGGCCTGGAAGAGAATAGGCAGCCGGTGCAGCACCCAGAGCTTCTGTCTTATGTGTTCCTGGTGGCCCGTCCCAGGCAAGAGACCGGCCACCAGCGTCGGCACTAGCTGCAGCTTCCGAGCCATCACCAAGGGCAGCCCCGCAATGCAGCAGTCCAGCCTGGAGGTGACAAACGCATGGATGATAGTGGCGAGATCGGAGTCCGAGACACATGGGTGGAGCCGTCTCACCAGATGTAATTGGCAAAAGGCCAAGGTGCCCCTGGCTACCGCCAACACCTGAGAGTCCAGGCGTAGCTGTGAATCCAGGAGCACCCCCAGGTTCTGCACAGATGGAGCCAAAGGAGGACAGATGCCCCCAATATTTTATATATTTTATTTATTTATAGATTTTTACCCCACCCCTCCTGCGAACAGCTCGGGGCGGCTTCCAACAATAAAACTACAATGCATAAAAACAATTTAAAACCATCAATAATAATAAAACTCATATATAAAATTATTATACAGCAAGGCCCGGGCTCCATTTAACAATAAATAAGGTAGGGGACCTAAAAACCTAACCCCACCTTCCCACCCTCCCCAAAGGCCTGAGCGAACAGCCAGGTTTTGCAACTGCGCCACAATGACAGCAGGCTGGGGGCCAGGCGGGCTTCCTCTGGAAGGGAATTCCAAAGGCGCAGCACGGCCCCCAAGAATGCCCTCTCCATTGTGGCCCCTGCTTAACATGGGGGACCTCCAGGAAGCCCCCCCCCCCGGCGGACCAAAGGAGCCGCTCTGGGGCACGGAGGGCAAGGCGGTCCCTGAGGTATGAGGGGCCCAGATCGTGAAGGGCTTTATAGATCAACACCAAAACCTTGAACCTGGCTCGGCTCGCTATCGGCAGCCAGTGCAGAGCTCGGAGCACAGGTGTAATATGCTCCCGACGGCCCGTCCCCATAAGGAGACAAGCTGCCGCATTCTGCACTAGCTGCAGCCTCTGGACCAGGAACAAGGGCAGCCCCACGTAGAGCGCGTTGCAGTAGTCCAGCCGGACGCAGCCTACGCACCAGCCTTAGCGACTGCTTCCACCTGCCGCTCCAGGCGGAGATCTGCATCCAATATCACCCCCAGAATCCAGACCTGCAGAGCTATAGGAGGACGAAGCCCCCCCCCCAACCAGGGGGGCCACTACCTCCCTCGCGCTTCCCACCAACATCACCTCCGTCTTATCGGGGTTGAGCTTCAGTCTGCTCAGCCGCATCCATTCCGCCACGGCCTCCAAACACGGGAATAGCAGCGAGATGGCAGCGTCTGGGTCAGTTGAAAAAGAGAGGTAACCTCCTCACCCAGATCACCGGTTCCACCAACTAACATCACCTCTGTCTTATCGGGATTGAGCTTCAATCGACTCAGCCCCATCCCATCCCCCACAGCGGCCAAGCACCGAGACAGACAGTAATGAACAGCAGGGCCTCGGTCAGATGAAAATGACCAATACAGCTGGGTGTCAGCGTACTACGCACGACCTCCCAGAGCAGCTTCATCTGCCCATTAAACAAGAGGGGGGACAGAATGGAGCCCTGAAGGAGAGGCCCCCAGGGGACAAAGTACAGTCTCCTACCACCCCACGCTGAGATCTCTCTGCAAGGTAGGAGCGGATCCATTGCAAAACGGTCCCGTCCACCCCCGTCAGGACCCGCAGGCGCGTCACCAGCAACTCATGCTTAATGGTATCGAAGGCCGACGACAGATGTAATAGAACCAACAGAGTCATATGACCCTTGTCCAATTCTACCAGGAGGTCGTCGACCAAGGGCAGAAGCGCTGTCTCCGTGCCATAACCTGGGTGAAAACCAGACTGTGTGGGATCAAAAAACTGAGGCCGTCCAAATGCACCTGGAGCTGCCGGGCCACTACCCGTTCAATAACCTTGAGACAGGCCGGTAACTAGCCAGGGCATCAGCATCAAGTGACAGTTTCTTGAGGAGGGGACGGACCACAGCCTCCTCAAGGCAAACTGGCCCATAACCCTCGCCAGCACTGTTTCCCTGGTCGCTCTCATCAACCAGGACAGGCAAGGGGCTAATTCACAAGTCGTGGTTCAAAGAGACCCCAGTGCATCACCAATTGAAAATCGCCTCACAAAAAGCACGATGAGAGAGGGCATTCCTAACCTCTGGCTCTGTCACTGCCTCCAAGATGGCGGAGTCGGAGTCCTGCTCAACGCAGACAAGAGATCAATATGCTCAGGAATTGTTTTTCCCAACTGTTTCTACCATTTTGCTTGGCACAGACATCACCGGTCTGTAGTTTCCAGGATCGCCTCTGGAGCCCTTTTAAATATTGGTGTTACGTTTGCTACCCTCCAATCCTCAGGTTCAGTGGCAGAGTTTAGTGGCAGGTTACAAATGACCAGTAGTAGATCTGCAACTTCATACCCGCTAGGGTGAATCCCATCTAGTCCCAGTGATTTATTACTATTTAGTTTGTCAGTTTGCGCTAGAATCTCTGCCAGAGACGCTGATTTGTGACAGCTCTTCCAATTCCTCACCTACAAAGAATTTGAGGGCGTGGGGGCACTACACATAACTTAGTATTCTACGTGGCAAGAAGAAAGGTTTAGGTTAAATATAGGCGGGGAGGCAGGGGCCCCATTGTCACTCATTGCCCTCAACGAGCAGGCATGGGACTTGCTTATAACTCTGCTGGGATCTTTAACTTGTGGTAACAAACCGGGCTTACAAAGCCACCTTGTCTCCTAACGTATGCTAGAGAGGATCCCAGTGCTCATCTGGATGGGGCACCGGCCGGTTCAGTCGGGTGTGCCGCGCAGGGACAGGGCCTGCCTGCTGCTCCCCTGGAAAGAGCCTTTCTTGGCTGAAATAATTTTCCAGGCGACAAGGTCTTTTGCTTGCCGGAGGTTTAATGGGTCAGTGCGAGGTCACCAGATGAACATGGGCTTCCCGTCGTCCTGCGACAGCTGGTGGAGGCACTGCAGCAGCACGAGGCAGTCGTCGAGGATCTCAGCGGGCACAGTCTGCCGCACCACCGTACGGAGGTAATTGATGTTGTTGTAGGAGCCGCTGTCGGCGGATGCCTGGTCTGGCCGCTCTCGGAGGATGCCGTAGGTGTTCACGATGTTCTCTGTGAAGTTGGGATGCACCTGCATGTCATAGCCCAGGCAACCCAGGCGATCCACAATGTCCTTGAAGCGCCGCGCCATGGCTGTACACTGGGCCTCATTCAGGTGGGCGCCAGGGACGTTTGCGGCCTGCGGAAAGAGGAGGAGCATGAAGGGGGCAGAGATGCTACCCAGAGTTGGCAGAGCAGCCCCAGCTCCAGAGTCAGAGGGATTGACCATGGAGTTGCACTGCTGCTGCCTCTGGGCAGATTGCTTCTGGGAAAATTTGCCAAGGGCCACATTTGGCCACAGCCCCAGGGCAGGCCCCGGTGGGGAAATCAGCAACCGGTATTAAAGCTGCCCCCAGCCCCATCGGAAGCGGGGCCCTAAGGTTTAACAGATCAGGCTGCTGAGAACAGGGAGGGAGGTCAGACACCCCCCTCCCCTCACGCCCAGCGATGAGGGGCAGCAGGAGCTAGCGCTGCCTGGGAGGGGATTCCCGGCTGTCTCTGTGCGAGGCTTGGGCTCTAAGACCTTGGAGCCAGCCTCAGCCAGGAAGGACTCCCACCTGCATGATCTTGTTGGGGATGTTGTGGACGGTGTAGCCGTACAGTCGGACCCGGTCCGGAAAGATGGTGGAGAGGATCCTGCGGTCCAGCTGGAAGGCGATCTCCCCAACAATCCGCTCTGCGGTCGTCTGCTTGGAATCTGCAAGGGTCAGAGGGGCCTGGTCATCAGGCAGCTGCGGCAAGGGCCCTTCCTGGGGCTTGGGCCCCTGTTCCCACCTCGGCTGAACGGATCAGGGCTTAATTTGTGACAAATGAACGGCCAGGGCCCAAATCAGCCGGGGAGCCACATCTCCCGGCCCAGAGCTTCTCGGCGCAGACAGCTGAACCCCGCTCCCCAGCAACCCGACAGACTGACCGACCGACCGTGGAGTAGAAACCAGGAATTGCAGCAGGGAGGGGGCAGACACTTTCCAGGACATAGACTCTTCCTGGGGACGTTTCCTGGGGCTCACCCCCCCCCCATGAATTGAATTGCTGATTCCAGCAGCAAATTCCCCCTCCCCTCGGCATCTAGGGGGATGCAGGGGGTGTGCCTCCTCCCCTCCCATCCTGCCCCATGGATTTTGTGCTGCCGTGCCTAGGGTTGGGGCCACTTAGGCCAATTTGTAAAAGAATCCTGATGAAAAAGGCATGTGGCCGGGCCTGCATTGTAAAAGTCTCCTTTTACAAATTGTCCTAAGTGTCAACAACCCTAGGCGCAGTCTATGCCATTTTGGCAGACTTTGGCTCTGACCTGTGTGGGAAGCACTCTGAGCTAGCCCATGGGGTGCCCGTCCTGCCAGTGGCTAGCCAATGGGGTGCTGGTATATATTCTGGGACGAGAGGGAGCAGCCCACGGGGAGAAGAGCCCCCCCTTTCCTGGCCGATAGATGAGGCATGTGACGTTCAAGTGTGATGCAGCGGCATGCTGGGAAATACATTTGCATTCAAAATGTGCACATTTCCTAGGATTTCATTAGCGGGAATAATTTATTCTGCTTGCAGAATTCAGGTTTCCTGATTGCAGAATTTGAGAAAAAGAATTTGCAGAATTCATAGGGCTCTGGGCAGAGTCTTCCTCCACCCCGTGGCAGAGTTCTGTCTCCTCTGGGGGTCCTTGCCAGCCCAGCCCCCCAGCCTGGCCTCCAGGCCTCCTGCCCCTTCTCCCTGGGGGCACTGGCGTGGGTGAAGCCAAGACAAGGAGGAGGAGCAGAGAAATAGCAGACCAGAGTGAGCTCCTCCTTCTCGTCCCCTGCCCCCCAAATGGCAGCAGCTCCACCCACCTGTCGAGCTTGTGGGTAACCCACCCCTGCCAGCCCCCCTAAACCCAGGGGGGGAGTGCCCAGGGGAAGGAGAAGCAGCCCCCTAAACCCTGGGGGAGTGCCCAGGGGAAGGAGCAGCAGCCCCCTAAGCCCATGGGGGAGTGCCCAGGGGAAGGAGCAGCAGCCCCCTAAGCCCAGGGGGGAGTGCCCAGAGGAAGGAGCAGCAGCCCCCTAAGCCCAGGGTGGAGTGCCCAGAGGAAGGAGCAGCAGCCCCCTATGCCTGGGGGGGAGTGCCCAGAGGAAGGAACAGCAGCCCCCTAAGCCCGGGGGGGAGTGCCCAGAGGAAGGAGCAGCAGCCCCCTAAGCCCAGGGGGGAGTGCCCAGAGGAAGGAGCAGCAGCCCCCTAAGTCCGGGTGGGGAGTGCCCAGAGGAAAGAGCAGCAGCCCCCTAAGTCCGGGTGGGGAGTGCCCAGAGGAAAGAGCAGCAGCCCCCTAAGTCCAGGGGGGAGTGCCCAGAGGAAGGAGCAGCACTCCTCAGGCTCGGCTCCTTCCAGGATGTAGGTGGTTGCCTTGAGGATCTGCCCCGCAGAGGCAGAGTCCCACCCCCCAGGTGATGTCCTCAGCTCGCACAATGATCCAGGTGCAATATTTCTGCAGCATCCTGCGAGCCACAGCAGCGTGTGGGAGGCAGGGCAGAACCCTTCCATCCCCGTCAGGCAATGCTGCAGTGGCTTGGGGCGTCTCACGGGGAAGCCTTCTAGAGTTTGTAGGGCTGGGCCGGGCCAGCACCCCTGGGTGCCAGGGCGGCCAATTCACAAGCCCTGCGGGGCAAGCAGTGGTTTAGAATTATGGAGGCCAAGGAATCTGCTCCCCTGTCCAGCCCCTGCCTCCAGGCACACCGGCTCCCATCAGGGAGAGAGAGGCCAGCAGTGTCACCATGACTGCCAGCTGGGTTGCATGGAGAGGCCACGATGACACCCAGCTGGTAATGTTCCAGGGACCCAGCTGCCCCCTCCTGCTCCCCTCAAGGATGCCCTGCCCACGGCGTAGGCAGATACGGCTGCCCTCTTCGGTTGTTTTTCACCTGACCCTTCCATTTTGGCCTATGTCAGTGTCTGGTAAAACCCACGCCAGGTGGCAGCCGTACTGCCAGGGCTTCTCAGGACATGTGCCCTGGAGATAGACCCCCGGGGCCTGTCAGTGTGCAGGACCCCTCCCCCCAGGATTCCTGCTCCCAGGCAATCAGTGGGCAGGGCTGCCAGATAGGCCAATTTCCCCAGGACACTTATGAAAAGTTTCACACACACCCATCAGGGAGAAGCCAGCAAACACCCCCCCACCCCCCGCCCGTCTCACCTTTCGATCTGGAGCTGCTGCTCTTGGATGATGCCCTGAAGGACCAGGCAGCTCTATCAGCCCCGCGGCGCTCTTTGGGCCTGACATCAGGTGACCTGGCGATGGGAGACGGCAGGGCAATGGGTTCCGACATGGAAAAGCCAGAGACCTGGATTGGCTGCAACATGGAAGGGCGATCCTCGACTAAGTCGCTGACGTGAAGAGACCGAGAGGACGGTTGGATGCTAGGAGTCGAGGAGGCCTGGCTGTAATCTTCCCCTTTCAAGAACCTGGAATTAAGGCCCATTCCCTGAGAAGCAGAGAGCTGAGCAGAGCCTGAGTCAGCGCGGCTGCTACCAGTAACATCCTGCCCTTTCAAGAACCTGGAACTAAAGCCCATTCCCTGAGAAGCAGAGAGCTGAGCGGAGCCTGAGCCAGCGCGGCTGCCACCGGTAACATCCTGCCCTTCCAAGAACCTGGAACTAAAGCCCATTCCCTGAGAAGCAGAGGGCTGAGTGGTGCCTGAGTAGGCCCGGCTGCCACCGGTAACATCCTGCCCTTCCAAGAACCTGGAACTAAAGCCCATTCCCTGAGAAGCAGAGGGCTGAGTGGTGCCTGAGTAGGCCCGGCTGCCACCGGTAACATCCTGCCCTTCCAAGAACCTGGAACTAAAGCCCATTCCCTGAGAAGCAGAGGGCTGAGTGGTGCCTGAGTAGGCCCGGCTGCCACCGGTAACATCCTGCCCTTCCAAGAACCTGGAACTAAAGCCCATTCCCTGAGAAGCAGAGGGCTGAGTGGTGCCTGAGTAGGCCCGGCTGCCACCGGTAACATCCTGCCCTTCCAAGAACCTGGAACTAAAGCCCATTCCCTGAGAAGCAGAGGGCTGAGTGGTGCCTGAGTAGGCCCGGCTGCCACCGGTAACATCCTGCCCTTCCAAGAACCTGGAACTAAAGCCCATTCCCTGAGAAGCAGAGGGCTGAGTGGTGCCTGAGTAGGCCCGGCTGCCACCGGTAACATCCTGCCCTTCCAAGAACCTGGAACTAAAGCCCATTCCCTGAGAAGCAGAGGGCTGAGTGGTGCCTGAGTAGGCCCGGCTGCCACCGGTAACATCCTGCCCTTCCAAGAACCTGGAACTAAAGCCCATTCCCTGAGAAGCAGAGGGCTGAGTGGTGCCTGAGTAGGCCCGGCTGCCACCGGTAACATCCTGCCCTTCCAAGAACCTGGAACTAAAGCCCATTCCCTGAGAAGCAGAGGGCTGAGTGGTGCCTGAGTAGGCCCGGCTGCCACCGGTAACATCCTGCCCTTCCAAGAACCTGGAACTAAAGCCCATTCCCTGAGAAGCAGAGGGCTGAGTGGTGCCTGAGTAGGCCCGGCTGCCACCGGTAACATCCTGCCCTTCCAAGAACCTGGAACTAAAGCCCATTCCCTGAGAAGCAGAGGGCTGAGTGGTGCCTGAGTAGGCCCGGCTGCCACCGGTAACATCCTGCCCTTCCAAGAACCTGGAACTAAAGCCCATTCCCTGAGAAGCAGAGGGCTGAGTGGTGCCTGAGTAGGCCCGGCTGCCACCGGTAACATCCTGCCCTTCCAAGAACCTGGAACTAAAGCCCATTCCCTGAGAAGCAGAGGGCTGAGTGGTGCCTGAGTAGGCCCGGCTGCCACCGGTAACATCCTGCCCTTCCAAGAACCTGGAACTAAAGCCCATTCCCTGAGAAGCAGAGGGCTGAGTGGTGCCTGAGTAGGCCCGGCTGCCACCGGTAACATCCTGCCCTTCCAAGAACCTGGAACTAAAGCCCATTCCCTGAGAAGCAGAGGGCTGAGTGGTGCCTGAGTAGGCCCGGCTGCCACCGGTAACATCCTGCCCTTCCAAGAACCTGGAACTAAAGCCCATTCCCTGAGAAGCAGAGGGCTGAGTGGTGCCTGAGTAGGCCCGGCTGCCACCGGTAACATCCTGCCCTTCCAAGAACCTGGAACTAAAGCCCATTCCCTGAGAAGCAGAGGGCTGAGTGGAGCCTGAGTAGGCACGGCTGCCACCGGTAACATCCTGCCCTTTCAAGAACCTGGAGCTAAACCCTAACTGAGCGGATGATGGCTGAGACCCCGAGTAGGTGCCTCCTGACAGAGCAAACGATGGCTGAGACCCCGAGTAGGTGCCTCCTGGCAGAGCAAACGATGGTTGAGATGTTGAGTAGGTGCCTCCTGGCAGAGCAGACGATGGCCAAGACCCCGAGTAGGTGCCTCCTGGACGAATCATTGGTGGCTGAATGGACCCTGAGTAGGTGCGGCTGTCAATGTCGAATCTGGAGCTAAGGCGTGACGGCATGGTAGACTCCCGCCAGGGGTAGTCTAGGGAGGGCAGGTTGGCAGGCGTGGATGCGGCTACAGGGGGGTCTAGTCTGGGCTGGAGGTCACGGGTGGATTCTGCTTTAGGGTTGTACAGTTCACAGCTGTCGAAGGGGTCTCCAAAGTCGCTGGCGCGCATGGACTGAGAGTATTGGAAGAGGCCGCCTGGGCCACCCTGAGAGGGGAATGAGTAGGTCCCGGAGCCCAATGGTGGAGCAGAGTGTGGTGGAGAATGCGACAAGCCCCAGGTGCCCCCCTGGCCTAAGTTGGAGCCAAACATGGGGTAGCCGGCAGTGGGGAGGGGCAGGGCCATGGGCCTCTGCATGCTTCGAGCAACGAAGGCAGGGCCGATGGGGGACGGCGGCGGAGGGCTGGGAAGCCGATCACCACCGTAAGTCTCTTGGCTGAAGACGCTGGGATAGGTTTGTCCGCTAGCTGCAAAGGGCAGAGAGGTTGTGTCAGGGGTGTTGCAAGACTGTGGGAGACCAATTCGCCTGCCCCATGCCAACCAGCCGTTTAGTGGGGGGCAGGAGCAACCTGAAATCCCTCGACTTGGGTGAGTGAAATCCCTAGGACCAGCACTAGCCACCCTCTTGCTAGTGGGAGAGGGGCTGCTGGGCCCCAGGGGGCTGGGAGCCTCATCCTGCCGTTGGTCGGCTGGCCCCAGGAGCCAGGACTCCCTGGCGGGCCTCCCCAAGGAGCTCCTGGCCAGGAAGGCGGCACTGCTTTAAGAGTCAGCAGGGGCAGCACCCCCCCCCCACCTCATCCTTCCTTGCGGGGCCCTTTGCCAGTGGTGGGAACAGGAGGCAGAGGGTGCGCACCTGTCCGTCCTCCCTTCCTCCCAACATTTCCTCGCGGCTCTCCCCGAGAGCCGTGAGAACTACGCCCTGGGCTGGTGGGTCTCTGGGGCGGCGGCACCCAGCGAGCCGCTCTTAGTCCCCACCCCCACAGACTAGTGCCCACGCGCACTCCTCCGCCCCTGCTCACACCCAGGCGTCTCGGGCAGACGCTTGCACGCAGCCCCTCTCCTCACCAGCCAACACGCACACTGACTTGGGAATCTCTGGTTCCCTCCTGTCCTCATGCTCCTCCCAACCCTGCTCCAGCGTGTGTGGGATCAGCCCAGGCTCATGCCCCCCCTTCCGCCCCAGAGCAGCAGCTCCGAGGGCGCCCAAGCATTGCGGTGCTCCCTTTGGAGAAGGGCTGGCCTCCCCTCCACAGGGAGACCGGCCCAGCAAGCTCTTGCTGGAAGAAAAAGCCTCGATTTCTAACCCAACCTCATGACTTGGGCTCCCCGAGCTGCTTTTGGAGTTAGCCCCCCTGCCTGCCTGCCTGGGGGTCCTTGGGTTTGGGGAGGGGGGTAAAGTCCCAGCTGCCCACTGGCGGGTAAGGGGGGATGCTCCAGCCCACGCGGCATGCGGCGTGCATTCCCGGTGCACTTGGCCCTCCCCCGGGCCCCACAGCGTCCTGGGGGGTGGACTCGCGGAGGATGGACTTTAGCTCCTGGTTCTCCCGCACCAGCACCACCAGCTGCTTCAGCTCCTCGTTCTCTGTGACCAGGGCATCGATCTCCTGCCTGAGTTCTTCATGGCTGCCCGGTGCAGCCATCCTCACCGAGATGTTGGGGTGAGCGGCAGGGGGGCTCTGTGCTGGCCGGGGGAGCCCCGAGGAGGTGACCGTCAGGAGCCTTGGTGAGCCGGCACGCTACCCATGGGCTCCCTCGCACTGCTACTGCCAGGGAGCCAGGCCAGGGGGAGCCCAGTGACATGGGCAGACATTGTGATGTCAGCTCTCACTGTTATGCCAGTGCAGAGCCACCTCTGGGCTGGGGAGCAAGGGAGAGCCCAGCTGGAGCATCTTGGCATAGGCACCCACCGAGATGGGCTGTTCCTAGCAAGGAGACTGAGCTCCTTAGCACAGATGGGCCTTGCCTTGGTGAACCCCGGCCCCAAGTCCTTAGCAGCACGTCCACTGATGAACCACGGACATACACAAACAAACAAGGAGAGATCAAACTATTTCATAACATTGCAAATATGCTGTCTGCGTCTCCAATGTACACGAACCATGCGAATATTACAAATAGATACCCATCTTTCTATGGTCCGAATTCTGGACATGCTGACACACCTGACAATGTAGCCGGCATTAGCCGTACATATCTAAAAGCCACACTTCACCGTAAGATATTCCAACCACCACCACAAACGCGTTTCGGGGGAAACCCTTTGTCGGTGCCGTTCTATTTGTATACGTGGAGAGGAGAGATTTCCCTCCAGCCTAGCTTCATACAGGCTTGACTCCTACGTTCACAAATTCCCACTTCTAGAGCGCAGAGAAACGGCAGCAATCCCCTCTCCAGGAAGACGATGCTATTTCTCTTTTTCAATACTAGTTTGTGTGTCTCTTCCCAGGCAGTTTCTATCTGCTGACCATTTGCGGCTGCAGCCTCTCAATAATGAGTCTTGCTGTGGTGACCCCTCTCTAGGCAGGGCAAGGCAGGGCAGGGCAGGGAGCCTGCAGCCCAGCCTGGCCTCCTCTCCCGAGTACCCCGGGATGGAGACGTGGCCGGTGCCATGGAAGAGCTCACAAAGGGAGGCTAGGCATTGCCCACTCCGCAGAGCTCCCGGCATGATGGAGCTACAGCAGGCACCGTGGAGATGGTTGGCACTTTGCCCCCCTGGGAGCTGCCATGTCTCACGGCCCAGAGCCAGACGGGCCCCTACACCCCCTGCGCCTACAAGCCAGTGGGTGCCTGCAACTGGCCAGCGGGGCATCCTGGCATTCGGAGGGACTGGGGAGACAGCTGCTTTGCTATTGGAGACAGCCCCATCCAGGGGGCACCCAGAATATGGGCAGGGGCCAAGCTTCCAGAGGCAGGTAAATTAGAGGGTGGCATCTAGCCCTGGCAGGAGACCGGGGTGTTGGTCATTATATTAAACACTCATATAGCGCCAGCAGCACACCTGGCACTTTAGCATTGTTATTCATGGAAACGGGTCCCTGCCCAGTGGGGGCTTCCAATCTAAGACAGACAAGGATGAGGGGAACACACAGGGAGACACACACATTCCCATTGTACAGATGGGGAACTGAGGCTGAGAGGTTGTGACTTGCCCAAGACCCTCCAGGGAGTTCATCGCTACAACAGGATTCAGCCCCAGGCTTCCCAGGTCCAAGGGGTGGCAGGCGGTAGCAGTAGCGCTTGGGGGGCAGCTTGGGTACCGGGGGCAAATGGGTACCATGGCAACAAGGTCACAAGCAGGCAGGGCAGGGACTAAGGTTAAACCCAGCATTCCCTGCAGGGGAAGCTGTGACCAGGATTTGGGGTTCCCCTTTCTCTGTCACCCCCTAAAGCACCACTGGACCAACCACAGCTCAGTGACCCCGAGTACAGTAACCACTGCGCCCCGCTCTCCCCAGAGCATGCCAGCCCACAAGGGGTTAATCCTTCAGGGTTCTGCAGTCCCCTAAAAGTCAATGGGCCAGGCTGGGTCCTGGTTCCAAGCGGGAATTCCCCCGTCAGTAACCGCACAGACACAGGCTGGAGAACGGAGGGACGCTTGGGGCAGAGTAAGAACATAAGAACATAAGAAGTGCCAGACTGGGTCAGACCAACGGTCCATTGAGCCCAGCATCCTGTCTCCGATAGTGGCCAGTCCCAGGAGCCTGGGAGAAGCACCCAACAGGGCACCATGCTATCCATTCCCTGTGGGGCATCCCCAGGCTCCCGACAGTAAAGGGTTTTGTTCCTCACCTCAATCCTATCTGGCTAATAGCTGCTAATGGAACTATCTTCCAGAAACTTCTCCAAACCTCTTTTAAACTCAGCTCTACGGCTGGCCTTGACCACCTCCCCTGGCAGTAAATTCCACAACCTAATTGTACGCTGAGTGAAAAAATACTTTCTTTTGTCTGTTTTTACTCTGCCACCTGTGAGTTTCATGGAGTGTCCCCTAGTTTTAGTACTAGTTGAGAGGGTAAATA